>SRZU01000166.1:0-115581 GCA_013183765.1 Fusarium xylarioides
TAATATAAGCTTTATATTTATAAATCTTTAATAAGTTTATAATAATAATAAAACTAATTTTATAAATAAATATATATATTATTTAATATTATTTAATAAGAAATAATAATACTATTAATATTATAAATAAATTATTTTATAAATTTATTTTTATACTTTATTAAATACTTTAAACTTTTATTCTATTTATAATTTTTCTTATTAATTTTAAAAATAGCTAATTTTTGCATTTTCTATTTCTTTTTTTTACTTACCTTTAAAGCTATCTCTTTCTTTAGCTTCCTAAGCTTAAAAGAGTCTTTAGGCTTTAAAGCAGCTATCTTATCCTTATAAGCTATTTCCTTTAAAATATTACTATTATTATCTTTATAGCTAATATTATAAAGCAATTTAATAGTTATAGTAATATTTAAATTATAGTTTAAATAGTTAGCTTTCTTTTTACTTTAATTTTAAGCCTTAAAGCCTAGAATATAAAGGAAATTATCTATAACATAGTCTTTTTACTAAATAGAGTTAAAGCTAATTTTAAAGAAGAAAGCTTATACTATAACTAAGGCTTTAAGATATTAAGATATTTCTTTTTAAATAGCCTTAATTATACTTAATATCTTACTATTATAGGCTTTAATATATAGCTAAAAGTATAAAATATAAATATTAAATACTATAAAGACTTAATACTTATAATTATCTTTAAAGATAAAGTCTTTAAAGAATAATTTTATAGCTTTAAGAAACTATATAATAAATAAAATAGTATTAATAATATTTTACTAGTTTTTATTTATATATCTTTACTATAAAAGATTTATTTTATATTCTTTTAGTAAATATATATATAATAGTATTACTAAATATATTAATATATTAATCTCTTTATATATAATAAGTCTTTTAATATATATAATTTATTTAATATTATTAAATATATATAAGTTTATTAATATTTATTATATAATTTATATTATAACTAGCTATAGCTATTTCTTTCTTTTTATAGCTTTATTAAAATATTTAATATAAATTAAATTAAAGACTTTATTTAAGAAAAGCTTTAAGTATAAAGTATTAAATATTAATTAAGATATTTAAGCCTTACTTATAGCTATTATCTAAGTAGCTAGAGTTCTTATAAAGTAATAAATATAAAGAACTTATTCTTTTTAAGATTTATATAATATAAAAATAAATAGTTTATAATTATTATATTTTACTATAAAAGATTAATAAAATTACTTATATTATTAGTCTTAATATTAAAAGTAAATAGTAATAATTTAAAAATAATATAATAAAAGAGATTTAAGCTTATTAGTAATGCCTTTAAAACCCTTTATAGCTAATCTTTAATAGCTTCTATTTCTTTAATGCTTATTATTTAATTATATAAAAGTTATTTTACTTATAAAAGATTCTATTTTATTTAATATATATTAGTTATAGCTACTTAGCTATACTATTTAACTTATTTAATTAAAAGCTTATATTAAGGCTTTAAATAAATTTAATAGTATTAACTATTTTAGTATTCTTAGTATTATTTAAAATAAATATATTATATAATATCTCCTATTTATACTAATAGTATACTAATATTTAGCTAATCTTTATAATTATAAACTAGTTATATGCTATATAGTATAATTAATTCTACCTTCTATTGCTACTAATGCTAATAGTCTTTAACTTTAGGCTCCTGAATCTATATAAAACTTAATACATTTTTCTTCTAATAGAACCCCGCGATTACCCCTCTCTCATCCCAGATTTCGCGGTACGCCGTCCCCCTCATCTTCGCGCTCTCATAGTTTAAGACCATAACTAGCCTGGTCTCTATATTACTATAGAGTAATTCTCATCACCCTTTTAGCCTGCTACCTGATAGCCTTAAGCTACTTATTATATAAGCTGCTGCAAATAGCTATAATAAATTCCCTTTCCTTAACCTCTAGATCTATCCCTCTAAGTAACTTCTCTCTAAGTGCATTAAATGCCTTTATCTTAGCATTAAGGAAGCCTCTATTAACTAGCTTATAATAAGGCTATATAACCTTAAGGATCTTATAACTAAAGGCTATCTACTTAATGTAATTAATATTATCTATATACTCTTAAGCCTTTAGGATCTCTATTACCTTATTATATAGCTTATAATAGTTACTGCTACTAATAGCTTAGTTAATTATATCCTTTATTTTAGTTGCATTAAGTCCTTCTATTAGATAAGGCTTATTAGGATCAGGAGTCTACAGGCTTCTTCTGATAGTATGCATTGTAATGGTATAGCTGTGATGTTGTTAGCGGCTGTGATTAGAAGGTAGGTTAGATGACTTACTGCATGTTAGATAATTAAAGCGTGGTATTGTTTAAAGTAGGTTATAAGAGGAAGATCTAGCCTAGCTGAAGAGCAAGAAAGGCTCTCTAGCTGGCTTAAGTGCAGTTAGGTTTAGGCTGTAATTAAGGCAGCTAACTTAATAATATTAACTTAATAAAGCTTTACTACTTAGGAGGTAAGTAATATTTAAATTATAATAGACTTTAAAAATGCTTAGATACCTTTTAAGGCTAATATATAAACTTAAAAAAAAAAAAATATTATATAATATAATAAATTAAAAAGAATATTATAATATAAAATATAATTAAATAAGTAGTATAGTAATAGAATTATAATTATAATTATATAACTAAGAATTAACTATTAAATTAAAAGGAAAATATTAATATTATATATTATAACTTTTCTAGCTATAAAATAAAGTATTACTTTCTATTTAAAACTCTTTTATAACTTAATTCTAAGTATATAATAGTATTTAGTTTCTTTACTTTAATTTCTACTTATATTTTATTAATATAATAGTTTTTATTATATAAGTTTTAAAAAATAAAAATATAATTAGCTATATAATAAATAATATATATTTAATTCCCTTTAATTATAATAACCTTTTATTATTTAATTAATTTTTAATATACTATTAATAAATATATTATTTAGATATTTATAATATTAATAATTTTTTTTTTTTTTTTTTAAGTTTACATATTAGCCTTAAAAGGTATCTAAGCATCTCTAAAGTCTATTATAATTTAAATATTACTTACCTCCTAGGCAGTAAAGCTTTATTAAGTTAATATTATTAAGTTAGCTATCTTAATTATAGCCTAAACCTAACTGCATTTAAGCTAGCTAGAAAGCCTTTCTTACTCTTTAGCTAGGCTAGATCTTCCTCTTGCAACCCACTTCAAACAATACCACGCTTCAATCATCTAACACGCAGTAAGTCATCTAACCCACCTTCCATACCTTCTGATCGCAGCCGCTAACAACATCACAGCTACACCGTCACGATGCATATCAGAAGAAGCCTGCAGACTCCCGATCCTGACAAGCCTTATCTGACAGAAGGACCTAATGCAACTAAAATAAAGGATATAATTAACTAAGCTATTAGCAGCAGTAACCATTACAAGCTATATAATAAGGCAATAGAGATCCTAAAGGCTTAAAAGCATATAGATAATATTAACTGTATTAAGTAAGTAGCCTTTAATTATAAGATCCTTAAGGTTATATAGCCTTATTATAAGCTAGTTAATAGAGGCTTTCTTAATGCTAAGATAAAGGTACTTAATATACTTAGAGAGAAGTTACTTAGAAGGATAGATCTAGAGGTTAAGGAAAGGGAATTTATTATAGCTATTTATAGCAGCTTGTATAATAAGTGGCTTGAGGCTATTAGGTAGCAGGCTAAGAGGGCAATGAGAATTACTCTGCAGTGAAGACGAGGGGGATAGCGTACCGCGAAATGGATGAGAGAGGGGTAATTGCGGGGTTCTGTTGGAAGAAAAATGTATTAAGTTTTATATAGGTTTAGGAGCCTAAAGTTAAAGACCTAAAGTCATAATATTAGCGTTAGTAGCAATAGAGGGCAGAATTGATTACGCTATATAGCATGTAATTAGTCTATAATTGTAAAGACTAGCTAAATATTAGTGCACTATTAGTATAAATAGGGAATAATATTAATAATATTATTATTATATTAAGTCTCTTTAAGTAAATTACTACTATATTATAAAATTATAAATATATTTATATAATTTTAATAACTTTACTATTTATTATAAGGTATTTTAAAATATATTTTATTTTTAAAGCTAGAATATAATATAAAGTATAAAACTTTAAAGTAAATTAAAGCTATAATTATTTATTATATATAACCTTTACTACTTATAGCTAATAATAAGAAAAGTAAAGAAAGTAGCTTAAATTACTTTAAAATAACTAGAAGCCTTATTAGTATTAGTATAAGACTTTACTAGTTTATAATTAATTAAGATAATATTAAAAGACTAAGAAAAAGATAGATTTTAGCTTTAATAACTTATACTATAAATAAAGGTTAATAAAAGTTATTAATTATTAGTAATTAAAAAGTATATAAATGCTATAATAAGATAAGCCTTTAATATTTTAAATCTTATATTTAAAACCTAAGCTATAATTAAAGCTTTATTATTATATACTAGTATATAAGTAAAACTTTATTTAAAGTAAGTAAATTAAATTAAGTAAAGCTTAAGCTTTATTAAATAAGTTATATATTATATAACTTTAAAATCTAAATAAGATATAATTATTATCTATTACTAGGCTACTTTTATTACTTAGTAAATCTAAGTATTTTTCTATTTTATATAAAATATAAAGAAATTATTTATATTATATATATTTATCTTAAAGACTTTTATATTTTATCTAGCTAATTTATTATCTTATAAACTGCTTAAAAGAAATACTTTAAGTAATAAACTAAAATATATAAAGTTTTAAAGATAAAACTATAATATTAAAATACTAATAAAGATTTAAATAAATAGTACTTATTATAAGTAAATAAATAAAAAACTTAATATATACTATTAATATTATATTACTTTATTTTATATTTAATAAGTTAAATTAATATAAAGAAAGGTTTTAGATTTTAATTACTTTTAATAGCTATAAATAAATAAATAAGAAAAAAACTAAGAATTAAAGTAGTATTTAAAATAAGTATACTAATAGTAATAAAAAGAAAAATAATAAACTAAAAATTAAATTACTAGCTATAATAATCTATTTAATTTATCTTTAGTAACTTCTTACTTTACTACTTAATCTATTACTTAAAAGGATTATACTTTTTATTAATAACTTTTATTAAATGCTTACTAATAAGAAATATAATATTAATAAGTTATAGAAGTTTCTTTTTATTCTTAATTAGCTAGTAAGTAAGTAAGATACTAGTAATTAATAATATTAAATAATATTAACTTAATTATCTTTTAGCTAATATAGCTATATAATTAGCTTTATTAATAGATAAATTACTTAATTACTTATATTATACTAGCACTTATTACTTTTTATAGTAAAAAAGAATAATTATAGCTAGAATTTATAGTACTTTATTTACTATTCTTTTATATATAAAAGATTTTTAATAAAATAACTTATCTTTTAAATAGCTATTAATTCTAAGGAATAATATATATTACTACTATAATAGCTTATTAAGAAGTAAACTATATTTAAATAAAATAGCTATCTTTTAGTTTTTAAATTAAATCTCTTTAAAATTACCTTTTTATCTTTTTACTTTTTATATAAGTATTTCTTTAATATTTTAATATTTTAATTTATTACCTTTTTATTATATATTTATTTATCTTTTAATTTTATTTAATTATATTATAATTAATAAAGCTATAAAAGCTAATTAAACTATAAAGATAAGCTTTACTTAAGTTACTATTAAGTAGCTTAATAATATACTTAGGCTTAATATATTATATAACTTTAATTAAAAAATAATTATATTAAAACTAAATAACTTCTTTATAAATAAGTCTTAGCTTATTATTATAATAATATAATTTATTATAATTTAAGCTTATAATACTATTATAATTATTATAAATTAAAATTATAAAAATTAAATAAAAACTTATAAGAAAAAGATTTTTAAAAATAATAATAAGCTTATATTAAATATTAAAATTAATTATATTTACTTAAAAGATAAAGCTACTAAATATAATATTTATTACTTAAAATATAATATTACTAAGAAATCTACTAATTAATATATAGTAAATTAATAAAAAAATATAGCTATATATAAAATAAAAAGATAATTATTTTATACTTTACTTATTAAAAATAAAACTTTATCTTTTAAAAGGATACTTAAATATAATTAAAAAGGATATTATTAAAGTATTTAAAAGATAAATATTTAGATTTACTATATATAATATTATAAATTCTTTTAAATTTAAGTAATATATAAAGAAATAGAAAAGGTAAATAGTTATTATTTATTAGTTTTTAAAATCCTTTAAGTCTTACTACTTATCTATAGTATAAATAAAAAATAAATATATTATATTATAGTAGCTAGTTATAAGAATTTATAAGATTTAAGTTAAAAAAGTTATTAGATTTAAGTTAATATTATATTAATTTAATTATTTATAAAAAAGAGTTTATTAAAGTTTTTATTATTATATATATTTTTATTTATTTTTTAAATTAAAGTAATCTTATTAGTTATAAAACTTTACTTAAAGAGAAAAAAATAATAATATCTTTTAATTACTAGTTATATTTCTACTTTAAGTATTAAGAAGGCTAGTAAAGAAATACTTATAAATAAAGTTAATTTAAGCTAAATACTAGAAGAAAATAGTTTTATATAAAAAGTAATAGCTTTTATATAACTTATAGCTTTTTACTTTTAAATAGTAATATAATAGCTAAGAATTTAGCTTACTTATTAAAAAGTATATTTTTATATACTTAAAAAGTTTAATCTTAAGTAAGTAAATTATATAAGCTTATACTTTTACTACTATATATAATAAATTTAATAAAGTTAATTTAATAGTTAAAATTTACTATAATAAAGATATAAGTAAAAGTAATAAGATAATAGTAATAATTAATTATATTATAAATAACTATATAATTAATCTTAAAAGGCTTATTAAATTTATTAAAAAAGAATAATATATAAGAAAAGCTTAACTTAATTAAAGAAAGTTTTATAATAATATATATATTAATGCTATTAAAAAAGAAAGTTAAATTAAAAGAAGGTTTAAAGTAATTAAAAGGTAATAATAGTATTAAGTTTATAAGTTAATTATAAGATTAAAAAATATACTTTAAGTTTAATATAATAGATTTTAATAATATAAATTATACTTATAATAGAATTTATTATATTATTATAAGATTAAAAGTATAAAAACTAAGTAGCTATATAGCTAAAATAGATATTATCTTATCTTAAAGTATTAAATAAAAATAGCATTAAAGTAAATATTTAGTTATAAGAATTAATTTAGTAGGATTTAATAGTAATTTATAAAATTATTAAAAACTATAAGTAAAAAAAGAGATATATTAGTATTATAATTAAATATATAAGCTTAACTAAATATATACTATATAGCCTATTATAGCTATATTATTTATTTAATTAATACTATAAGCTTATAAGCTTTTATTAACTATTTTTTTTTATTAAGCTATTTAAAGATAAAATAGTATAAAAAATATATCTATAGAATTTATATTAATAGTAACTTAATAATAAAGCTTTATATAATATAATTATTAATTTAATATATATATTTTTCTTTCTTTAATATTCTCTTTCTAGTTAATTATTCTAGTATATATTATAAGTATTATAAATTATATATAGATTTTTAGCCTATATCCTATTTCTAGGTATAAACTCTAATAGCTATATTAATACTACTTCTTATACTAAGGAAGTAAACTATAACTATATAGTAAAGGCTATAGCATTAAGTAAACTTATAAAAGACCTTAAAGCTTTAATTAACTTTATTACTTATTATAGCTTTAATAACTTAAATATATAAATTAATAATAATAATTAAGTTAAATTAGCTTATTACTAACTATTTATTAATAATTTATTATTTATAAAGTAATAGCCTATTTATAGTAATAATAAATAGATTTATATTATAATAAATAGTAAAATCTATAACTTTAATTGCCTTTATGCTAAATATAAAACCCTTTTTAATTACTATTTTAAAAGTAATAGTAATAATAAGTTAGTTTTAGCTCTATATTATATTTATAGTACTTTTAAGTTTCTTATATATATATATAGTAAATTCTTCTTTATTCTTTATAATAATTATAAAGATACTTAATATATTATTTATACTTATAACTAGTATAAAATTAAACTATTAGTATATACTTTTATAAGATTAAAGCTTTTTATTACTTTTAAGGCTAAGGCATTTCTACTACTAGGCTAAAAGCTATAATAGAATATCTATATAATTGCTAATGCTAAGTAAATATTTAATAAGAAAATGCTATTCTAGTAGGTTTATAAGGTCTTATTTAGCTACTATCTTAATATTATAAAATAAGATAGTATATAATAAGTTAAATATTAAGATATTAAATATAAAAATAAGATTTATTTATTTAGCTATAAATATCTTTAGTTATATTAGCTAACTATATATTTATAGATTAAATATAAAACTTAAACTATAAATAAAATAATAATAAGCATTTATAAGAGGTTAGTTAAGTTTATATATCTTTACCTATATGCTAATATACTTATAGGAATTTACTTATTAGAAAGTATTAATTTATCTACTATAATAAGTATAATTATAAAGCTTATATATAAGAATAAGGTTAAAATAAGAAATAAAAAGGCTACTTATATTAGCTACTTTAGTATAGTATTTCTTAAGACCTCTAGATATAATAAGTTATATAAGTATTCTTATATTAGTAATATTATATAAACCTTAAAGCTAATATTTAAAAGGCATTATAGAATAAATAGCTAAATAGCTTAGAGTAAAGACTATTAAGAAGATAATTATAAAGAATATATTAATAAAAGACTTTAAAGATATTATATTTTACTATAAGTATTATTACTTTAATTTTAACTTTATAATTAAGTTTATACTTTTAACTCTTTCTTATAAATATAATATTAAAGTTATTCTAACTAGTAAAGGTACTAATAAGCATTTTACTAGCTATTTATACTTTTCTAGTAAATTCCTATATAAGGCTAATAAAGCTATATTTAAGTTTTATTTATCTTAAAATAGTAGCCTTTAAAAGAATATATTTAATTTAATATAAAGAGAAATAAAAAAGATTTAAAAAAAGAGTAATACTATATTATATAATAATAAACTATTTATTCTATCTATTACTAGAGTAAAAGCTACTAATATAAGTAATAATCTCTTAATATAGCATTTTATAGCCTCTATCTTTATAATATAGCTTTAAGACTTATAAAGTAAATATAACTATTATTAAATAGTTCTAGACTTATATGCAGATAATACCTAAAGTAAAATATATTTATAATAGTATTTATTATATATAGCTATATATATATAAAATAAAAGCTTACTAGCTAATATTCTTCTTTTTTATCTTAGTAATAAAATAAAAATAGTATATAGCATTAAGATATATATACTATTTCTTAACTATTACCTTATAAAGTATATTAACTATTTACTACTTAATATTAAGCTATAATACTTAGCTAAGATAGTAAATAATAGCAGTAATATAAGTTCTATTTAAATTAAGTTTAATATTACTTTATAAGTACTAATAGAAAATAAGAATAATTTATTATACTTATTTAAGCTAAAAGCTATTATAACCTAATATCTAGCTAAAATAGTAAACTAAATAAGAAATATATTAATTCTACTAGTAGCTCTAGTTATTAAGACTCTCTTTTTATTAAACTCTCTTATAGTTACTATCTTAAGGCTAATATACTTAAATAAAGCCTAGTTAACTATAAAAGCACTCTTAGGAATTAAAGCTACTTCTTTTTATAAAAGATTACTTAGCTTCTTATCTATTTTTTTTATTATAATAATAGTATAATTAGCTTATATACTATTATAATTAGTATATATTATACTATATATATTATTACTTATATTAAAGTACTATTTATTATTATAAATAGTAACTATAATACTAAAAAAGTTATTTTTTAAAGAAGTATTACTTAAAAAATATAATTTATTTTACTTAAGATTATCTTTATATATTATAAAGGCTTTTACTTAAACTAATAGTTTATTAAGTTTAATAATATATAGTTTTAATATATTAAAATAGATTTTAATTATAATAAGTATATTAACTATTATATAAGTATAAGTTAATATTACTTATAGTAAAATATTTTAAAAAATAACTTAATACTTAATAGAAATATAAATAAAAACTAATATATAAAGAAATAATAAATAATTACTATATAGCTTAAAAATTATACTTATATTAAAGCTTAATTTATATTTTAAATTATAGCTTTAATATTAATTTATTTCTTTAGTACTTTATATAATTTACTATATAAAATTATTTTTAACTTAAACTTATTATATATATTATAATTCCCTATTTATACTAATAGTATATTAATATTTAGCTAGTCTTTATAATTATAAACTAGTTATATGCTATATAATATAATTAATTCTACTTTTTATTACTATTAATACTAATAGTTTTTAACTTTAAGCTCTTAAACCTATATAAAACTTAATATATTTTTCTTCTAATAAAACCTTACAATTACCTCTCTCTTATCCTAGATTTTACAGTATACTATTCCCCTTATCTTTATAGCAGCTTAGTCTTCTCTAGCACCCTTTTAGCCTGCCCTTAAATGGCCTTAAGCTACTTATTATATAAGCTACCTAGTTAAATAGCTATAATAAAGTTGCTTTTATTAATAGTTAGATCTATCTCTTTAAGTAACTTCCCTTTAAGCTTATTAAGTTACCTTATCTTGCTATTAAGGAAGCCTCTCTTAATTAACCTATAGTAAGGCTATATAACCTTAAAGACCTTATAATTAAAGGCTACTTGCTTAATATAGCTAGTATTATCCTTATATTGCTAGGTTAATTTAATTTTTATAGCTATATTATATAGGTTAGTATAATTATTTCTATTAATAAATAGGTTAATTATAGGGATTACTTCTTAGTAGTATTTTATCTAATATGCCCTATTATCTTAAGCTGGTTATAGGCTTCTTTAAAGCATTATAATAGTATAGCTATAATGTTATTAGTATTTGTAATTAGAAGGTATATAGGTTAGATGACTTACTATATATTGGATAATTAAACTGTAGCTGCAGGGATTAATAGATGTTTAAAGTGGGTTATAAGAGGAAGATCTAGCCTAGCTAAAGAGTAAGTAAGGCTCTCTAGCTAGCTTAAGTGCAGTTAGGTTTAGGCTATAATTAAAGCAGCTAACTTAATAATATTAACTTAATAAAGCTTTACTGCCTAGGAGGTAAGTAATATTTAAATTATAATAGACTTTAAAGATACTTAAATACCTTTTAAGGCTAAAATATAAACTTAAAAAAAAAATATATATATTATAATATAATTTAGCTATTTTAATTATATATATAAAGTTATTATAACTTTATATATATATAATTAAAAGAAGAATCTTTTTTACTATTATTAATAAGTATAAGATTTAAAGAATATTATATAGCTTTTTATAATAATATATATTTAAATCTATTTAAAGAAATATTAAATCTTATATAATAGTATTAATAATTATTTTCTATAAAATCTTAATAAATTACTACTTTTTACTTATTAAACCTTTATTACTATTATTAAATTAATTAGTTATATTATATTTTATAGCTTAAAGCTATAAAATAATAGTAAATCTTAAACTTATATTAAAGCTATATAGAATTATACTTAAGAATAGATAGGTAAACTTTACTATAGCTAGCTTACTAGCTTTTTACTACTAGTAGAGATATAATAGTATTAAAGCTAACCTCTAATTAAATCTAAAGATACTATTAAAAGGGCTTTAGTCTTAAAGTATTTCTTTAAGGATATTAATTACTTATATTATATAATCTAGATAATATTCTTAAGTATTAAAATAATATAAATTAAGTTAATATTTTAAGATACTTATATATTAAAGTATTAATAGGTAAATAAAAATAGAATTATATAGAGTTTATTAACTAAATTCTCTCTTTAACTTAAATAGCCTATTAATAAAGATAAATTTAAAACTAAAATCTAGTTTATACCTTAGATTAAATACCTGCTTTTTAAAAAAGGCATTTAAACTATTAAACCTATAAAAGCAGAAGATTTTTATCTTATTAATAGAGTATTAAGGATAATTTAAAACTATATTATATAAGTTATTTCTTAATAAATTAGTTAAATAATTAAGATAATTTAGGCTTTCACTAGCACCAGAAGTAGACATTTCCTTATAGCCAGGCCCTAAAAAGGCGAGGATTTCCCCAACTCATAACGGGCCGTGACCAACTGTGGATTTCGCCGAGTTGGCCACTACCCAATTGGCGAATCTGAGGCATCTCCGTCTTACCTCGCCCCCATTACCGGAGCCAGACGCCTCAATATTGTCAGGCGATGAGGCACTACAAATTCAATTAGAATAGAAAAGGTATGAATGTTTAGCAGTCAGTGTACGTAAAGATTTCATGAAAATCACCCTGCTACGAGACTCAGTATCATTCACTACTATCCTTTCACTGTTACATTCTGAGCCTATTGAAGTTTGTTTCCACCAGCCAGCCTTTAGCTATGATGTTGCACCCAGATAAACGAGAGCCTATCGCCATCATTGGAGTGGGATTCCGCTTTGCTGGCGGTGTGTCATCTCTTGGCTCGTTATGGGAGATGATCAGCAAGGCCAAGACCGGCCACGGTCTAGTCCCTAGCGATAGATGGAACAGTGATGTGTGGCATCATCCTGATCCGGACTGCAAGGGTGGAGTAAGCCAAAGGCATGGTCACTTCCTCGAACAGGACATCAGCCAGTTCGATGCCCCTTTTTTCTCAGTGACAGCCAAGGAGGCCGCCTCCATGGATCCGATGAAGAGGATGTTGCTGGAAGTGTGCTACGAAAGTATTGAGAACGGTGTGTAATATTCCAGTCGCCGAAATGGAACGATAATCTGAGTAATGGTTCAGCTGGCATTCCCGTCGAAGATCTGATGAACAGCCGAACGGGTTGTTACGTCGGCTGCATGACAAACGACTACGAAATGATCTCTTTGCATGATATCTACGATATTGGACACCCTGCTGCTACAGGCCTAAGCGAGGCCATGACCGCCAATCGAGTGTCGTGGTTTTTCGGTCTCAAGGGCCCCAGTTTGACGATTGATACTGCTTGCAGCTCCTCACTCTATGCTCTTCATCTTGCATGCCAGTCACTTAGACTGAAAGAAACGAACATGGTAAGTCAATAGAAACAAACGCAGATCGATATCTTACTTACTGAAATTTTGCAGTCTCTTGTCACGGGAGTAAACCTTATGATCAACCCCAACACCTCACACCAACTGACGGCCATGCACATGCTCAGCCCTGATGGTATATCTCACACATTCGACGACCGTGCCAACGGCTATGGCCGAGGTGACGGAATTGGGTCTATGGTTGTCAAGCGCCTATCGGACGCTATTCGCGACGGCGATACCATCCGCGCCGTGATCCGCGGTTCTGGTGTCAACGCCGATGGTAAAACGCCTAGTGTTACGCAACCAAGCGCCAAAGCACAAGCCGAGCTTATCAATCAGACCTACGCAGATGCAGGTTTAGATATTTCAAGCACAGGATACTTTGAATGCCATGGCACAGGGACACCTGTTGGAGGCCCTCTTGAATTAACCGCCATCGCTCAAACCATAGGAGCGGCAAGGCTTGCAGCTAAAAAGCCTCCCCTATACATTGGCAGTATCAAGCCTACGGTGGGCCACACTGAGGGATGCGCGGGACTTGCTGGCGTTTTCAAGTCCATCCTGCTCCTTGAAAAGAGAATGTTGGTCCCCACGTATGGTGTGAAACGGGTGAACCCGAAACTGAAGCTGAGCGACTGGCATCTTAGTCTCCCACATAATGTCATGACATGGCCGGAGCATGGACTACGTCGCATCAGTGTCAACTCGTTTGGATTTGGTGGTGCAAACGCTCACGTTATCTTGGACGATGCCTACCACTACCTACAAGACAGGGGCCTCACTGGGAAGCACAACGTGGACATCATCGACTGTCCAGGTTCAGATTCCGGCATATCAAATACGCAGTCGAACGAGTTAACTCGAGAGACATCGATCAAGTTATTTCCCTTTAGCAGTCGGGACCAGGCCGGAGTTAAGCGTGTATGTGAAGGGTTCGCCGCATGGCTGCAAGATGGAGACTTGGACAAGCACGACACAGCCACCTTGGACGACCTTGCATACACACTTGGACTGCGCCGTTCCCATCTGGAACACAGAAGCTTTTCTATTGCCGCCTCTATGTCAGAGCTCTCAGAGAACCTCTCTCGAGGGCTAGCAACAGCGTCTCGCTCACAACGCCACGGGGACAACTTGGTTATGGTATTCACTGGCCAAGGTGCTCAGTGGCCAGGAATGGGACGAGAATTATTGGACCATCCCATCTTCCGCCAAAGCCTGGAGGACTCTCAGTCTTATCTGGAAGACCTGGGCTGCAAGTGGAATATCCTGGAAGAGTTGGCCAAAACACCTAATCCTAATGTCGACCGTCCTGAGTACAGTCAGCCTCTCTGCACAACAGTCCAAGTGGCGCTGGTCGACCTTGCGAGGTTCTGGAATATAACCCCAGTAGCTACTGTGGGGCACTCAAGTGGTGAGATTGCGGCCGCCTATGCGGCATCACTACTCACTCACAGAGACGTGGTTAAGTTGGCCTATATCCGAGGTCTCAGCTCTGCCGCTGTCGCTGAGCAGGGTGCCATGATGGCTGTTGGTCTTTCACAGCACGATGCCCAAATGTACCTTGAAAAAGTCTCGCCCGGGTCCGCGGTGGTAGCATGTGTCAATAGTCCCTCGAGTGTGACACTCTCGGGAGATGTCGATGCTATAGATGAACTGGAAAGAATCATTTCTGCCGACGGGAAATTTGCTCGCAAACTCAGAGTCACTACTGCGTATCACTCTCCACATATGCGCCATGTTTCGTCCCGCTATCTGGCCATGATTGGAGATATCACGCCCAAGCAGCCCGATGAGACATCAGGCGGTAAAAGGTCCGCCATGTATTCCACTGTAACAGGGTCCATGGTGATCTCGGCCGAGCAACTGGACGCCCAGTATTGGGTCGACAACATGCTGCAAACAGTGCTGTTTTCGCAAGCTCTCTCCGCGTTGCTTAAGCACAAGACAGTCGCCCCAGGGCGAGAACGCCCCATGGCCGTGCAGTGGGGTGGTTTCCTTGAAATTGGTCCCCATGCAGCCCTACAAGGACCGGTTCGTCAGATTATCGATGTGACCAACAACAAATTCGCCAAGTCATCGCCTTACGCTTCTATGCTCATCCGTGGTAAAGACGCTAGAAAGACATCCTTAACCGCCGCTGGGACGCTGTGGGCTGCAGGTGCCAAGTTAGACCGGGCCGCAGTCAACAAACAGCATAGTGACGACTCAGACATGTCGATGATTTGCGACCTACCTACATATCCATGGAATCATGCACGAAGTTATTGGCACGAATCGTACTCATCTCACGCATACCGCTTCCCTAAAGAAGTGCGCAACGATTTCCTTGGCATGGAGGAAGATTCGAGGAATACCCACGAGCCTAGATGGAGAAACTATCTGCGTATTGCTGAGAACCCATGGATTGAGGACCACGTAATAACAGGAACCGTGCTGTACCCTGGAGCTGGCATGCTTGTCATGGCATTAGAGGGAGTCCTGCGTACCGCTGACCCCTCCAAGACCGTGGGGGGTTTCCGGATGATGGACGTCACGTTTGAGCGCGGCATGGTCATCTCTCTCGATGATGAGACGCCACTGGAAACCCGCATTAGTTTGCATCCGCACACGAACAGATCCAGCTGGTGGACCTTCACCATCTATTCTATGACCAAGGGATCGTCATGGGCAAGAAACTGCTCTGGAATCATTGTTGTTGTGTACGAAAATGGGCCGAGCGAGGTAGAAGAGGACAATACCGATGCCTCGTGGCAAAGACAGGTCGCTATACGCGATGTCCTGCTCTCAGAGCATGATTCTTCATCCTTGAACGTGGAAACCTTCTACAAAGATTTGGAGACCATCGGGATGCAATACGGACCATCATTTCGTAACGTCATCTCGTTGACGGCAGTCCCTTCGAAGGATGCTTCCTATGGTACTGTAATCGTTCCGGATACAAAGTCAACAATGCCCAGCCATCACGAGTCCTCTCATGTTGTCCACCCGGCAACCCTGGATTCAATTTTTCATCTAGTCATTGCGTCTCTTGATAGTGGCCGCCCGAAACAGTCTATGGTCCCATATTCAATCCAAGAGCTGTACATCGCCCGCGAGCAGCCACAAGGATCCGGAGCGCTCTACTCTTGCTATGGCCGTTCCCTGTCACAAAACGGTCATGAGACAACCACCGAACTATTTGTCTCTGATGAAAAATGGACGAAACCAAAGATCACGATCAAAAACTTTGTCCTACGACAGGTTACGTCCAGTATTGGCTTAGAGACTGCGAGTACATCATTATCGCCCTCGGCCACTGCCAAGACTTGCGCTGAGATGACTTGGTTTCCAGACCCTTCATTTGTGACGAGCAACGGCGATCTTGTCGAGCTTGTGTCTTCAACATCTGAGAAGAAGTCGGCTGTTAACTTTCTCGATTCCGTGTTTCTCAAGAAGCTGGACAACGTGGTACTTGTCCTGCTATTTGACGAGGTCCAATCCAACGTTGACATCCTTTTGGAGCTCAAAAGACGAACCTATCTGCCTCAGCGAATCATTTCCATGGCCGCATCTGAGGCTGCGTTGCAAGTAATGCGAACCACGCTTGGAGAACCTTCTGAACGCACATCCATGGTGTACAAATGGATGCCCGAGGCTGAACTACTTCAAACGCTACCCTCGGGCGCCATTGATCTTGTCCTCGCTTTGGGGGTTCCAGACGTCGCTAAGAACGCTTCAGTACTGGCAACGGTGGCCCCATTGATGTGTCTTACTCAAGCTGATCACCAGGACCAAAGCTTTGAAGTTCTCGGGTCGTATTTTGCCCACATAACTCATGAGAAGACTTACATCCTATCCTCTATTGGCTCCCGTACCGCTTCCAATGAGCTGCCGGAGTCAGTAGTGCTTCTTTTGCCTGCATCACTGTCTAACGACCTGCAAACATTCACAGCCACACTACGGAACAAGCTTACAAGCTTAGGAGTGTCCGTCAGCCAAACAAATCTGACTTTGCAAGGTGTCGCATCCCTGGGTAACAAGTCTGTGATTTCGCTCCTTGAAATTGATAGCCCATTAGTGTGTTGCTGGGACAAAGACCAGTTCAACGCCTTCAAGAAGCTCATTTCCTCAGTCGGTCACCTCTTCTGGATTACTCACGGCGGTGTGATCCAGAGCTGGCCAAATGGTATAGAATTTGCCACCAGTCAGGGCTTGCTTCGAGTGATGCGGAACGAGTACCCAGCCGCCATCCTTCCGTCTCTTGATCTATCCGCGGTGGCTGATATTTCTGATGCGCAATATGTCGATCTGGTTCTCAGCGTTTGGTGTAAGAGCCTGGTCGAGGACGCAGAGATGGAATATGCTGAGCATAAAAATTTGATCTACATCGCTCGTGCCACGGAAGAGACTACTTTTGACTGGGTTATCTAGTCTCGACATCGAATGGGACCTTTAGTAGCATCGATGTACCCACACTTATCCAAGGGAAGCCAGACATGGCCTGCGAGTTGTTCAAGCAGGCTTTCAAGGCGTACGCCCTCCAGGGGCCTTCCCCGCTGGTTGTTCTGCCCATCACCAATCTTGGCAAAACATGCCGAAACTCTACAGAAATTCATCGACCGTTCTGTAAAGGCCGAAGCGTTTGCGTGCAACGTCAATGACGATGTCAGTGTCGCGACGGTCTTTGATGGCCTCAAATTTAGCGGCAGGAGAGTTGCCGGGGTGATCCAGTTGGCTATGGTGCTTGAAGATGGTATTTTCGAGAACATGTCTTTCGAGCAATGGAACCGAGGCATTGAGCCCAAGACAAAGGGTTCACGGAATCTCCTGGCCAACCTCTGGCCTGATGACAAGCCGTTCTTCATTCTGCTTTCCTCAATCACTGGTGTCATTGGCAACACAGCACAAGCTAACTACGCTGCTGGAAACACCTTTGAGGACGCCTTAGTACGCACGTAAGGCGAAGTGCAGGTCTTGAGGCCATTTTATGAGCACTTTTTGTCGTGCAGGAAATCGCAGTCCAGCCAGATAAGGGATGCAGACCGAAGTTACTGTACCATTTTGGACCCGGACCGGCCCGCCGGCACAGATCCTCATACTTAAGCGGCCGCTGCAAAACCTAGAATACCACCTCAGCAGCCCAGGGAGAAAATAATACACAGACCCTAAGTACTGTAATAAGATTACTTTCATTATACATCATAAAATAAGATAAAATAGTTTTCTTTATAAATATATATAGTAACTATCGCTAAGACTTTCTCTATTTATCAGGACTATTTATATATTGCAAATTATCTATTATTATTCATGTGGTAGATATCCTCATAGAATGGTTAATCTTGAGGTCTGCGTATTATTTCCCCCCGAGGGCAGCCTAGAGAGCTTACATGAACGGGAGGAAATCCATAGCGGAAGCGCTGATCGGAGATTACCGAATTTGGTCTGCAATCTAATAGGTCAGAAGCCCGACGCGGATCGTCTACTGTACTTACTATTCCGTTTAGAGTCGTGAGAGGCACCTTTCAGGTTTTGCACCGGGCTAAGATGTTCCGGGATAACTATGATGTTGAGGGTCTTTGTTATGAATACGGAGCAATTTGCCTTCCGAGGCCTTACTAAGTCAGGCCATATTTACGACAGTCAGAGGCAGTATCTTTCATTTCTAGAAGAGAAGTGGGGCAGAGGACAGCCACCAACATAATACACGGCTAGACGGGCTATTTGCAAATGAGCGCAGCCCATGATTTGTGCGTTGGGTTCTTCGCATTGGGGTAATGTGGACGGGTGTTAACTAGCTGCTGACCGATCTTATTTGTTTTGCATCAAATCTCGGATCTTATCCGTCCGTCCATAACGTTATGTGAGTCTTTGTCCAGGGGCCGCATAATAGGACCACTCAGCCAACAGGACAAGGGCTCGTTGTGTGGATGAATCAGCACGTAAGAGATGCTATTTTGTTGAGGTTACAGAATGATAACCTAGGCAATGGGGTAATTCTGTGCAGATTGCTGTTGGTTGTGACAGGTTGGGTTGTTTGGGTGTTTGTTGGTGCTGTTGGCTTGGTTTGATTACTGTTGGGGGCCTGCCACTGGCAACATGGAAAGTTCTCATAGACACAAAAGAACGTATTTGTCGCTCTCTGTCGGCCTTCAATTTAGCAGGAGCTCTATTCCATAGCCATCTGCTTTTTCCTGTTCATTAATCTTCATCTCTATCTAATCCCCTATCATCTTTCGCATCTTCTTATACCATGCGCGCTAAAACGGGCTCCGATCGGGAGCTCAGTGAGTCATCTGCGCTATCTGTCGCCGAGAACAAATCGCCGGGCACTGGTGATAAGTCGCCATTCAGCAGGCCCGTCGCCGGCACCGAACCCGATGGCTCAAACACCCAAGACCCCGAGCCCTGTGCGGCTGTTGGCGGAGCAGTTCAAGACATGAGCAATATCCGCTGGTTCAGCGTCTGTGTTGGTCTGTACTCTACTGCCTTTTTATATGGCCTGGACGCGACCATATCGGCCGCTGTACAGGGCCCTGTTCTAGCTTCCCTAGGCTCGCTCGATTTGCTGCCCTGGATCGGCGCTGGATTCATGCTCGGCTCCGTCGCCACCATCTCGCTCTTCGGCTCTCTGTACACCAATCTCGAGGTCAAATGGCTGTACTTGATCAGCATCCTCACCTTCGAGGTCGGTAGTGCCATTTGCGGCGCAGCTCTCAATATGGGTGCCATGGCTGTTGGTCGCGTCGTGGCAGGAATAGGCGGATCTGGTATCTACCTTGGGTGAGTGCAAAGAAAGATGATAATAATAAGTCAACCACTGACCACCGAGAGCAGAGGTGTGAACTACATTTCCATGTTCGTGTCTCCAGCCAAGCGACCCGTCTACACTGCTTTAATCGGCACGTACGTCACTCAATCATACCTTGGAAGAGGGACTCTTTGTATTGACGACTCTAACTAGATTCTGGGGTTTGGGCGCTATTCTCGGACCCGTCATCGGCAGCGCATTTGCTCAGAGTAAAGCAACTTGGCGATGGTAGGTACTGACAACAAGAAATGCTTTAATATTCATCGCCAACTGATACAAATCTTTTTTGTTTACAGGGCCTTTTACATCAACCTCGTTATCGGAGCCATCATGGCCCCCATCTACATCTTCTGGTTTCCGCACTACGGTGCACATCGCCACGAGCCGATTCTTCCACGCATCAAGAACCTAGACTGGCTAGGTGCTTTACTCAACGTCGCCACCTTCTCCCTCTTTGTCACATCTTGTACACTCAGCGGCTTTGCACACCAGTGGAATTCAGCCACCGTGATCACTCTCTGGGTCATGACTGGGGTTGTTGTCGTCCTCTTCACACTGCAACAGTGGACCGCGTTCTTGACGACAAAGGAAGATCGTATCTTTCCTGTGTGGTGCCTTGAGAGTCGGTCACTCGTCCTGCTGTTTGTCGGGACTGCGGGCACCAGCGCCATCCTCAACGTTAACATGTACTACCTGCCTCTTTATTTCCAATTTACCGCCGGATTGGACCCCATGGTGGTTGCTGTCCGTCTTCTACCTTTCGTTTGTTTGATCATATTTGCTACTATGCTCTCCGGGGCTCTGATGGCCAAGTACAACCTTTACGCTGCTTGGTACACCGCTTCTGGTATAATTGCTTTGGTCGGGGGCGCACTGCTAGCACGGATCGACGCTGCTACACCAACAAAGGAGATCTATGGTTTTGAGGTCTTGGCCGGGTTTGGCTGTGGTCTGACTTTCCAGGCCGCCTACGCAATCGCCCTCGTAAAAGCTCCAATGGATAAGGCACCCTCGGTCCTCAGTTTTATCAACGTGGCGCAACTTGGGGGTGCTGCCCTATCATTGGCGATAGCAGGTTGCCTGTTTCACAATGTCGGCTTCAACACCATGCAGAGTGCCCTTGACGGAAGGGGATATAACTCGTCCGAAATCCACGATGCCCTCGCTGGTGGGTACTCGCCCATCATCAGTGACAGTACTCCTGAGGTACGCGCCATCGTGACTGATGCTATCGCCACCACCCTTGGGAAGGTCTACATCCTGTCTGCTGTAGCAGCTGCGGCAATACTCGTATCGGGACTCTTGATGCGGTGGGAGAGGGTGAAAATGGGTTGAAGCGTATCACAGTCAACAGACACGACCTGCCTGAGCAGACGGGATTTGTCCACGTGGTAGCTCTTGGAAAAGGGAAGGATAGAATATGGGATCGAATATTACGGGAGATCATAAAGTTGTTTGACTACGATTCATTTCATTAGAAACCTAATTATCAAAGGCATAGCTCTCGACAAGACTAAAGGATGAGGCCATTTTAATACACCATTCTCTTATTTTGTGTTTACGATCAGTGGAGATAATTGACGTCAATCAATAAAGACCTGTTCGTCCACCCTCGATTGAGAACAAGGCCCCTTAGATACCTGCTTTACTGAAAGGCAAATAGAAATGCCAATCCTACCTGTTCTATCTGGTCAATCAGTACTACTACACACGGATTGATGGCCGGGTATCTCAACCTGAAACTCCTACGGATGATCCCGTCAGGCGCTCCGGCTTGTCTGATGCTTGAGTGAACGTCCTGGCCACATCAAACCGAAGTGAGATATGAGACCCTTATGCGTCGCTACATTAGAAGCCGTCCGTAAAGACAAGATGCGGAAATGTAAAAAGCCTTTATTACGCGGCGTACTACAAATGTTCTTCGGCCTTTATCAAATTAGTCGCTTCTCCGGCATCTTCGTGGTCCAGTTACCGTGCTGCTTATCAATCTCAGTCCTGATTTCGTAGTAAGCGACATAACTGTGCCGTCAGCTAAGGCTTTTGCCAAGTCCCTGATATATAGTGAACAGACTAAAGAGCCTTTTTTCCAGCAGGCTTGGAACCAAGACTGAGGATTAACTCGAGAACTACCGTCCGATCAAGATAAACATCCTCACCTCGTTTCTCAGTTGCCCATCGTTTCTCCAACCATGGAGTTCATCATGTATCCAGGCATACAGCCGCTTTCGCTTTTCACTGGTGTTCTCAGCTACGCTGCATACTTTTTCCATGGCGAGCATCACATGTACGCCCTAGGCTACATCCAAGCTCATACAATCTTGTTTGTATCTTCGGTCTTCATACTATATCGACTAGGTTCTACCCTAGTCGAGGCCTTGTTACAAACACTCGTATATGATGGCTTTTTCTTAGCCGGTTTATTTGGCAGCCTTCTTGTGTATCGTGCCTTTTTCAATCCGCTCAACGTCTTCCCTGGGCCTTTTGTTGCCCGCATCGCCACCTTTTGGATAAGTTTTCGAATCAAGAGGTTGCGAATTTACAAGACTCTCGAGGAACTCCACGGAAAATATGGCCATTTCGTGCGCATTGGCACCCAGGAGGTCTCGATCACGCACCCAAATGCAGTAGTGGATATTTTTGGAGCCAACTCAGTGTGCCAAAAGAGCACATGGTATGATATCAGCAAACCACAAGACTCGGTCCTTCTTCGACGATCTTTTGAAAAGCACTCGGAACGACGAGCCATCTGGACTCGAGCCTTCTCTGTCAGTGCAACGAGGGGCTATGAGACCAGGTTTCATCCATATAGGTCCAAGATGCTTTCCAAACTCGATGACCTCGCTGGACAACCCGTGAACATAACCCATTGGCTGGGACTATATTCCTGGGACTCGATGGGCGACCTGTCGTTTGGTCATTCGTTCGGCTTGCTGGATTCCGACGAACATCACTGGGCAATGAAAGTCCTTGACAAAGGCATGAGCATCATAGGTCGTCACTTGCCGATGTGGTTTATTCGTCTTGGTACCGCCATCTATGGCGGCAATCAGGACTTTAAGGTTATGCTCGAATATTGCCATGAGCAGATGCTTCTGAGATACAATGTTTGTGCTACTCTTTCCAGTCTAGAACGTTATGCTTTTTGGATCTAATCAAGATTAAACAGGCCAAGTCTGGGCCCGACGTGGCAGATGTGATGAGTACCCTCTTTGTGCCATATAAGAAAGGGGTTCTGCCATTTGATAAGACCGCACAACATCTACTAGCTGGAGAATCACACCTTCTTGTCAATGCTGGAAGGTAAATCACAGAAAGCATGTAAAGTCAAAGAAAGAACTTACTAACATCTGTATTTAGTGATACTTCTAGAATAACCATGATTTGCACATTGTTTGTACTTGCTCAAGAGCCTGAGCTTGTCGAGAGATTGCGAAAAGAATTGGAACCCCATATCCCAGAAGATCCTAACGAGATGATCATGGACGACAAAATCATGAGCCTTGACCTTCTGAATGGTATCGTTCAAGAAGCCCTTCGCCTCTACCCGCCCAGCCCTAGCCATCCAACCCGCGTGACGCCCCCCGAAGGTGCCATCATCGCAGGTCGATTTATCCCTGGCAACACTCAAGTGATGGCTCCTCAGTACATCATCGGAAGAGGCAAGAGCTCCATTCTATCTAGAAGTATTCTTTATGACATATGTATTAACACAATTTCCCACAGACGAGCGTATCTTTCCCCGCGCAATTGAGTTCATCCCCGAACGCTGGTACAGCATGCCAGAGTTGGTCAAGGACAAGAATGCCATTGCACCCTTCTCACTGGGGCCTATGAACTGTGTTGGGAAGCGGCTTGCGCTAGCCAACATTCGAGTCAGTGTTGCATCATTTGTCATACGGTACAACCTGAGCCTCTCCAAGACCCAGGCTGCTGATCCTCAACAAGCTTTCGAAGATGGGTTGTATGAACATTTTAGTCTCCAGTCTGGTACATTGTGGCTGGTTTTAGAGAAACGACAGAAGTAACAGAGAGGAAGGTCAACTATTAGGCAGTGGGTTCGAAATGGAGGTGCAATGGATAGTTGTGGTAAAGTTTGGGCAGTTCATATATCCATGTACCTTCTCTATGGAATTGGATACAGGCTCGATCCCACAGTTACGTCAAATAGTAGAATTTAAACCATTTTAAGAAACTATACAATAGCTTCGCTAACGCTGAAATTTGATATGGACGAATGGTGATAACGGCAGGACCTAGAAAAGCCAATGGCAACTTGTTATCCTTGATTCTAGTAGGCAAATGAGGTTCTCAGCCCAGAACTTTGTCAATGAACATTTTCCTTCCGCCTGGTGTCAATAACAGCACCATCTTCGCCATCAGGCCTTGGTACTACTGATGATTACATTTACATGGCGTTTTTGGAACTCAAGGTCAAAGTGGTCAAGCTAACCAGCCTAAGCAAGTTCCTCTCTAAAGTCTTAGTCCAGTTTAATGCATCTAGAATCTACTACTTGACTCTATCTTTGTTTCCTTGGTATGGTCGGGGGGAAGCTAAACACATCGTTCTGATGGTCAAATGACAATAGGAACAGGAGATAAAGATATCTGAATGCCCCCAGACTGATTGAAGAAGCCACTACTATCCCTGCCCAGAATGCATACCGAGGGTTCTGGCTCAACGCGGTCGGGGACTGAGGGGAGCATTTGTTCTGCGCTGATGCAGTACAGCAGCGAGACATAACCGCCCCGATAAATGAAGTCGCTATAATGGCTACTGTCAACCTCATCCGGGGCGTATTCAACAGATGAAGATCTGATACGGCGCTCGAGTGCTTGCCCGTCTCAACAGGGGAGGGAATTACGTGTTGAAGGCTTCCTGCGATGTTGCCAATGTAGTAATGCTGCATTTTCCCCATGTTCTCTTCGCTGTGGCCCGCGTACTCATACGCCTCTGTACCATCCCTACCAGCGCTCATTTCAAGCGCGTCAACGCCGCCCGGGTGATCTGAGCTGAAGGCAGTGAGATTGTACACTGTAGAAACCCGTTAGTTCTGAGACGAAAGGAAAGTTGTTGGCTTACCACGGCCATGAACTGCTATCCATAGCTTGTCCAGATTCCCATGTTCGGCTAATTCTTCAAGTGTGATGACATTTTCGCTGATCGTTGTATTAACGGACGGCATCATCACTTATTCTGTAAAGAGCGATAGAACAAGCTTGGACGATGTCATAAAAACATACGTTCATTACTTCGATACTACTCATTCATCTGTCTTGGGACGTAGACGTCGTGGTGGTCAGCATTACTAATAGCTAGCGGCCTTCCCAAAATAATCATTCGCCGTGATCCCAAAGTGGTAGTATCGGACAAGCGGGATTGGTACATACTTAGCCTAGCTGGAAACGTACAAATGTCAATCCTACATAGTGTCTCTATAGCTTACAACTACTCTGAGTACAGTCAAATTTTAGCAGAAATAAATTTCTATGTTCAGAGCAGTTTCTTGCCCAAGACAATTCCCAAGATGTACAAAACATTTTCTATTCAACACAAGGACCACCATGACTCCCACAGTGTGGACCTATCTTCATTCACCAGCCTGGACCAACTGACGAAATCCTTGGCTGACACCTTTGGGTTTGCTGATACAAAAGGTAGGTGAGGATAGTAGCTGTCGCTCAATTGACGCCTTGTGTGCTTGTGTGCTTCGTACATTCTGAACTGACTCGATATAGCATTGTGGCTCGCCGACCAACAAGGCGGTCATATCTCGACTTTAGAGGACGTAAAAGAGACCAAGGATACAGTCCAAGTACGGCCAACACGCTATGGATCTATCCCTCTTTGAGGGAACTTAATGTGATTTTAACTGTATTTATTTATGCTACATGTAACTTCATTAGTGGCTACATCTAGGAGATTGGAGATTAAGCTTTTATATTAAAGTCTATTTACTTATCCTTAAAGCTAGATTTACTTATTTCTTTATACTATTATATACTTAATAAGTAAGCTTTATAGCTATAGCTTACTACTTCTTAAGCTTATTAAAAAGGTTCTATTAGAGGGACTTTCTCTTTAGTCTTTAACCCTCTAGATTAGCTCTTTTAACTGCTCTTTTTAATCTTTAAGAAATACCTATTCTTTAAAGTATCTATTAAATCTATAAGTAAGATAGTAGTAGCTAAAGATTACTAATCTAAGCCTTATAAGATTACCTTTCTTACTATTTAGTATCTTAAAAGGGATAAGATACTTATTAAACCTCTTAAAGAGGTTTTTAATAAATATTTAGAGGAACTTACAGTTTATAACTAATAGATCTAAAAAAGGCTAATTATCCTTATAATTCTATTATAGTTAAAGGCTATTAGCTAGTAGCTAAAAAGTAATCCTTTTACTTAGAAGTAGCATTTTTATAGTTTTATAGTTTTTATAGTTTTTTATAAGAATTTCTTCTACTTTAGCAATAAAGGATCAGGTTTAAGATAGCTTCTTATACCCTAGTAGCTACTAATAAGGTTACTAATTAAGTTATTATAAAAGTATATTATTCTAATTTTAATTAGAAGACTTATCTTTATTAAGGCTATGTGCATATTGCCTTCTAAAAGCTAAAGTTAAATGGGATTTTTCAGTGTATTAGCTTGATATGTCTCGCTGAGGCGTCATAAGCTTTAAGTATCAATCAACGCTATGGATCTATTCGCGAGCCCCCTGGGCCTCGTTTGCTACCCTTTGTTGGCAACCATTACGAATTGTACCCAGACGTTCTTGGAAACTATGACCGTTTATTCTCGCTGTATGGGCCCATGATAAAAACCGTAAACATGGGGACAACCATCTATCATACCAACGACCCCAGTATCTCCCGTCACATATTGCGCGAAGACAAGCTCTTCACTAAATCTACGTCCGACCCATCACATCCGCTGCACTACATGGCCGATCAAGACTGTCTGTTTACCTGCGACAGCGCATCCCCTGCCTTTGCATCGAGCCGCAAGTTTGTAGCGCCCACAATGTCGCCACGGGCTGTGGCTCATTTCACACCACTGATTCAGGACGCTGCGCAGTCCGTCTTCCCTGCATTCGACCAGCTAGCGGATGGAAATCTGGCCATCAATGTCTACCAGTACATGTTCAAGCTCGCAGCACAAATAATCTGGCGGGTGGTTCTCGATCAGGATCTGAAGCACTTCGAGTCGCCAAAGACGCCTCCATCACTACCTATCCGGCTGTTTGGCCAGTATCTCTCGTTGATGAAAAAAGCGTCTCTACAGCCACAGTAGATGAAATATCTCCCTTTCGGAAATGCCGTTAAAATAAAAAGTGTCCGTCAGCAGGTGCTTCAGGTCACCGAACAAGCCATGAATGCCTCCATCGAAAAGGATGGCGTATCCCTATTTCTATCCGACCCTGAGGCCATCAAGTCTGCCACTTGCGTTGCCGATTTCCTATATCGTGCCGCTGATAAAACCGGGAAACGGCTGCCGCAAGACCTGGTGCTGGCCAATGTCGTGGTAACTTGCGGAGCAGGCTTCACCACCAGCTCGTCGCTATTATCCTGGGCTCTATATGCCCTCGTCCGATATCCTGGCAACCAGGAACGTCTATTTAACGAAGTAGCTCTTCATTATTCTAAGTCGAGCACTGAAAAACGATGGACATATGACGAAATCCAGGGCATGGAGTTCCTTGATTGCTTCGTGAAAGAAGTCCTCCGTCTCCACAGCCCTAGTTTCCAGACAGCACGCAATGCCAAGCAAGACGCGATCCTACCAGGAGGTTACTTTATCCCGAAAGGCTCTGTTGTTATTGCGTGCTTTCCCAGCATACAAAAGAATCCCGCCCACTGGGACAATCCATTGCGGTTTGATCCTGACCGCTGGATGGAAAAAGGATTCGCAACACAACAAGCCCATGACGGGTCATATACGCCGTTCGCAGCAGGAGGTCGGGGATGCGTTGGGTTCACATTGGCGCTTACTCAGGTCAAGATAGTTTTGACAGAGTTGATATATCGATACGAGTTCTTTGACGAGTCGCTAGAACCTGTTATATACGACCCGGAATTCTTAGTGGTGCGGCCATTAAATTTCTATGCTGGGATGATAAGACGAAAAGAGCTATATGAAGTTAATTAGCTAAATACTATAGTATTGTAATTAAAACGAGGCGTAGGCCCTTAGGCCGCTATGTATATTCTTATATCAGGCTATTGAAATGAAAGTATTCTAATTGAGTCTATTGCTGATCCTGGATAATTATCCCTATAAGTTTGGAAAGCCAGTGGGTTCATAGTATAGGTGTCGTGATCATCTATCTTAACATCAATGACTAACAGCTGTTAGTAATTGTGTAAATCACATTAGAAATCCCGTAACGGTTCCTATGTTTCCGGTTCTATTTCTTATTTAGACCTTGCTGCACGTTGAAAGGCTCTATCGCCTCTAAGTAGATGGTTGAAATCTAGAAACACCCTAAAGTTGAAACTCCAGGCTCCCACAGCCCTTACAATTGAGCAATGTCTCTATCCTTCCATCCCTTCTTTGACAACAATTCGGTGACGATTGCCTCAATTGCTAGTGGTCCACAAAGAAGGACGATATCTGCGGCCCCTGGCGTTGGATAACCGACCCCCCTTCTAGAAGTTCCTGGCCTAGTCGGCCCGTATAGCCAGAGCATCTGTCGCAGGGGCTACTGAGTGTGTATATGGCCCAGAACCTTTTATTCTCCCTTGATAGGCTGTCTAGTTGATCCTTGCACAAGATCCTCCTCCTAGCGATTGCCACTCAGAAGAAGACACTCAGTCGAGTCGAGGAAGCCCACGTGATTCTTCACCTTCTCCACGGAAATAGACCATAATGCGTATGCTTGGGCGAGGTGCGCTAGTTGAACTTGCGTTGGCGCGTTACTGTCTACTCTGACTGACTGACCCCGAGATTTGGAATGATGTATGCGACGTGAATCATTCCACAATGCAGTTGCTTCTAAAGGACCTTGCGCTTAGTGATGGACTCGTTTTCCTGCTTGGCCCGAAGCCGTCCGTGACTCATGTGAGGTACCAATTTAGTGCTTTTTGTTCCATTTCCAGACGAAACAAAAGGAATCATGACAATGACCGTCCGTTCCGAAAGAATCGCTTCCTCTAGCCGGAATATGCTTAAATATAAATTGAATTCTCGGCTCCCTGGTATCAATTCCACCACCTACCTATCACCATTGTGGACCATCGCCCGTACTTTGAAGCTCTCCTCCCGCCCAGGTTCCGAGGTCCAACGACAATCTTCAGCCGCCCTGGCTGAAAGCACTCCCTTTGGAATTGTATTCCTAGAGATAACCATGATTGTTCCCTAATTTGTAGAGCACTAGTGTCTAGCCGAGGCGGTACTGTCGAGAATACACACGTCATCCATGTCGCTATAATAGACGAGATCGGAGAGATTCTGTTCCCAGTTGAGAATCCTACCCAAATTACTCTTGTAAGGTCAGCTTCGAAGTCCATACGGATTTTGGACTGGCTCGGAAACGGAAGGCTTTGACAAGTTTCTCTAGCGATGCAAACATTGTATTAATGTCCGCGTTTTACAGCTCTCACAGCAGCGAGCAAGGCCATATCATCTGAGACGACGAAATGCTGGTCTCAAGGCAGTGACCAGTAAGATGAACCTCTATTTTCGTGTCTTGTAAAATTTATAAGGCATCCTTTGTTTACAATATTTACAATAAGCCTACATAGCAAGTACAATATAAACATTACCGAGACTTTTAATCTTACTTCCTTTTTTT
Organism: Fusarium xylarioides; assembly: GCA_013183765.1. Taxonomy (NCBI): domain Eukaryota; kingdom Fungi; phylum Ascomycota; class Sordariomycetes; order Hypocreales; family Nectriaceae; genus Fusarium; species Fusarium xylarioides. The sequence continues at coordinate 29,999 of SRZU01000166.1, forward strand.
CTCCAAAGAACATAAGCCGTTGAGTAAAGCCGCAATTCGGTGGCTTCAGCTGAGGCACAAAACTGGTGGTGGCTGAGTCTTGAATAACGCCTTCCCCAGGTTGTGCCCAATCATAACCCAGATGCAAGCGCAGCCTGCACGTGAGGCCTCTGATCAGGCTGCGAAGTCAGCTCCTACTCGCTCTTTTTTCTTATCACATCAACAGAACATTAGATGCCTCTCACGCGACATTGAAGCCATGGAGCTTTCCCGGCCCGCAGACTCGCAAATCGTCGCCGCTTCTCGACCTCGCTCTGGGCAGGATGTTTCAGCCGCACCTGTCAGGGAGCTCGAAGCAACCATCGCGGGGTTTCAAGCCATATTGACCGATGAAGACCGCAAAAAGCTGCAGCAGCTCAAAACGACGTCGCATGACTCGCAGAGCATCATCACTTTCACGGCCGAGTTGGATTTTCTTGACAAGAACAGGAGAGGGAAGAGTGTCGCCTCGAGACTGGCTTCGTTCTTGCAGACGATCGAGCAGTTCACGCCCATAGTCGACACATACATTCAATCGAATCCCGATATCGCGGCGCTTATCTGGGGTTCTGTCAAACTAACATTTTTGGTACGCGATGCCAGTGCAAGTCTGGCACCTGTCGCGCGCTTGGTGATCTCTCTCAGCCCCAGATCCGTTACTAACCATCGGCTTTCGGTAGTTCCTCGCCAACTTCGCATCCTACTTCCAATCATTCGTCGAGCTTCTCAATGGATTTGGTTCGCTTTGTACGCGATTCGCCGAGTACCAAGTCATTTTCAATGAATCCTCGCGTCTCAAAACTTCAGTCTGCCAGTTTCACACCGCAGTCGTTACCTGTTGCCAGCAAATCGTCTTGGCTGTCCGACGGCCTTGTGAGTACGGAGAAGTAGTCGACCGAAGAATGCGCTAATTTCCCGCATAGTGAAGAATCACATTCTCAAGGCAATTACACAGTCCTTTCAGTCTGAACTCCGAAGCTACGTGGAAGACATCAGAGCGAAAGCAGAGGAGGTACACGGCGATATCCAATTGGTCAAAGCTCGGTGTGACCGCGAGGAACAGCAACTACAGACGACAGAGCGAAAAGAGGCTACCGACCATCGGAAACGCTTCAGAGCTTGGGCTGCCGAAATGGAAGTCTTTCAAGCGCAGCGAAGACGAGATGCATTAGGTTGGGCATGAATGACCTTTGTCGATAACCAAACTAATCCCAAGTGGCAGAACAGAAACGGCGTCGCCTCCTTGAGGACTTATCCTCATTCAACTTCACGTCAGCCTTCAACAGCACACGAAACAAGCGCCACATAGGCACGGCCAAGTGGGTCTTCGATACTCCTGAATTCCAACAATGGGTCAAAACCAATGGATCTCCCGTTCTTCATGTCACGGGGAAGAGTGAGTCGTCTGCTACGCAAAGGAACGAATGACTGGAGCTGACTACGGTCTCAAGTTGGATCTGGGAAAACAGTTTTGTCGTGAGTAGTCACCCTTCAGGTACTCTAACCTACTAAACTTACCATTATCGACCCCAGGTCCTCAATCGTTGAGAAGCTGTCGCAAATTCGGCCACCTCAACAATTCGTGTCGTTCTTCTTTGCCCGGTTCGATGATCCGCTTAGCCTTAACGCTGAGACAATCATACGTTCCTGCGTCCAACAGTTAGTATCGGCCATCGATATGGACAGTCTTGACCAAAAGATCGCTTCTGAACTTGACGAATACCTATCTCAAGCAAAGTTGGCTCTCTTCTCCCTCGACCTACTTTCAGGTCTCTATCAATTTGCAGGCAAGACTATTAAACAATGGTTTATAGTCATTGATGGGTTGGATGAATGTAGCACTGACCAACAGTCCAAGCTGCTAAAATTCTTCCAGGGCATTATTTCGGGGAAAGCGCGTAACATAAGCGTTATTTTCGCTTCTCGAGAGACATGCACCAACGCAATCATAAGCACATTCCCTGGATCCCAGCGACTAGTTACAGGCCAACAAAGTACTAGTGCAGACATTGGTTCATACGTTGACGACATCATCATTGACAAATTGTCAAATGGAGAACTGGTTATTAGTGACCCCAGGCTATTGAATGAGATTCTGAGAACAATTGCTTCCAAGGAGCAGGGAATGTGAGCAACTTTTCAGCCAACTCAAACCTTACAGAGCTAACGATGTTACTTGACGGTTAGGTTCTTATGGGCCTTTTTTGCTATCGAGGATATATGCTCTGGGAAGACTGACAATGAGATTCGGAAAGCACTTCAAAATATCCCTGGTGACCTTCCCGCGACCTTTGACCGTGCGCTTGGTCGCATCGTTGAAAAGCGCAATCAGGACATCGCGAAAAAGGCCTTCATGTGGACAAAAGCAACATCACAACCATTGACCTTACTACAGCTCCGCGAAGCACTGTCTATCAAGCCTGGTCAACACACTCTGCTCCAGGAGGATCTCATCAGCGGAATAGAGCGATTGCCTGCTTGGTGCGAGAACTTGCTTTACGTGGAGGAAACAGACAACACAGTTCGGTTCAGCCATCATTCCATTCAAGAGTACCTTTTGGCGTCAGATTCTGGTGAACATGGGGCGCTCCACATTGACGCTGACCAGTCCGATAAGCTTGCTGGCGAGGTTTGCATTACCTATGTTAATCTTGACAACTTTCAAACGACGCTAGCGGAGAGGAAAAGGGAACCTCTGACTCCATCCGCTATAAAGATCGACCCAAGTGGAATAGCTGAACAGACGATACAGTCCGCCATCCAAGGTGGCGTTGGAACACGCGTTGGTCGCCTAGCTCGTCAATTTGTCAAGACGTCAAACCCAAATAAGACAGCAGCACAGAGTGAATTTCCCCTGAGTTCTCCCGTTCCAGTCACAAGTAAAGCCCAAGGAACCGCAGACTACCCCTTTCTCGAATATGCTTCGATGAACTGGTTCAAGCATACCAAATACATCAACAAAAAGGAGACAGAGATTTGGAGGCTTTTCGGTCAACTGGTCCAGAAGCCCGCTCAGCACTCGCAAGGCGAGCCTTGGCATAGTACGGAATGGAAGAACGAAGTCATGATGGGATTTTCAAATCATGACAATCCAATATCAGAACGCTACCGCCATGCGATACGGACTATGTGTACTGACATAGCATATGAGTCAGACAACGAGCCGCCCGCCGGGCCAAGCTTCCCTCAGCTCTGCCTTGCTTTCATGTACGCTGAGCTGAATAGCTACCATGCGCTCGCATGTCGTTCCTTCCAGTCATTGATAGAGTATCCTTGGATGATACCTGAGTTGGAAAAGGACAATTGCATTCTAGCAGCCAACAAGAATTACGACGTCTGTCGAAATGGTTGTGCTAGTCTGATTCAGACACGCGTTAATCATGGCCAACTCGTCGCAGAGCTCAGGAACGCGATCGCTGATGGGATTTCATCCTTCCCCCCACTACCGAATTACGAGTCACATCCCTTATGCGATTGCGTAGACAAACCTCCTCATGAGTTAAAAATGGATATTTGCCAGGTGTTAAAAATTGGCTATGACCGACCGATTCAACCGCACTTGCAGGCTTTCGCTATTGTAGCAAAAGCACTTGGCAATAAGGGAGATGGAGATGTTCCCCACATCTTCGATTTGAGTATGACATGCAAGGAAGGAGCTTATACTTTGCTTCAAGCCAAAAACATTCATGGGATGCTTTTGATTGATGTGCTCATCCAAGGGCTCCTATCAGCTGAAACGTTATACAAACCCATGGTCTCAACTACCGTCGCCAGATTTGTGGGAGGTGACACTGTACCGAGTCCCCGACCCCATTCCCAGAAGCGAAAATCACCGGCCTCGATGCCTGAAGCGCATTTTACACATTATACCGTCGACTTTCTAGATGGTCTGGGTGGAGAGCACCCCCCAAGTGAACGTATTCTTCATGAACTTCGTGACTCTAAAGGGCTTATAGATCTACATGGCGAGACTATCACGGCAATATTTCGAAGACTCGTTATACCTACACTATGGCCAATTTATATGCCATCATATATCGTTCAGATTCTATTCGGGGACTTCCTGAATTCTGATCTTCAACACATTGCCCATGCTCACGAAGATTCGTTTAGAGAAGCTGTGTGGAACAATAATTGGGACGTTGCGGCAGCTCTGCTGAAGATCCAGCCGACTTCTCTTGATAGGTTTACTGGTCGTGGCTATTTCACCTCTATCAGAGAAGCTGTGCGCTGTCAGAACTGCTGGCGATGCACCCAAAATGTAGTCAGGCAGCTAACTTCCAGCGAACTGCATCGGTACTCTTTTAGATTATGTGGGGGCCATGTCAGCGATTTCAAAAAGATTGCTGGTGCGCTTGGAAGTATATACAATGCTGAGAAGGGCACTTTGCTGTGCCCCGGACACAAGACAGAAGCGTTGCCTGAGCGAGATCAAAGGTTGGAAAAGCCATGGTTTTAATTTGTCATAATATGTAATGAATTTCGATTATATGTTCTTGGCCAGCTGAAATCCTCATACATCCCCCCTCACATCCTTCACCTGCTTCGTCCTCTCAGAATCAATCTGATCTCCCGTATTAACAGTCCCCTCCCTTTCCACCATCATAATGACAGCATTCTCCGCCACAGGCTTATGTGTGACTCCCTTTGGCACGACATACATATCCCCCTCCTTCATAACAACAGGCTCTTCTCCTTGAATCTCCATCGTCAATTTTCCAGAGAGTAGATAGAAGAGCTCTTCAGAGTCGGGATGCGCGTGCCAGATAAATGAGCCGTCGATCTTGGCGACTTTGACGTGATGGTCGTTTACTGATGCGATGAGACGTGGAGACCATTTTTCTGTGAATGAGGAGAGGATTTCGGGGACAGAAGCTGTTTGAGACATTGTTTTGGAGTCGGGGATGTGAATGGTTGAGGTGTGTTGTTTGGAGGTGAGACTTTTGGTTGAAAGCTTAAATCAGAACAGAGAGAGAACTTGGTGGTTTGGGTTTGGGTGAGATGAAAGTGTATTTGATGACTGGCGTCTTATATAAGGCTGAGCTTATAGTGGACAATCCCCACTATGTCGTTTGCAAGGCGCAAGGGCGTGAGATTTGTGGATGGGAAGAGGGTCTCGCTAATCTTGGCTTACATTCCGCGCTTTACTATTGGTCCAAGCTAGTTGAGGCTGAATAGCGGTAACTTTGATATTCTTTCTGAATCCATGTTGACTTTCGCTGTCCTTGGTGATTTTCTGTTCATGTCGATTAGGCTCACGAAACTGACCCCGTATATACTAAAACCACTCTATTCCCTATGTCGAAGAGTGGTCTAGTGGTATCCGTCCTAGAACCTATAAACCTTCTCTCATTCTGCACCTAAAAATCTTCACCCACTAGGCTGCTCTTCGATTTTTGCTGTTCACGAGTTCGAATACTTCTTGTACAAGCAGGCCCTGAACTTTTGGGCGCAATATTCCAGGACTACCGACGCTCATCTTGCCAGGGGCTCTGTGGCTCTTCGCTCACTATGGTAGAAATATATACTCGCTACTTCTTGCCTATTCTCGTAGAGTTTCATAAGCATAAAGTTAATAAACAAAAGTATATAACAGGCACCGCCTCAGATTTTCAAATCCACTTTCCTTCTTCTTAAACATCTAGCCACCATGGTGAGTTATCAGCAATTCGAGCGCGATCCAGCGACGCGAGATCTCTTCAAGAACAGAATCACAACACTCCAAGGGTTTCGCCAAGTTCTCGAGGACTCATATTTTCTCGCCCTCGACACAGAGCATGTTCCAATCGCGAGCGTAAGTGACCGTGTTCTCCACCAAGTTGGATTGGCGTTCACCAAGACACTAGAGTCGAGGCATCCTCCATGCCCACCACGGGAACGTGGAATGATAAGGCCAGTACGGCGCCTTTGTCATTTCGTCGAAGATAACAATATGGAAGTCCTCACCTTTAACATCAATACAAGCCAGGAACTTGGAGATGGAGTTCTTCGCCTCGGCGGTTTCACAGGCATGCCTATTCGTCGCGCGCATCGCTTTGGCGAGGAAAGATCTCTTGACCTTGAGAATTTGGAGCCTTCCGTCGTGGAGTTTCTATCGAATTTACCTAGGGACAAGAAACTGGTACTCGTGGGCTTCGGAATGGGAGCAGATTGGACTTACCTATCGACAAACTTCCCAGCTGCCATACCCTTCTTCTCAGCCTGGATAGATCTTGGCGACATCGTGATGGACATCACCTCCTCACCGGCTTCACAATATCCAAGTTTGGAATTTTTAATACATACATTTGGCTACTGGTGGAAAGACGTCAAACCTGGGAGGGGATGTCGCAGCGATGGCAATGCCGACAATGCTGGCGACGATGTCGTGACAACTCTTGCTCTAGCACAAGCTCTTCTCGATGAGGGGAACCATAGCACGCTCCTCTTCGAACATGCCTGTTTCAGAATAGCAAGTGCGGGTAAGATCAGGGATTTTTATGATCCAGCCAAGTGCTTCGTTGCAACCATCAGAAGTGACGGACTGCTCCCGATCAAGATTTCCACGAGCATCAGGATTGCGCGGGAATTCATCGACTTTCATCCCGTGGGCACGGGTCTCTTTTCGATTGAGGTGGGATACGTCACTTTTCGAAGCCAAGAGGAGCTTGATCACTTTATTAGCTGTGCGAATGGGATGGTGCTGCATACTGGCGAGACCCTCTCTGCTCAACGGTATATCCAGGTCGATACAGAGACGCCAGAAGATAAGAAGTTGAAAGAAGAGAAGCGTGTAATGAGAAGGATAAAGAGGGAAGAAGAAGATGAAGATTTTGTGGAGCTGAGAAATCTCTTCTCCTGATTTTCTGCCGCGTTGAATACCACGCAGTTCAATAAGAGACAAGGATACCTAAAAATGTTACGCCCAGTTATCTGTCTTGAGAACTCTAATAGCTTAGTTTAGAATACTATGAGATATATGCAGGGTGTAGTTATGTCATTTCCTTTTCTAATTTTATTCCATAATATTTCGAAATATGCAAGCATGATATCTTGACATTGATATTGGATCAAGTTCACCTTTACTTTTAGTGGGGATGTGCGCTAAACTTCAGTGCCCCTGCACTAGCGTCAAGGGAAAATTGGGACGCTGATCGCCAACGAGCTTGTCATACCCTACAGCATCGAATTTGTCTGGGCATCCATCAACGCCTCACAAACTGACACTACAGAACAGCCATAGTAGCTGACATATAAATCAGACTGAGCTGCGGCGATTAATTGCCAATTTTTAAATTATTTTAGTGATTAAGAACGAAAGCTCAGTGCAGGTTGCTGACTTCACTGGAGAGTATTTCCAATGGAGCGCAAAGCACGAGGCAACGGCAGAATCTGCCTATTTCGGGCTGAGGCTTGGGTAAGCTTTCTACCTTACTGTCCAAGTTTCTGTTAATTTCAATTTCACCTCAGCGACCCTGCTATCGCTGGTGTCTATTGAAGCTCCAGGCCGTGTTATTACAGTATGTTTTGTTGTTGGTTGTCCCCTGTGTTGGCAGGATATTTCAGGTAAGAAAACGCCTTATTGGTCTGGACTAGCCAACTACAGTAAAGCCTCTTTGTTTTTGCGATAAGAAAAAAGAAAACCCCGGCCTCAGCGCGCCGATTAATGCGATAGTCTTATCGCATCTCCGGAACATAACGGACCGTAGCTCCCATGCTCCACCAAGCAACTTTAGTCAGGACAAACTTGACGTCAAGACAAGGTGGGAGAACGGAAGCCTCTGATCCGATAACTATTCCCATGGGTTTGTTGGGCATTTTCAGCCTTAGCTGGGCTTGTGAACGCCACTTAATCTCTTATCCAAGGTAAACTCAGGGGAAACGGCGCCTAACGGAGGGCGGTGTTGGGGCTGGCCCGTAAAAGAAACGAGCCAAAAATCAATAGTCTCCTCCTAGCTCTATGCGCTTGGGAATATCCATCATAGCTGCCGATCCTTTATTATTGCGATGCGCAATGCTTATACAAAACCCAAACGCGCTGTCCTTTGTGATTTTTTCTGTTCCTTCTTCAGTCATCTTTTAGACCAGTCACTCTTTTAACAAGATATCTTCGATATCACCACGTTCGCTACAATGATGTTCCCCAACTTCGCTGCCGGCCTTGTTGCCGCTCTTTCTATCTCTGGGGTTAACGCTGGTCTTTGCCGTCCTAGCTCGCAGACCAGCGCGGTTGTTTCGTCTGGTAGCACTACGGCTAAGACTGCATCTGAGACTTCAGCCACGCAGACTGTTGTTGGTACCACTACCACCAGTGTCGAGACCGGCTCAGAGACCACTACCAGTGTTGAGGCTGGTGGTGAGACGACTACAAGCGTCGAGTCTGGGCCAGAGACTACTACTACCGAGACCGGATCTGAGACCACTACCGTTGCGGTTGTCTCAGACACCACCACCGCTGAGACATCCTTCGCCACTACTACCGTCCTCACCACCTCTGGTATCGATGTCACCACCGACGTGACCACCTTCATCACCCTCACCGCCACCGACACAACCACTTCTGAACTCGCGACAACTTCTGCTTTCGTCCCGGCTGATCTCTTCCCCTGCGTCACCAGCGAAGACTGCGATGCCTTCGTTCAGCTCTGCGATACTGTCCGCTGCGGCTGCATCAACCGCAACTGCGAGCAACTCACCGACACCACCACTGCTGAGCCTACCACCACCGCAGCTGTCGATGAGGAAACCACTACTACTGCTGCTGAGCCTACCACTACTGCCGCCGCCGAGGAGAACACCACGACTGCTGCAGTTGAGGAGCCTGCTACAACTACGCAAGCTGAGGAGGCCGCTACTACTGTGGCACCCGTTCGTCGACGCGCTCTCGCTAGCGCTGTCCCCGAGGGCGCTCACTACTGCGATGCTACTGAGGACCAGGGTTTAAAATTCCCATGGGTACCTAATGATAGCTTAATACCCAGTCACCTAGGCATCTAGTTAGGTAAATAATATTATATATAGGTACCTATAGGTATTTTAGAATATTCTTATAATACCTATAATATATATAGGTACTAGAAATTGCCTATAGGTACCTATAGGTAATATTATACTCTTTTATATAACTCTTAAAAGTAGTATAAATATAATATATTTATAGTAATTATTTATAATAATTTATATAAAAAGTGTATTTATATATATAAAAAAAATATTAAATTAAATATATACTATTTATATAAAAAGTATTATTAATCTTTAGCTAACTGCTTAATATTAATACTTTAAGAATTTATTCTTTTAATTTAGCTTTTAACTTATAATAACTACTATAAGTTAATATATTAAGCTTTACTTAATTTAAGTCTTTTTAAAGGTATATAAAGATAAAGATTAATAGAATTTAAATTATAAAAAAACTAAAGTAGGCTTAATAGTATAAGTAATAGGAATTAGTTAATAAATAATTATAAAAGTTATAAGTTTTAAGAATAAGAGGAAGATATCTATAATTAGAAAAGAATAGAAAATAGTTATTAATAGATTGCTAATAGTATATTTATATAAATAACTTCTTTCTTATATATTATTAGCAGGTAAAGGAAGGTTAAATATTATAGTATCTCTTTAAGTAATATAAAATATATAAGAGCTTTTTATAGCTTTTTAAGCTAGTCTAGGGAATTCTTTATAAAAGAAGATAGCTTAAATAAGTCTAAGTTAAAAGACTCTTAGGATTAGTTTAAGGCTATAGAATAGAAATATAATAAGAACCTTTCTTTAATTAAAGAAACCTTTAAAGTATATTATTTATATTAGCATATAAAGCAATATATACTCTATGCTCTTTTAATTGTAATAGTACTTAGCTATATTATAAGAAGGTCTTTAGCTATATAGCTTAATATAGAATATTTAGGATTATAAGTAATATAAGCCTAGAATTAAAGGAAGCTTTCTTTAAATTGCTTTTCTATTTATTATATTAATTAATAATATAATATAATACTATACTAAATATATCTTCTTTAAAGAAAGATCTATATATAATTAAAGCTAATTTTTAAGAGTAGCTAGCTTATAAACTATAGTAAGTATATAATTATTATATTAAATTACTATAAATATCTTTTTAAGACTAAGAAAACTAAAAAGAAGATTCTATTTTTCTATTAATAGTAATATAAATAGATCTATATAGCTAAATGCATATTAAGAAGTATAAAGTTAAATGAAATTAGCTTTAGCTTATTCTTTAATACTGCTAATACTTAAAGATAGAAGAATAGATTAAATATTACTTTAGTAAATATCTTATTTTAATTTTAATAAAAGTAAAAGAAAAAGAATAATAAAGTAAGAGGTCTTAGTAATAAATAAATCTATATACTTATATAGCTTTATTATAGCTTAATAAATGCTATAAGAAAGAACCTTTACTTAAGGTTAATAATTTTAGCTGCCTTTAAGTAAAAAGAGCCTCTTTTAATAAATACTAAAATAGTAGCTAATAATCTTAAGCTAAGTCTATATAGTAGATAAGCTATTAATAGCTAAATAACTAATAGGATTAGAAAGATAAATAAAAATGTAAGTGTAATTAATAAGGTAATTAATCTACTGCTAATTTTTAATAGTAATCTTATAATTCCTATTAAGGTAGTCTTTAAACTATTCTTAAATAGATAGTTTTAATATCTTAGCCCTTATAAGCATTATAGTTATTAAGTTCTATTAGATTAAGATATTATAAATTAATTTTAAAGGTTATAAAATAGTCTTATTTTATATTTAATAACCTTAAATCTCTTTAAATTTTTATATAAGCTTAAGACTTTAAGTAAATTTAATAGTAAGATAATAAACCTAGAAGATAATTAGTTATAATTAACTTAGTAATTACTATATGTAATTACTATAAGGAATATATTATAAGAAGAAATATATATACTTAAAGAATAAATAAAAATAGATAATTAATACTAATAAGATTAGATAATTAATCTATAACTTGCTGTTTTAAGGCATTAAATTAATTATCTATTAGATCCTTATTATTAAGGCCTTTATTTTAAGAAAGGTTATCCCCCTTATCCTTATTCTTATTATAATTATTACCCTTTAAAATTACTATCTCTTAAGATATAATTCTAATATAATCTATAATTTCTTATATAATAAAGTTTAAAATATAAGTTATATATTATATAAAATAAAAGTAAAGTAAAGGTATAGGCTATAACTTAGTCTTAATCTTATAATTTAAATCCTTAATATTAAGATATATACTATTATTTACTATAATTGCCTAAAGGCAATTTAGAAGATAATAATTCTAGAGGCTATATATTATATAAGAGTTTAGTATAACCTTGCCTTAATCCTTAGATATATTAATAAATCTAAATATAACCCTTTTAAGTTACTATTAAGTATTAAGAAAATAGATAAGAATACTAAGAATAGTAAACTTATTATAAGGTATTAATTATATATCTAATATAAAAAAGACTTTAGCCTTTAGGGGAAAAGTTTAAAGAATAGCTTCTTATAAAGATAAAGACTTATTTTAAATTTATTTAATAAGAGTTAGACTACTAGGTAGTTAAAGGTATAGTAAGATAAAGGCTATAAGCTACTAAAATGCTAAATTTACTATAATATTTATAAGTAAATAGCTACTAGTAATAAAATAAGTAAAATAGTAAATAGATTCTATCTACTACTTAATAATATTAATCTATTAAGAGTAAGCTAAGATTATTATATTTAATTACTATAAATATACTTATATTAAAATTAAAATGTATTATATTAATTCTCTTAGATATTTTTATTTTAGAAGCCTTTTTCTTATAAATAGTTAAGTTTAGATGCCTATATATACTTAATATACTAATTCTAGATATATTAAGATGTATTAGAGTAGTATAGTAAAAGCAGTATATAATCTATAGTCTTCTATTTAATCTCTATAGACTTTAATTAAATTAAAACTAACTAAAAGAGTCTCTTTTTCCCTAGAAGATTTTTAAAGCCTTTAACTCTAGTAATTAAAGTAAATAGGGAGTACTAGGTATAGATTTAATATATAATATTTACTATTATATTATTTTTTACTAAAGAAAAAAGATATTAATAGTAAAAGGGTTAAATAGAATATAAAAAGGCTTACTAAATATAGTTAATTTAAGGCTAGGTAAGCTTTATAAAGATATTTTAATAATAAAATATAACTTAAAATTAGTTTAAGAGTAAGAAGAAATTTTTAAAAAGGATTACTATTGAAAAGTTAAAATGTCTCTGCAGCAATACGCAAGGTATAGCTAATAGGGTCTCATATAATGAGAGAATACAATATAATGCTTATTTTTAGCATATTATAATACAAGGCGTTATACACTATACTAAAAAACACAATAACCTTAAAATTAAGTCTTAAGGTTATATAGCACTGCTGCCTTAAACCTTATAATCTAACTAAATAAGTAGCCTCAATCTACAAGCATAAAAAAGATATTTCCCCTAGCCTTAGCAGGCTAAATGCCTTCTCTATTATTACCTAGTTAAGGTAATTATTACTAAGGCTTTAACCTAAATAGACTATCTTAAAATAGGCTAAAAACCCTAAAATCTATTACAAGATATATTACTATATAATTAACATTAATAATAGCTAACCTAGCTATAACTATCTAATTAAGGCAGTTAATACCTATATATCTAGTAACCTAATAAAAATCTATAGCTTTAAGCTTAATATTATATTAATCCTTTAATCCTTTTTAAGGCATTATAAAATTATAAGAAAATACTTATTATATATTAATAAACTATTAATAATATAATAAGTTAATCTTATAATCTTTAGCTACTAAGTATAGCTACTTAGTATTAATAAAGATAAAGCTAAAGATAAAGCTAAAGATAAGGCTCTTATTAACTATATTATAAATTAAATAAAGGCATTAAAAGACTTAGTAAATTGCCTAGAATAGGGTTAATGCCTATTAAGGTAATAGCAGGCCTTTATTAATAGCATTATATTAAGTAGCAGTAATAGTCTATACTAGCTGTAGTTTATAGAGTTAAGATATGTAGTTATAGTAGTTAATTTAGTAATATAAATATTATATTATAAGAATTAAGAGTTATTGTAGCATAAAGGAGGGGAAGTAAGAGGGGAAAGAGGGGGAAAAAGGTAAATTAGAAAATAAAGGTTTTAGTATTAAGGGAAAAACTGTAAATATTAGCAGACTGAAGCTAGCTTAGCAGGTTAGTAATAGATTAGATTAGGTTGCAAGGCAATGCAGTGCAGTATGGGGAACACAAATTGAGGGTAAATACAGCTAATTAACACTTAGGAAAGGATTACTATAAAAGATTATTATCTTACTTAATAACTTTAAATTAGAAGATTTATAATTATATTAATTAATCTTAGCTATAATAAACTAAAGCTATATTAAGTTAAAGTAAGCCTTTAGTATAATACTTAAGACTTTAGTATATTTTATTATATAAATGCTAGACTACATTTAGTTAGCTAAAAGAGCTATTTCTACTTAAACTTAATAAGAATCTAATTATAAATAAAAAAGGTTTTTTAATTCTTATTTTTCTTTTTTTTTTATAACTTATAAAAATTTTAAAATAATATAAATATATTACTTTTAAAATAATACTTAATAATTTTAAAAGTAAAATTCTTCTTAAGATATATATTATATTAATATTTTATTTACTATATATATTTATTTATTAACTATTTTATAGGTATTATTACTTTAATTAAATTAATAATTAAGCTCTTATACTTTAAGATTTACCTTATAATATAGTAAAAAATTATAATAATTAAATATAAAGCTATTAAGTAAAATTAAAAATAAACTAAAGAGGTTAAAAAGAAAATATATAATATAAAATAAGTAAAAGCCTTAAGGTTATATATAGTAGTAATTAAAATAGAATAGTAAGTTAATTCTTAAGTACTTTTTACTATTTATATTAATATAATAAGTAAAAATTCTTTAAAATATCTATTAACTCTAATATATAATTAAACTTCTTATATTATAATTACTATTTTAGTAAATTATTTAAGAAATTAAGTTAAGTATAAAATCTAATTTATAATTTTAATTATTAGCAATTAAAGTGCTTTAAGAAATAAGTAAAAGCTTTATTATTATATTATTTAAAAGTAAGTTAAATATTTATATTTTAGAAATCTTAATTAAGTATAATTAAGCTTAAACCTATATGCAATTTATATAAAGTATATAACTTTATATTATACTAATATAAGATTAATAAAAATAATTTATAAAAATATAAAATCTTAAAATAGCTTTTTAAAATAATAAATAAAAGGTATATTAGCTAATTACTATAAATAATTAGCTTAATTAACTCTTTACTATACTTTAACTTAAGTAAATAAAAATCCTTAATACTTTATTCCTTATACTAATACTAGCTATATATTTTTTACTTATTTCTTTCCTTTAAAGAGTCTTAGAGGCATTAAGGCAATTTAAGGTTTAGTATTAATAAGCTTTAATACCTTATAAGCTTTAATAAGAAGCTAGAATATAAGATAATTAGTACTCTTAAAATGCTATAATACTTCTTTACCTAGGCCTAAATACTATAAGGTAATATTATCTTAAAGAGATAAAGGCCTAAAAAGGTAATTCTATATAGTAGATATATGCTTCTACTAGCAATAGATTTATTAAATCTTTTTAAGTATAAAGAGTTTACTAGTTTAATAGGGATATTAATAAGCTTCTTATTATACTTACTATTCTTAATAATAAAAGACTTAAAATCTATTAAAATTACTATAATAAATTAATATATTATAAAATCTTATAATAATATTATCTTACTATTACTTTTATACTAAAGGGAACTTAAAGGAAAGAATATCTTTATATACTTAACTTAAACCTAGAAGCTTACTAAAGGGCTTTTATATAAGAGCTTAATTATCTATAGATAATTTAAAGAATAAATTAAAGAGCTTAAGTACTTTTAGATTTTTTAGTTTTATAATATATTAAATATATAACTTAAGTTAAAAAAAGATATTTAAACTATAAAGTAGAAATATAAATTATTTATAGCTAATTATAAGTAAGTAATTACTATAAATAATTATTATAAATACTTACCTAAAGAACTTAAATTTAGTTTAAATAGCATTAATCTTATACTTAATATTTTAAAAGTAGTTTATAATTTTATTGCATTTAACTTATAAGGAATATAATATAGTAATTATTAGCTATTTAATATAAGTTATATAAATTTTAAGATTAATTTAAATAATTAGCTTAAATTAATTTAAAAATATTATATTTTTATATTATAATCTTTTACTATTTAATTTATTTATTAGTTTTTAATAGAATTATAGCTTAACTTTTATTTTAATTAAGCATTTTATTAATAAAAGTAAGCTAGTAATTATTCTCCTTAGTAAGATTATTAATATCCTCTTAAAGAAGATTATTATTATTCTATAGGATTTTACTAGCCTTAAAAGTTAATACTATAAATACTTTATCTTTAAAGAGATTATAATATTTACTCTTTCTAATACTACCTTAAATTAGCCTTTAAATATTAATAAATAAAATATACTTATTAGTCTATATTATAGTTATTAAAAGTAGCATCTTTAAGTGCTTTTTTAGTTACCTTATTAGCATTAAGATAGTCTATATATTAGTAGAGTTTAGTCTTTAAGTAACTCTACTGCTAATTAAAGTTTTTCTTTATAGTCTTATATTTATAGCATTCTATAGGAAGTATATCTATTCTAGTATAAGCTTTCTTTATATAAGGATTTATTAATAAATCCTTCTTAGGCTTTTATTTATATAATAGTCTACTAGGTAGATGCCCTAGGAGGATTAGCTTAAATAATTACTATAAGTGTAAATAAGCTTCTTACTTTAGCCTCTATTACTTATTTTTTCTACTTTAAGAAAAATTAAAAAATAGTAGCTTTTACTGCAATATATAAGGAAGATAGAGGCTAGAGTATAAAAATTAATATCCTTATAGCTAAAGGCAATTATATCTTAAAAGCTAAAAAATTAAGGGTTTAGGGAAAATAAGTTTAAGAAGAGATTAAGATTTTTAATATTATAATAGAAATAAAAAAATAGATTTTAAATTTAAGGTATTAATCTTAAATAGGTAATAATTAGCAAAATACTCTCTTTTAATTAGCTTAAAATTTATAATAAATTACTATACTAAGACCTATTACTTAAAAGATTAAATCTTAATATTAACCTAACTTTAACCTTTTAAACCCTTTAAATTTTAGAATTTATAAGTTTTAAGTAGAATTTAGTATTTCTTTTTATTTTAGCCTTTTTAGTTAATCCTTTTATAATAATTAATTAAAATAATTGCTTTTATTAAGCTTACACTTTAAATTTTAATATTATATAACCTTTTAAATTTTATAATTTCTAATTCTTCTTTCTTTTATTTTAAGAGTTTTTATCTTTAATCTCTTTTTCTTATAGTAATCTATTAAAATAATTGCTTTTAATTCCTTAATTACTTAAGATAACTAGCAGCTAAAGCCCTTTTCTATAAGTAGCTTAAAAGACTACTAGTAGTAAATAGCCTTAAAAGTCTATTATTAGTAAATAACTTTAAAAGTCTATTACTAGTAAAGTGCTTTAAAAAAGTATATATAAAGCCTAAGTATTAAAAGGGAAATCTTACCTTAAGGGTCTTATTATTACTTTTAGTAAGCAGTTTATTTATATTATAATTCTTTTTTTTAATACTATTATAAATTGCTAGATAAAGGACTATAAAACCTAAATTCTTAAGAGCAATAAGTTTACTATTATATATACTCCTTTTATCTATTTTATCTATAAAATTATATTTAATATAACTAGAGACTATATTATAGCTTTTACTTATATTACCTCTAATACTATTAGTACTTTTAAAAAAGTAATTAAAGCTTTTATATACTAGCTCTTTAAAGGTAAGTTATTTATAGTAATCTTATATAGTAATTAGTTATATTAATTAATTTTAAATTTAAGTATTAATCTTCTATCTGCTTATACTAGCTATAAGACTATTTAAAAGAAGAATATATAGATATATTACTGCATTTAATATACTATAGTAAACCCTATAAATAATTACCTCTAGTAAATAATTAATCTAAATACTATTAAGTTACTTCTATTTTTTAATATTAAAGAAAATTAAGTAGTATAGCATATATAAGATTAAATAGAATTAAAAGAAATTTAAGCTTATAAAAGGGATAAATGCATTAAAGCTTAAGTATATGCTATTAAGAATACTAAAATATAAAAATAGTAATAAGATAGATAGAAAAAGTCTAAAATATAAGTTAACTTAAAAGATCTAGCAGCTAGACTTAAAAATGCTTTTAATAAGCTAAATAAAGATAAAGCTATATCTAATTAAGAGATATAAAATAGAAGTAAAAATAAGCCTAATTAAGAGCTATAAAATAGTAATAAAGATATATATAAGAGTATACTAGAGAATTAGGTTTAAGGTAATAATTAAGCTACTATAGTTTTATTATTTTTTCTTAAAGGATTTATTAAGGTATTAGAAGTAAAGGCTTATAAGATACTAATTTACTACTAATTTAAAGCAATTATTATATTTAATTATTATAAATTAAAAATATATATTATAAGTAATTTAAATTTTTATCTAAGTATTAATTTATAATTAATCTTTATCTATAAGTACTTATATCTATATAATTATCTTATCTAGGTACTTGCCTATAGGTAGGCATCTAAAATAGGTATCTCTAGGTATATACCCCTATTAAATAGGTACCTATAGATACCTATGGGCTGGGTATTTTAAACCCTACTGAGGACTGTGGCGAGAAGAGCGACATAAATGGATACAGCTGCGCGGACTTCGGGTGCACTTGTGCTGAGAACTCTTGCGTTGCTGAGGTGCCCTACCTCTAAGGGATGAGGGTGATAAGCTCAGTGTACTTTATCTAATTGTTGACAATATACGTCAGGCATCTAATAGCTTTCTTACCCTTTGGTCCGATCGTTGTGAGCTGCTAGAACATGAAGACGTTGTTTTCCGTTATTGCCATTGGATAGTTTCAATTTTGGTGGTTTGACGAATGATGATAAGGTCCACGCTGAGCGCTTCTAACTTCATATTGCAGCTTGATTGTATATCTTGACGGGCTATAGAAACAATGGCAACTTGATGTTTTGCGCCTTCATGATATCGTGACACTCTCTTGCCAACACCCTTTCCTCGGAATATAAAAGGTCCTCATCAAAACTGACCTCCAAAAACGACTTCTTCCAATGCTGCCAATGCTCAAACATGGTGGCTGAAATCTGGTATCTCTTGTCTGGCCGACCTCTCACCGCTCTCTCAAAAGACTTGATCTTATTCGAGTCTAATGTTTCCGCCAGTCTAGGTCCTGCAGTCTGCAACCAACCGTGAATCTCATGGAGGACGAACTGGAGGTCATCGTCCTGCACACAAATAAGGTTGATCGTTCGGTACGCCCAAAACTCTGTTATTCCTGGAATGCCGCGGAGATACATCTTTGCTTCTGCCGTCCCTGCTCTTCTGTAGTAATCCATGTCTACCCAGAAAATTTCATCTTTAGTCTCGTGACAGTTACATTGAAGTGATTCATAGCAGGTTTGCCTGATTCTGTGAAATGAAGGCAGTTCACATAAGGAGTCCCTGGGCAGTGGATCCGTTACCCACCAGGGCGTGCTATTCATTGATGGCAGCGATTGAATCGCGACGAGGAGATCAACTATCATGTCGCAATCGTCGTCGAAGCGCAGGAGAGTGGACGCAAGAAGCTCCCAAAGTTTATTGCGCCGTCTCTCTCCCAATCTCACATCTTCTCCTGGGTGTTGGTGCGAGAAACCGGCAGTGATGGCTCGGGCGGCCGGCTCGGGGCTCATCGACTTGTTGAGATAGTTGCAGAGAGCTAGACTTTCGTCGAGATATTGGGTGCTTATGGAGTGACTCTGGCATCTGGATCCATGAAACTGCCTCAAGACCCTTTTTGAAATTGTTAATTTGAGTCAAGAGACCTGATAGCTGATGCTTCCGTCGCGCACCTTGGCTTGTCCTCCCAGTCAGGGGTAGGTTTGGCTGTAGAAAGAATCGATCCATCTCGAAAAGACACACCATGCCCAAATGGTAACATTTTTGGCCTCGATGAGAGATTTAGGTGAGGGTTTGGCTGAAAGGCGGGTGCTTCGTAACAAATGAATGTTGGTGGCCAGATGTTTCTCATACGCCTCCAGACTGCGGGGTGGCCAGGTCATCTTACCACGTGATATTACTAAACTCATGCTAATGTCCAAGAAACGACTTGAGCAAAATAACGATTTTATTTCCATCATGGGAAGCCCTTTGACACTCAAGAGAATTTAGCGTCATAATGCGATGCCAAACCTGGACTTTTACGGATTGGCAGTCCGTCTCACGGCACTGCCATCGACCCCGCAAGCCAACGTAGGTAGCCAGCCCTACCGGTATTTCATCAAGTCTCCCTTGCGAGGTTGGGGGCCATGCGACCTCGCTGAAATGTCTCGCGTGAGAAAGTGGTGTAACACCACTGAAACATTTCATTCGCTGCAAGAAGCCTCTTTCATCAGATCTCTTCTGCGGTTGGCTATCAATATGCAGTCAGCCATATCCATGATTCAATCGTTCAGCCGTATCAGCTCATAATCCGAAGCCCATGTCCCGCAGTTTGAGTATCTTCCGTGGCTTCCTTGGGGGCTATGCCAATGCCTTTTTGGCCTCAGATATTCGAAGCTTAGACTTGAGGAGGGTCGAATGGTTCTAAAAATACGACTGTATCTGGCATCTGCACACCACGAATTAATTGATTCTCTTTTATAATTGATCTTCCGAACTATGAATATTCGCTCAGCCGCAGAGCCTACCTTAGCTGACAAGCCATTCTGCAAGCCTCATCACTCTATTATAAGGACTTTCAGAATCAAGTCACACGAGCTGCCGGCAAGCTGTACCACCAGCTCCCGTCGTGCTCCGCCACGTCAGCTATTCGCCATGAAGCTTACGAGTTCATAAATGCCCCAGCTCTTCCCTTATCTCGCTCCCCGTATGTCTCAGTTAATCTACAGCGATTACCATGTCTCTTAACACCCCTGCTGCCGGGCAATCTGCCCCGGTGAACAACCCTGAGGCTGTTGCGTATCGAGAGCGTGATGCGTTATACAACTACTCAACTGGTGTTGTTGATGTTCCACAAGGCTACAAGTACCGCCAGTATCGTATTTTCGGGTTCACGCTGCCTTGGTATGCGTCGCCGAAGATTCAGTTGGGTATGGTTGCTTTTGTGTGTTTTATGTGTCCTGGTATGTTTAATGCGCTCAATGGGATGGGTGGAGGAGGGCTGAAAGACACCAAGCTTGTGAATGACATGGTGAGTAATTATCACTGATTGGAAATATTCTTATACTAATTCCAAATCACAGAACACTGCCTTATACAGTACCTTTGCTGTCGTCGGCTTCTTTGGAGGCACGTTCGTCAACAGGCTTGGCGTCAAGCTGACCTTGGCCTTTGGTGGTATTGGCTATGGCATCTACACCATTAGCATTCTTCTCTATACGCACTACGAAAACGATGTACGAGCCTTCAACATCGTTGCAGGCGTGCTTCTTGGTGTATGCGCAGCCATGCTTTGGACCGCACAAGGAACTATCATGATCTCGTATCCCCATGAACATCAGAAGGGCCATTACTTCGCTTGGTTCTGGGGGATCTTCAATATGGGAGCTGTCATTGGAAGCCTTGTAAGTATTCTCCGTCTATCATTCCACGCCGACCTTGGTCCTATGATCGTCAGTGCATGCTAACAAGTTCTGTAGATTCCCTTGGGCGGCAACATCAACACTGAAAACAATGAAGATGTTAGCGACGGCACATACATCGGCTTCATCGTCTTAATGTTCTTCGGGGCCGCTTTAGCCCTCCTTCTCTGCAACGCAAATGATATTATCAGAAAAGACGGATCATATGTGATTCTGATGAAAAACCCAACTTGGCAAAGCGAGTTCTACGGCTTGTATGAAACTATTCGATATGAACCATTCGTTATCTTCTTATTTCCTATGTTCTTCTCATCCAACTGGTTTTACGTATATCAACAAAATGTCGTCAATGGGGCGTACTTCTCAACGAGGACCAAGGCGTTGAATAGCCTCTTGTACTGGCTTGCGCAGATTGCAGCTGCGGCGATATGGGGGTACCTTTTGGACTTGGAATATCTTCGTCGATCTGTACGAGCAAAGATTGCGCTTATTGTTCTCTTTGTCATGACCTTCGTTGTCTGGGGAGGAGGGTATGTCCATCAGAGAACATATACACGAGAAATGTCGCAGGCCGAGGACTTTGACACGGATTGGAGGGACGATGGGTACGCTGGACCCATGTTCCTTTATATCTTCTATGGCTTTTATGATGCAGCTTGGCAAGCTACTGTTTATTGGTAAGTCCAATATTTCTATACTTCCGATAGTGACTAATAGTTCAAGGTTTATGGGCGCGCTCTCCAATTCAGGCCGTCGCTGCGCCAACTACATTGGCTTTTACAAAGGCATTCAATCAGCCGGCGCAGCCATCTCCAATAACCTGGACGCAAGAAAAGTGTCATTTGAAGCACAGTTCATCAGCAACTGGGTTCTCTTAGCTGCGTCGTTGATTATTGCATCTCCTGTTATTTTCCTCAAGATCAGAGATCATGTCGGTTTGGAGCAGGATCTTGAAGGCACAGATGAAACAATGGCAGATGTTGCACCGCACGTTGTTGCAAACTCGGGCCATGCTGGGGATAACTTTGAAAGTAAGGAATCTAGACGACGAGGTCCGGGATTTACTGCAGTCTAACTGTCATTTCAGTGGAACTCGATGAGTTTGATGTATCTACGAAGCTGTTGCGTCGATGGTGAAACGGCAGCGGTACGTGATGGAGATATGAGTGCTTGGATACCCTTTTGAGATTTGTGTTTTTAAAGGCGGATAGTAGTGGACTGTATGAGAATTGGTGGCGTCAGACAAATTAAGAAATCTAGTGCATTGGGCCATTTTATGCTAATGTCTTGCTGCATAAGATGCATCTCGTGTCAACCATCAAACGTCATCGTACTGGACGACCACTCTCAACAGCCTCAAACACGAGCCCATGTCCGCCACACTTTATTTCTTGGTAACGGCATATTCCAAATCTTGTGCGACAAACAAATCTTGCCACAATCTCGATTCCGTCCATTACGTCTCCTCTCATGCATCATCTTCCGCCAAGGCCACCTTATCTTGAAAAGCATTACATAGTATTTCAAACACGAATAAATCTGCCCGAAGAAACTCGGCTCCCGAGTGTTAACAATCTTATCTCACAGGTCATATTATGCACGAGTCCGTTGCGGATCATGCCCAATGTGGCATCTCTGCTTACGCCGCGCCTTCCTATTCGCCGTCGCCGTCTCGCCTTTCGCTGCGCGACAATTCGCGAGATGATGATCTTTAGTGTTGATGATCCTGAAAAATTTGAGAACTTTGTGGTATTTGGAAAAGGGTCTTCCGAAAGAAGAAGGCAGAGGGATACAGGCACAATTGACGATATTGAGGCCGCGTCATGGGAAATGCCAAGACTAAGAGGAGAGATATATAATGCCGGAATGGAAAACATCTAAAACCTATCATTCCAAGCACTTTGAGTCCTCATAGAATTCTTTTATTTGTGTTGTCGTTATTCAAGATGAAAGTCTCAAACTTCTTGTTGTCTCTGCTCCCTCTGACCACCGCCGCAACGAGCATCCCCCAGCCTCGGTCAGTGTCAGTCTCTGCTCTTGAGCCAGCAACATCCGCCGAATGCTGCCCCTTCACCTACAAGCCAACATGTACCAAGAATCTAGAACGGGTATATCACATCAAGCTATTCTACAACCGAAAGGAGGGCATCACGCCTGAGCAGTTCAACGCTTACTGGGCCAACAACCATACAAAGACTGCTGGAGACTGTCACTTGCGGTTTGGTGTATACAAGTACTCACAGGTGAACAACCCAACGCTTCAGCTAGTCACATAACCTAACTTGTTTCGCAGTACCACTCTACTCCTGAACTTCGAGACCTTCTTCGCGTCCCTGGTGGAGCTCCAGTGCTTGAGTTCGACGGCGCTGCGGAGTTTTGGGTTCCGACTATGGAGACTTTCCAAGCGATGGGTTCTGATCCATTCTACAGAGATGTGATTACAACTGATGAGAACAATTTCATTGATCATTCTTCTATGAGAATGATTGTCGGTTTCGATTACATCATGGTGGACAATCAGAACGCTATCACGGAACATGGTCGGACCTTTCAATAGAGCATGGCGAGATGGTAGTGTTCATATGATAGAGGCTAGACGAAGGACGCGATATCAGACTTAGTTGATACCCTGCTAGAATAGACCGACGACGAGCACGCATACTTGATACAGATAGACAAGCATTGTCTAGTTCTATGTATATCCAATATGATATCTTATTCACGCATATATCCTTCAAATCTAATTGACCCGGGCCGCTCTACTCAAGCTTGATCTCAAACTTTCCAGTAGGCTCGGGCTTCGAGAGCGCCCACTTAATTCCATCCTCCATAACCTTGTCCCATCTCTTGCTCTCAGCCAATTGATCTCCAAAGCGACGGAAGCCGTGAGGCAGGCCATTAAAAACATGGACATTTGTGGGGGTTCTGCAAAACTTGTCAGATTGGTTCGGGTGTGCTGGTATTTGGAACTTACCTTGCTTCAACAAGCTTCTGTCCATAGAAAAGCGCTTCATCCCTCAGAGGATCCAAGCCGCAGATACCCAATGTCGAAGGCGGCATGTCCTTGAGCTGCTCAACAGTCGCAAGACCAATGTTTAATCGAACATCTTTGGGATCCGGAGTTTGAACCTTCAATAGCCCACTGAATTTGTCGAGGGCTGCCTTGTTGATCAGCGGAGCTTCCGCGTTCTGCACGTATGACGACAAAGATGGCTCCTTCATCTGCTCTATGATAGGCCCGTAGCAATCAGGATGAACAAGAGCAGGGATCATCAGCACCTGGCCAGCGAGCTTCGGTCGTGAAAGAGCATCAGGAGCAATGTTTTGTCGAAGCGTCAAAGAGGCTGCTAGTTGAGCACCAGCTGAGATTCCACCGACAACAACTTGGCTAGGAACTCCGAGAAGTTCATCAATATGGTCATGAACCCAGTGAAAGGCGTCGACGGTGTCTTCCCAAGCTGTTGGGTAAGCATAATCTGGAGCATGGCGATAGTTGAGATTGACGACTGTGACGTTTGTCATGACTGCGATGCGAGTGCAGATAGCATCTTCGGAGGGAATGTTTCCAAAGACATAACCGCCGCCATGGAGATGGATGTAAACAGGAAGACGAGCGCCTTCTTCTGCGGAAGCAGGTCTGTAGGTTCGAACCTCGAGAGGAAAGCCATCTCTTGAAGTGACGGTATGATCTTTCATGATGATAGGGTAGTTTTTGAGTTTCTCCATCTCGCTCAGGGCCAGCTGTTCCCGGTACATATTAGTAAGGCGCTGCATCTCCTTCAGATCCAGATGACCTGGAATAGGCGGCCTGCTATCCGTGACAGCTAGCCATTCTGCTGTTGCATATCCGTATTGGGTGAAGTCGGCCATGGTGAAGATGCAGTTCAAGAAATCGAATTAGGGGTATCTTAATAATCTTCCTTAAAAAGAAATTTGAGTAAAATATTGACAGTTTTGAGTTTTTGAAGCTATCGTGGGAAATGCCGAGGAAGAAGTCGTCGCATGATGCCCGCGGGTCCAAAGTTGTCGCCGAACCCCTCAACTTCGCCGAACTCGGTATAAGTGAGTGCCGAAACATCCACATAAATCGGCGAGAAAGCCGAATTCTCATAAAAGCATGATATTTCATCTCGTGATAATTTCTCACTATAAAACTTGACCTCAATTCATTTATTTTCCACAAGTCGAATGTCGTTGTAAATGTGTGGCTTGCAATCGGCAGCGAGATTCATAAGCGGGAATTTTGTTAAGCGCGCCTATCACGATAGCTTCACACAAAGTCAACCAAGAATCAAGCGAGCTACGTCACGATATTCATAGTTTACAAAAGGCCCGACAACGTCTCAACGTTACATAGAATCAGGGTCGAATGCAACTTTCCCCCGCATTTTAAACCAATACCGAGCAAGATCTGCATAAACTTCCGGGGCCGTCGGAGATGAATATAAACTTTAAAGCTTCCATGCTTTCCTGAAATAAAATGAGGATTTGCTCCTTTTTCATCTAGGTTCTCTCTGCCGGAATAAGCTCTCGGCCACAAGTCTCAACTGCAAATCTTTGGTCGGTCAACGACAGTGCCACGATGAAATTCCTCAGCTTTGTGACCGGTGCGATAGCCCTTCTGCAAGGCGCTGATGCAGCGACTTGGAAGGATTACAAGCCGCAGAGCCGCACGCCGAGCTCTTGTCCTGATTATGTCGACTATTCGCAGAAACCGCACAAGCCACTTTCGTCTGGCAAGTTAAAGCTGCCGTTTATGAGGCCAAGTGAAGAATGCAGGACTTTCAAGAGCCCAGCTGTCGAGGTGCGCTTACAAAGGCCTTGGAATGAGATCTTATGGCTGACGTTATGCTAGAAAGTCATTAGCGACATCAAGAAGCGCGTCAAAAACCCTGACCTTGCGCGTCTCTTTGAGAATACCTTTCCATCGACGCTCGACACGACGGTCAAGTACTTTGACGCGAGGAAGAATCTAGCTTTCATCGTCACGGGTGTAAGTTCCTTTCTCGTGGATTTGGGAATATCAGCTGATGAAATGTACAGGATATCACGTAGGCAGAGATATTCCTTTCCAAAAATGACCACTAACGAAGAAATAAAGCGCACAATGGCTACGCGACACAGGCAACCAGTTTGCGCATTTGTACAAACTTCTGCCCCAAGACAAGAACTTGAAGGCCCTCGTCAAAGCCATCATCAACACTGAGGCGAGATACATCTCCGAGTACCCGTATTGCGGTATGTGCCATTATATTCGACCACGAGAGACTACCAGCTAATTGAGAGTGCCAAGGCTCCTTCCAGCCACCGCCCGAGAGTGGTTTAAGCCCTTCAGTCAATGTATGAACCCCAAGGAAATGTTGTACCATAACTGATCTGGCAATGCTAACATGATGAATAGGACTATGCGACACTTGTTACTGTCAATCCGTGTGTTCCACCCAAGACTCCCATGTTCTTCCCGTACTCAAGCTAACACTAGCGGTTCATAGTCCAGTCGATAATCAAACAGTTTTCGAGTGCAAGGTTGGTCACCGCACTGACATGCTAATATATCATTTGCTAACTACTTTCAGTACGAACTTGACTCTCTGGCTGGCTTCCTCAAGATTGTGCGATCATATTATGCTAATACCAAAGATGCTTCGTTCATCAACGACAACTGTGAGCTACTAGGCTCTCAACTTCCCGACTTTATACTAACAACTGACAGTCAGATCTGCTATGAAGCAAATCCTTCGAGTCATCGATGAGCAATCTCAAAGCACCTGGGCCGAAGATTGGTCTTACATCAGCTACTACAACTGGACTGGCCAGGCAGGATCACTCTCACCACCAGTACCCAACAGCGGAAATGGTGAACCCAAGCTCGCTAATGGTCTCGTCGCTTGCAGTCATCGTCCATCAGACGACCTGTCTGTCTTCAACTACATCACCTCCGACAACGCCATGATGTCAGTCGAGCTTGATAACGTTGCCGACGTATTGGATAAAGTCGGAGGCCAAAAGAGTCTCTCTGGAACACTGCGTAGTCATGCCAAGACGATTCGACAGGCAGTCTGGAACCATACGCTCACTGCGAACGGTATCTTCGCTTATGAGACCAATGGATATGGCGGTCAGTACATCATGGATGATGCCAACGTCCCTAGTCTTGTATCTCTGCCGTACCTGGGCTTCCTCAAGCGTGACGATCCGACATACAAGAAGACCAAGTCTGCTCTATTCTCACGAGCTAACCCGTACTACGCCGTCGGAAAGACATTTAGTGGAATCGGTGGACCGCACGCGAACGCGACTAACCCATGGCCTATGGCGCATGTTTCGGCTATCTATGGAACAGATGATGACGATGAGATAACCGAGCGACTCAATATGATCATGGAGAATACTGCTGGTCTAGGTTTGATCCATGAGAGTGTGAATATTTACAACTCCTCTGCTTTTACACGACCTTGGTTTGCTTGGGCAAATAGCTATTTTGCCGAGATGGTCCTAGATTTGGCGGAGAGAAAGCCAGGGCTGATCTTCAAGGACGATAAACCATATCATTTGTAGTGATTAAGGCCAGGGAGTTGAGTATTGATATGGGTCCAGTCTTCCGGGCGATCATTACAGAAATAGAAAGTTTGGGCAGAAATCATAAACTCCATTTGTCCTCCGAGGTCAGAATCAGATGTTATTGTTGTGTTGGCCGGTGTTATCATACGTCGTGGCAGGGACCATTGAAATTGGGCCAGAATGAAGCTGACGAATAACATGGACAATTCGGAAATCATTGGAGAAAGAGATTAGAGAAATGCTTATTAAGTATGGATAGTAAGGCAGTGCGCACGGATAATATTGGTCAACATGGCTGGCCAGTTAGCGCTGCTGACTTTGTACTGAGGCCCTCCTTCAGGCTCCCTCGTTCGCTAATGCCTTTACCGGCTGGGCCGAGGGCTGCAGAGAGAATTGCACTGAAAGGGTGAGCAGACAGGCGGGCAGGGTTGCGGGAAATGTGCGATGGCCTTCCAGTCTCGACGCATTTGCGATAACGCATTTGCGTTGAACGCGAATGCGTTATCGCAAATGCGTCACGCATAGCCTGAAATTGGCCACTGAATATGGACTGCCTTAGGTTTAACAGATGCCAATTGCGCACATCTCAATCTTTTATTGTTGCTTTGCTATCCTCCCCATTTCATCAACTCGACCGACTCTCTCGTTTCGTGCCAAACTCCCCCAGCTCGTCGCGGTCGCGATCTCAACTTCATCTCTTAAGCACTTGTCCGCCCAACCCCATGGAACCAGCCGACTTGCGATCTTCCTTTTCACATCTTGCCCAGCTCCGCCGCCATATCATCACCACCATCTGCAGGCGTCGCTTGGGCAGGACCTTGACCGATAGCCATCAAGTGCTGGCCCATCTCCCTTTTCCTCTCTTCAACACTTGGTGCTGGTTGACCCAAGACCTGGCGGCGTTGAACGCTGGTTTGATCATCATGAAGCAGATATCTCTGCAGAATGATGGGCTCGGCGACCGCTTCCATTTGACCAGTCGTCATCTCTATTTCTCTTAGTACAATACCCCAACGTGGGACGATTTCATTACCTCGTCGAGCTTTGTCTTTTTGGTATGCGAGCCGAAACCACGCGCTCTGCCCAAGATCTGATGCGAAAACTCTATGTAAGTGTTTGGGAGTCGCGACCTGATCTTTTGCTAGTTCTTCCAAGACTATTGTGGTATTGTTGGGGGATTGGCTGATCTGAAGTCGTCCTTTGTGCTCAATCTAGCTTCCTTAATCTATGTGGTCGAAGAAAGCAAACGCAGCATGCTGACGGTGAAAGCCAGACAGGATTACCCAGCATCAATCCCGTCAAGGTCCGAATAGACCGTTACATGCCAAACAGTCCAGATGGACCTTTTCAACCTGCAGTCTGTCTGTGCTGGCGCAGATTGACCACCGTCGCTCCAATACGATACCCTTGATCGGTGAGGGGTAATCCCGACGGAGAGGCCTCAATGCCCAATGCCATCATCACTTTCAACCAGACCGAGAAATAAAATGACCAAGAATATTGACAATGGAGGGGAGGAGCTCATAGCGATTGGATTGATGGATTCGAGACCAACGCCACATCGAACGAGGGCTAATCTTGAGTGCCGACGACTGCTCAACCGAAAATCCTGCCAGCGAACGTGTCCGCGCCCAATGGCCTACATACTCGCGAATTAGACTTGGTCCTGTCTTTATCCCACGAAACCATGCATATGAAGCACCTAAAGCCAGGGTAATATCAGCCACTGCTGACAGCGTGCGCCATTGCCTTGTCGCCTCATTCCCACTTTGGCTCGTTGGGGCCCGATGGGATGCCCCAGCATTCGAACTCGACAATCCTCCCGGCTCCCAGTCCCTCTCCGTTATCACCATCACACTCATCACACTTCGTTCAACACTTAGTCGCCTATATTGCGGCCTCGGATCAAAGCAATGGCTGAGAATCCCAACCCGGGTGGTTTCAATCGCCTCGCCTGCGTCATCTTCCCCAGCTCCGCGGGATCGACGGCCTTCCCAATCCAGAGGTCGTGTATCACTGGGGAAGTTGATATGAAGCACCTTCGGTATCTAACAAGCCAAACCCTTCTCAGACCGCACATCTGAATCTAACCAGATAGCAGACACCATTTGAAAACCACCCATAAGTGCCATGCTGCCCGGTGCGCCAAACCATGCGGGATTGCCGCTCATTGTCTCTCCGATAAGATTAAGGACATTCTCAAGATACGAAAGAAACGGAGTGGTACGGATGCAGAGGCCTGGATAAGGATGTTTAAGAAAGCCTACCCCTATCATGAGAATACCCCAGCACCCTACCTTCCTTGCCCAGGCCAACTTCTCGCCCTTACTCAACACCCTACGGAGGAATTCATGAAGACGTTGGGAAGTGTATTTGCCAATAGCCAAACAGTGGGTACGGACATCCAAGCCCAAGAGATGGTTCACAACTTTTGTCAATTGTTCCCCACTTTCTACGACGTCGTCAGTAGAACTGGTCCGTTGCCGGATTTCCAGATAGGGTTGCAACCAGGCGCCAATAGTCATCATCAAGGCACTGTCTTTTCACCGGACCGTCAACGGGGGCTGGAGCTCTTCGAGCCAAGCCGAGATATTGGCTCAGCTGTCACTACTAGGGTGATTCAGCAAGACCTCATTCTACACACTGACGCTGGTATCGATGTGCCGGACTGCAACTGCGATGGGCAACCCATGGTGTGTCAGGAGTGCTTGGAAAAGGCATTTGACAATTTTGAATGATAATAATTAAAGCTTCTAAGATATTTTAAGACTTAACTAAATGCTGCTAAGAAAAGGATAAATATAGTAAGAATAAAAGTTAATTAGAATATAAGTAAATTAAAATATAATATAATATATTTTATTTTACTATAATATTTAATATTAATATTAAAATATACTTTTTATATTATTATATTTATATAATTAAAAATAAATATTTTATTTTTAAGTTTTTTTTATTTTTATTAATTTCATTTTAATTTTATTTAAGTATATAGTATTATAATTTAATTAAAAAAAAGTTTTTAAAATTAATTTAAAGATAAATAAAGTTAAAGTAAATATAAATATTAAGTTAAGACTTAAAATTATAATTAAATTTTAAACTATATAAATTTTATTTTATATATTTAAAGTACCTTTTCCTTAAGTAAGTTAGCCTGTTTATGTAAGTAGATATTTCTAGTTATACATTTAGTACTCTGTATAGCTTATCTGCATTAATGGCGCAATTGTATTACCTGAATTAATGTAGCCTGTAGGTAGTCCACGTGACTACAATCTTACGTCTAACAACTGCAAGTAAAGTAATATCAGTAAGGAAGCAGTAGTTTAAACCTAGAAAGTAAGTTTAATAAATTCAAAATGTCTTATTAAAAGATCAATAGATATATTCTCTTGAATTCTAAGTTCTAGTATACAGTGTTACACATCGTTCCGTAAAACAGATATATGCATATCTCAGGCAAGTTACTTACCTTCTCTTCGAGTGCTGCATACTGGAACACAGCTACCGCCAGTTCTAGTCTTGTTGTAGGGAAATATTTTTCCCTATTCCACATCTCCAAATTTTTCCAGAAATGCACATACCTCGATTCAGTCGGTCAGTCGTTCTGAAAGAACTGCAAACCAAAGTTGATATTCCCTAAAGGCTCATAAGGATGCGCAAGTTCTTGTTTGAAAGGGTCCCATGTCTCGATGTCAGCGGGTGATGTGAAGAGATCCCGAGAATCATTCCCTTGATCGTCCCTCTGGTAGCTCTCGAAGCATCTGTGAGACAACTCCTCAGCACCATGAGCACAATTACCATAAGGATGCTTGCATGGTCTTCCAAGAAATAATGATGGCATGTTATTGGAATGAGAGGGAAACGTTGGCTCAGTATTGGGACTGGGGGGCAGCAATGGCTCTCTCAGTCTCTGTCTCAAGCCATCCATTCCTCTTTTCACCTGGACTTCAGAATTCAGGTCAGCAATAGCGGTAGAACCTCTTTCATGTTCAGTGTCTTCGCCTGACGCCGGTGGAGATCTTAGCAGTTTGACGCCCGAGCTTGAGTCATTTGGGGGTTTACTAGTAGCTGAAGGCCAGTCCGTGTGACACGAATCAGCCGCGGTTGAGTGATTCAATACGGCGCCATTTGCAGACTGGGGCAAAGATTCTAACTTGTTCGGTGGTTTCTTAGTGCTAGAAGAAACATCTTCAGAACATTTGGCCATGGCCGTCCTCTCGGAAAACTCGTCGCCAAATGGTTCGACTTGAAGCGAATCTATAGAAGATTCGGAGTCTTTCTCGCCTTTATCGCGGTTATCGAGAACGGCACTTGTCAAAGCTGCCATAGCTTGATGGACTATATGATGAACGATTGTTGAATTTGGATAGGCCCTTTCGAGTCTTCCGCGGAGATCCTCTCGAAATCTTGGCACTATAGACCGAGAAAATAGCTGGACCAAGTCCTCGGCGTCAGAATGGTCTAAGGGAAAGTGGTCAGTCGAAGAGAATAAAAATGAAGCATAAGTAGCTTACAAGGGCTCAAAGGTGGTGGTTGGCCAGGGAAAATGACATGATACATATTGAACCACCTTTCCTCTTCTGTCAAAGACTTGATTGTTTTCCTAGATTTTAACCGTTTCTCTGTCTCTGCGTTGATTATGGAGAGCCCGTGTCGATCATGAGACTCGGGAACGTAGATTTTACAGGGATCCATCTGTCGTTGATGGTCACTTAATTCATCTTGAGTCTTGAACGCAGAATGACATCTGAAGCATTTAAAGCGCGGTTCACAGTGCGACCTGAATATGTGTTCTCTGTGAGGGGAGTTTGGTTAGCTTGAGTTATAAGCAGCTTCCATGGGAAATCATTACTTGACCCTGTGGACATTTACCCACCCCGGCCCCATGCATGAACGCGTATTCTTGTACCTTTCGGGGTCATGTTTAAAGAATGGGCATGCAAACTTCAAACCACTTTCTTTGGCACGCTTCTTGCTGCGTTGTCGAGATATATCACCACATTCATCCGAATCATTCAGATCATCCTCGTCGTTGGGATGCCCTGCGGAGCCTGTTGATCTCTTCTTTCCAACAGAGGTTTTTGACCATTCCTGATTTTTGGCAGCGTCCTGCTTCTGTACTGTCTGACCTTTTGGTGAGCTTGTACCCTCTTGCGGTGATCCCAATTCGCCTTCTTGCTCCATCTTGTTGCAATTCCTTCCTTTGACCATATATTTGGCAATCATTAAGAGCGTATTGCTCTGAAGGATTGTTTTGGCTTTTAGAGACTTGAAAGTTCTGAAGTTCAAAGCTTTGTCTAACATATCGATTTCCATTTTGAGGTATAGAAGCCTCTTTTTGTTTTGGTCATTCAAATAGATGCTTTCATTCTCAATCAAAATGCCGTTAATGCGAACTGTATGTACCTTGTTCAAGGTACAAGGTCTTCCCAAGCCAATCTTCCTCTCGTACCTGACTTTGTGTTTTGACTTGCCCCGTGGACTCAAGCAATACAACCTGGCCCGGTGGCAGCCTGATGGTTGCGGGAGTCGACTTTCCTGCAGGCGGTTTATGTCTCTGTTCGCTTTATCCACCATATGAGACAACTTGTCTTGTTGATAGGAAGCCAGGACGAAAGGATGCTGTAAGCTATCCAAATCTAGGTATTGAGAACCTCTATGTCCCCAATGGGGATTGTGCTGATTAACACCCTGGCTTTGGACTAGGAATGCCTTTCCTGTCTCTGCGTGCCTGACTTGGTCCGATCTTACCAAATGATCAGAAGGTACCCGACCTTGCTTGGGCAGGTTGTTCTCCAAAGTGATGCGGCCCAGGAAATAGACTTGGTGCGTCCCACAGTACGCGTCCAGCCATCCCAGTAATAACGCGTTGTGGCCAGACAGAAAGGGAAGAGCAATTTGCGAGAGGTTCAATAAACAGTATGCGGCTTGCAGAAATATATCCAGCGCGATGACCTCGAAGTATCTAGGATTGGGGGCACCACGCGTTGCTGACAGCTCGTTTGCCCAACGGGTGTCGCCACCGGATGAACCCCAAGGAGTGACCGTTGAAATGGCGAGAGCGTTGCAGTTATGCTGAATAGTCTGCCCTTGGCCTTTCTCGACATGTGAAATAACATCGCGATGAGATTTTAAACTCTTGGAGCGTTGACAAGGCTTGGCAACAGTCGAGGCAAAGCGACTGCGCCGACTGCGCCCGTGAGGCGAATGGAATATCATAGACATGCGGATCCGTAGCCCTTTGGCATCGGCTGCAGTATGAAAGCTATGTCTTAAAGCGGACGAGACTGGCAGTGAGACACGGGATTGCTCGTAGGATGCTGTAATCGACGTTGAGAAATGTGACACGCCATTTAGTGAGAGACAAAAGGTGAGGATTGAAATCAGCGGGGAATGCCTTACGAGGATACGTTGTGGGTAAGTCTCGGTTGCGCAATGGTGCTGTGAGCAGGCTTTGCGTTGATATGGTTGGCTTACCTAGCCGGGCCGCAATTATTAGGCAGAAAAGCCACCAATTTGGGAACCGTTGCCTTGCGCGCGTAATTGCGCATTTCTGTGTCCAATGAGAAGGTGCATTAGAAGGACATCTGCATTAATACCCAACGGGGTATCAGCTGGATTATAGGAGCAAGACAGATTTATAGTAAATCCAAAGAGCACTTCTCTGTGCTATGCTTTTTATTTGGTAAAGGCTAAGATATCCAACCTGGTCGTAGTTTCAAGGCCAGTTTACTACAGGCTCGTCACAATGCGGTGAGACTGGAAAAGACACAGCTAGCTCATAGTCCAAAAATTCTAGTGAGGATGAAAAGTTGATATACTACAAAATGAAGCACAGGCAGGAAAGACGAAGGAAAAATTGACCACCGAAGCTGTCAGGTCATGCGCATAGATCATGTGATTATTACTAAGTGCTTAGACGCGAATGCATTAAGATTATCTCTCAATGATAATTGCTTGGTCACGGTGGACCTCTGATGAATGAAGTAATTAACCATATACCGACGAGGCCAATAGAAATTGCATATCTGTGAGGCGGCCGACTGGATGGTAGCAGTGGATAAATCAATTTCTTAGCTGCTATAGCTTATGCCATTCTAGAGCAGTTAAGACCATGCCAACGATAATGCATCCTTTAATTAATTAATACTTAAAGCTTATAATACCTTAGCAAGATATATTAAGCTAATATATTAAAAATCCTATTTAACTTTAGCTTTTAAAAGGTAATATATATATATATAGCTTTAATAAAAATAAATCTTTTAATTAAAATTAAAGTTAATATATTTTTATAATAATTTAATTAGTAACTTTATTAATAGCTATTAAAGTATAAAAAGCTATTTTAATTTTTTATTATTAAAATAAAAAAAATTCTTATAAAAAACTATAAAAATTATAAAATTATAAAAATACTATTTTTAAGTAAAAAGATTACTTTTTAATTATTAATTAATAACCTTTAATTATAATAAAATTATAAAAATAATTAGCCTTATATTTTTATAATAATTTAATTAGTAACTTTATTAATAGCTATTAAAGTATAAAAAGCTATTTTAATTTTTTATTATTAAAATAAAAAAAGTTCTTATAAAAAACTATAAAAATTATAAAATTATAAAAATACTATTTTTAAGTAAAAAGATTACTTTTTAATTATTAATTAATAACCTTTAATTATAATAAAATTATAAAAATAATTAGCCTTTTTTAAATTTATTAATTAAAGATTATAAGTTTCTTTAAATACTTATTAAAGATTTCTTTAAAAGATTTAATAAATATTTTATTTTTTTTAAAATATTAAATATTAAGAAAGGTAATTTTATAAGGCTTAAATTAGTAATTTTTAGCTATTATTATTTTACTTATAAGTTTAATAAATACTTTAAAGAATAGGTATTTTTTAAAGATTAAAAAAAGTAATTAAAA
The DNA here is from genome assembly GCA_013183765.1 of Fusarium xylarioides. NCBI lineage: Eukaryota > Fungi > Ascomycota > Sordariomycetes > Hypocreales > Nectriaceae > Fusarium > Fusarium xylarioides. The sequence continues at coordinate 65,395 of SRZU01000166.1, forward strand.
AAGCTAATTTAAAAAGTTTAAAATTAAAAGAAAGATCTTTTTAATAAAACCTTTTTAATAAGCTTAAAAAGCAATAAGTTATAGTTATAAAGCTTACTTATTAAGTATATAATAATATAAAAAAATTAGAATTAAGTAACTAGAAAGGATAGATTATTTACTTTATTATATATTTAGCTTTAAAGATAAGTAGATAAACTTTAATATAAAAGCTTAATCTCCTAGATATAGCTACTAATAAAGTTATATATAGCATAAATAAACACAGTTTAAATTACATTAAGTTCCCTTAAAGAGGGACAACACATCCTTCTTAAATAGGATGTTGCGGAAGAAACGCACCGTCGGATATGCACGAGGAAGAAGCGAAAACTCGTATTGTAGAAATAGCATCAAATTCATTCACCGACAGCCCGATAATACTTGAGTCCTCAAGTATAAAGTCATCTAAACATTCCACCACTGAACAGCAACCCAAACTTCTTAGAATTCAAATTCACAATAACCCACTTTCGATTCCTAACAATGCAGCTCATCAACCTCTACGCCCTCACCGTCTTCGCCACCACAGCCTTGGCAGCTGACTGCTTCGGCAACGGTAACAAGGACATCGGAAAGTTCATCACAGCTTATTGGGATGCTCGTGAGAGAATGTGCAGTAACTCTGGCTGTACTTACCAGGAGGCTTGCACTACCTCCGGATCTTTCACTGTCAAGGGTCTTGGTGTTGACACTATTCTCAATGTCGAGATGAAACGCAAGAACACTGGTGGCAAGAAAGGATTCAAGGATTGCTGGGTATGTATTCAATTTTGTCTGGTAGATTATGCTAATTGATGCTGTGACAGGACGCTACCGAGTATGTGATCCAATACTTACATCTGACTTGTCTAACTCTTCTAGGGACATCATCAACCAGTGCCCTAAGGGTGGCTCGAAGCAGCTGAGCGGATCGTGGGAGGCCAATGGTCAGCTGTACCAGGTCAATGGTTATTTCTCGTTCAACTGAGAGCAGATACTTGCGCGAGAATTGGATACATCTCGAGACCAGCTTGACTCTCTTCACAAATCAGCCTTGAGGGATGCGATGTAGGAGAAGTTCATCACTTTTGAAATAAAACTTAGCAAAATGCGTTGTCTCAATAACGAATTTTGCAGCCAAGGCTTCATTTTAATGAGTCTTTTATCGGAAGTGATAGAACTATGTATTGCACTTTAAATCTTCCCTGACAGTGAGACTTCCTTTGAGTATGGGGGATGGCCAACTGATGCCATTATTTCAGCTTGATGTTCTTCCGGTTTCAATTATTTTGATCGAAGACGGGAAATCCAACCGGCTTAGCTCAGCTGACACACATGAATCTATTCCTAGCTGCATTATTGGTTCATTATTTTTCGCTTATCAACGGCGGTTTGTTATGCTTGAGTGAAATCGAACGGAGGAATAATAAGCGTAAAGCCAAGAGGAGGGACGGCGCGCACGGCCCCTGCAGTAGGTATCGATAAGAGAGTTGAGGTCCGCAAATTGTTCTTTTCATCTTCATGTTGGTCGCTGTTTGTTTCTTGCATATCGCAATCTGGCGTATGTTGCGTTTTCCCCTCACCTGTATCAAAAGACTCATCTTCCATTCTTACTCACGACTATGCCAGGTTGGTTTGGATGCGCGTATCGACCCAGTTTGTCCGCGTACCTCGAGACAGATAGATCATATGCGATGATCAGGCCATCCTCGTCTGGCGGCTCTCCCTTTACGGCCCGTCACGCATGCGAGATTTGCAGGTAGGTCAAGTCAAGACAAGCCCATCCCCGCATCGATATGCACTGTGTGCCATTTTCGAAAGCTGAACTGACGACTCGGTTCGATGAGCAGAGAGCGAAAAGTCCGGTGTGACAGGGCTTTGCCAAAATGCAGGTTTGTTCCATCCATCCATCCCATCCCATCACAGACAAGTGTAGTCCAGTACAGTTCATCGCCGTATCTTGTCCACTGGAACAAAGTAAACTGTACGTAAGATCAAAACGTGGAGCTGACGCTTTGGCCTGTGTCCCGCAAAGACGATGCGACCGGCTCAATCAACCTTGCGGGTACAGCCCGATTTCTCAGCGTCGTACTCGTGATGAACAGCTGCAGGGCCTCCAGGAGCGATTGGCCAAGACCGAAGCTCAGCTTGCTCTTGAGACCCCGCGGACGAGGACAGGTTCTATGACCTCACATTTACAGCCACCGTCGACCACTACTGCACCCGTTTTGCCATCACGTTGGCCAGATGGCCTGGCCTCTATCACGCCAGACACCAGCACCCAGTACCATCTTGCGACTACAGCATCGTCACGTGTCTCCACTGTCCCCGGATCTGCAGGTCCGTCAACTAGCCGTAACCCCATGGACCTAGACAGCCACCGAAGCATGGGTACGGCTATCGATCTGCCGACTAACAGCTCACCCATGCTTGACATTGATCTGTTTAACCCAGGAGCTGACTCCAATATGGCCTTCGATTGGTGCAATCAGCTAACAGCCCTGGAACCACTGGATAACATACTCCTCACTCGCTTATCGCCGCGATCTCTAGCTCATAGCGGCACCGAAGAGGAAATCTCGCACGCAGAACTAAATTCATTGCACAAGTACTACTTTGAGTCCATTTACTTCTCCTTTCCCTTCCTGAACCAAGATCGCTTTGCGGCAGAATCTATGGGAGGCGGCCTTGCTATAAGCGCGCTCATTTACGCAGTTGCACTCGCTGGATGCGCTCACTCATCCACTTCCCAGAGCAAAGAGTCTGCCTGCTATGTACTAGCAAGAAATTATGCAGAAAAGTGCGAGCGAGATGGCCAGTTGAATGAGCTCAATTTGTTGCAGGCCCTACTCTTCATCGGGAGATATGAGGCTATGGCTGGGAAGCTCGAGAGGAGCTGGATGACACTGAGACGTGCTGTGATGTTATCCAGGCTGCTTGGACTGCCTTACATGGATAAAAGAAATGAAGGCGATGGATTTCAGGACCCTCAAAGTCATGATGGCTCTGAACTGAACCTGCCTGAAACGACTGATCAGGTTCTTCTAGAGGAACGAAGAAGGACCTTCTGGGCTTTGTACATCTTGCTCAGTTACGTCAAAACACGTACTGGTTGGCAATGCATGCTCGGCAATATAAAGGTAAGATACCCCTCATCAAGTTTATTCTTTGACGCTGAACCCAAATCATCCAGAAATTTGACATCAACCTCCCATCGCCCGGGTTACTGAGATCCGATCTAGTCCCGCTCAAGATGCCCTATCTCTCAGATATAGAGCTCGAGCCCAGCACCGAGATCTCATCCTATGCAGGATGCGTACTGATGGTAGAGCTGGCCCTGCGCTGTTTTGACCACGGGCAAAAGCGGACTTCGGAGAGCTTCTGGGATGGCTACTGCGACCTTGTGAAGAAGACAGACGTCCTTTTCGGAATGCTGAAACATCACCTCAACGCTACATCTATCCGAGAGGACCCTGTTGCCTTCAGTGTGTATCTGAACCTCCGTGCCATTGAGATTTTCTCCCATGAGTCGGCTATTGCCCGCAGCGAAGAGCAAGGCCTGCCACCGCTGATGACGGCTGAGAGTCAACGTCGTGCCACGGCAGCTGCTTTTCAGATATCAACTGCAGTGCGCCTGAATCTTCCCTCGCCCGGCAAGACCGAAAGCGACATTATTATGCTGCAAGCCATTTTCATCGCGTGGCCTCTTAGCATGGCCTTGAAAGCATTTCATCGTGAGCTGGTGAACGGTGGTAGCCGCGAAGGTGTTAATGGCGTTGTTGCGTCGTCAAGATTGCTATTTGCTGCTCTGGACCATATCGAGGAGTCGGGCGGACATTGGCATCGTAGCGTCGCGCACGTTGAGAGCAGGCTTCAGGAATGGGAAGAAAAGAATAGTTTCAACTCCTTGACGTTATGATGATGAAATATCGTTCTCGGATGCCTTTTAATCTGTGGAAAGTTAATATCATACAGGTACTAGATTCGGAGCTACAGCGATGCGCCAATCGCTGATACGATCGTCAAAAGCTGATCAAAGAAGGAGAGTTGTATTCTAAGCTCATATATATTACCTCTATGGTTGTATCTCTCTATTATGCCGCTTCTATTCGATGCACCGTACTATAATCAGACTTCCCATGTATACTGTTAGTAATAGTCTCCCTGGAGGCTGTTTCGTTTTCCGTGAGTGTTATCCCATTTATGTCATTCAGTTCCGTCTCGCTGCCAGCTGAACTTTCTGGCCCCACGGTCTCGGCATGCCTCTGATAGTTCTTCCCTGTTCCCCGCCAGTAGACCCCTGATCCTCCAGTAAAGGTTCCTGGTTCCGGGAACGATTCGATGGTATTGCTTAGACACCCGATCGGTCCTCGCTCGTGAGTATCGTTGTAGATTTTAGGTTGGTGAGCTTGCGAAGGAGGGGCCAGACCGCTGTAAGAGCGACGACTATGACGGAGATGCAGATCTCAGCAGTTGCCCAGATGTCTAAGAATATGTTAGAGCTAGACCCGAGGTGAAGTTCAGATGACTTACATATAGAAATGGCATTATCAACATAGGCCATCGTTATAAATCTACCAACGCTAACGGCGATGGTGATGACACCCAGGCTGAAAACAACAGCTAGTCCAATCTTTTTACGTGTCGAAGTTATCTTGAGGGTTGCCAGTAAGGGGATTGGGTATGCAACGTCTGACTGAGGGTCAGAAATCAGACTAAAAGGCCCAACGGGCCATGCAAATCGCGACTTAGGGCCTCGGATTAGAAGTTCATAGACCACAGAATCCGCACAAGAGTCATTGATGTGAAAGATGTACATTTCTGTTCTCCTTTTGCCCTACATACCCCGTCAGCGGTACCCCAGAGGTTTCCAAATTGTTACTAACCAGTTGACTGAAGGATCAGGCCCGCACCAGAACCAGTCACAGAAAAATGTGATGACTGCGAAAGAGGCTGTAAGGCCAGCTAGACAATAGAGTGCAATGCGCATTTTTGGCTGTGTGATGGGCACGAAGTTCAAATAGAAGGCGATGATGCTGAATTTCGGAAAGTATATGCCTGTGTCGAAGAAGTGATTTGTTTCAAATCAAATCTGAGCAGGAACATGGCATTAGTATGCAAGAAAAGTTGAGACTATCATGCTTGCTTACCTTTCTAATAGCTACATTATCTATTGTGAAATTATCCATCGCATTCATGGAGTAAGTAAGCGTGTCGCAGATCAGCAGACCCTGGCAAGACAGCAGGCCAAGAATAAGCCAGTAGTCGGCTGAAAACAATCGTGCTTTTCTCATGACCACGCGGGCATATGTGCGGCAAGCGACTGTTATGTAGGCGAGTGCCATGAAGGACCACTCAAAGCCCTGAAGGTCACCATTGCACTATCATAAAACTAGAGGGTCAATACGTACCATGACAGCCCTACTGGGTATCATACTGGCGATATCACGTAGGAGGGAATCAGTCGCTTGAGGAAGCAGCTATACATGAAATACGCATCAGAGATTCAAGAAAAGAGGAAAAGCTTTCCGACACGCCAACGAGGGGCACACAGTGGTGATCCTTATCAGAGCCTATTCAGAGCCTAGCATCTGATGCTAGCACATCATGGCGCACGCCACCATCAGCAGGCAAAGAATTACTAGAATAGATATTAAACTCGAATTAAGAATAAATATAAATAAACTTTAACTTCACACTTTCATTAAGATACTACTAAACTATAAATCAAATTCTTCTAAAATTATAAATCTAGCTATATAGCTCTATATTAGGTATAGTGACAATGAGAGCCCTTTGTGTTTACATCAGAATCCAGGAGTAATTAGGGTAACTGAGGAGGTAGAAGTTAAAATAAGCCAGTAACCTGATTAATCAGACTACTAAATACAGCTAGGTTTCGCCCGGTGATCAGAATCATAAATTTTAAATCAGCATGAGAGCAGCGATACCAATAGCACCGACAGCACTAATAATGCTGGTAGAAGAAAGATGTCCAGCTCCGTTGACGATGACAGGAGGGGTATGGCTACCGGTGGGCTTAGAGCCAGAGGAAGTGGCAGAACTGGGAGTGACCAGGCTTCCGCCGTTGTCGTAGGGGTTGTAGCCTAGGCAGTTCGCATACTCGGCAGCGCAGGTAGCCTGGTTAGCATCAAGCTTCGTTCGGCACTCATCGTGGGCCTTGTTGCATTTGGCGACACAATCCGTAGCGATAGGAGTGGATGCAGTAGCAGTGCGATATTCAGGGGTGTCGACAGTGACTGACGGGGATGCAGTACGATAAACAGGAGTATCAACAGCAACTGAAGCTGATAGAGTGCGGTACTCAGGAGTATCGACAGCAACCGAAGCTGATAGAGTGCGGTATTCGGGTGTATCGACGGCAACAGAAGGTTGAGCGGGAGAAGCGTTCGAGAGCTGAACAGCGCCAAGCATCAATCCAACAAGGACGGAACGAGTGTTGGAAACCATCTTGATAGAGAGGACTGAAGCCTTGTATGTATTTGCGTGAAGATGTGATTTGTGTTGAGGTAGAAAGCTGATTGAATGATGCGGAAAAGGATGAAAATAGTCCACTGATGGCGACCAAACGAGAGTATTTATATCTCTCTTAATAACTCTTTGGGAGAAGATCCTATCTCTTAACGCCGAAGGTATGTAATACGTAAACACTATGCTCACTCTCTCCATACAACGAAAGCGCATAAGTCACCGTGACTACCTGTCAGTTATTCATCCATTGGGTACTAAGTTCTGGCTGCCGGAATAAGCTCTCAGCCACAAGTCTCAACTGCAAATACCATTGGGTGCCTCGTATTTACTTGTCCTTTTTTGTTCGAGCATAAGGTTTAAAAAAAGTGTCGCAACTACGGAAGACTATAGGGCTTAGTGGCTTAAAAGTCAGAAGTAAGAGATTTTCCTTACTAGACTTACCCTATGCATGCATTACAAGCTAAAATATATATATAGATAACCTTTTATTACTCTACTGAATTTATTTATATAATATAGTATTACTAAGTATAGAGTTAATGCCCTTTACTTATAGCATATTTAAGTACATTTAGGTAATTATAAGGCTTTATTCTAATTTATATAAACTTATTATTCTATTATATATATTATCCTTCCTTATAGAGTATACTAAATACTACTTAAAAAGTAGTAAATGCTATAGTAATATTTATATAAGGCTAAATAATATTATAAATGCTATTTTCTGCCTATCCTGTAGCCAGTTACTTACTATTAGCAAGGTTATTAACCTTACTAATAGCCTATAAGCTACCCTAGCAGTTCCTATATAAAGCACTTTAATAATAATACTAATTAAATAATTTTAATTAATCCCTTTAATATATAATAATGCCTATAATATAGCTATTAAAAGCTAATAAAGAAGCATTATATTAATAGCCTATAGTAGCCTAATTATAATTAAAATGTATACTAAGTTTTATATTATATCTAGGGTTAAGGATATAGTTGCTAGTATAGCTATTATAAAATATAATAGGCCTCCTACTAGGTCCTTTAGCTATAAGAGCAAGATTAAGGTTATATTAACTGCTTTATACCTATTACATGCTACTATAGTTATATTTCTTATATTAAGCTTCTAGGCATTACTAGCTGCAATAGAGTAAAAGCTTATTTTTAAGTTTAATACTACTATAAGCTTATATAGGCCTAAACACTTTAATAATATTACATATAATATAGTATAATTAAAGGATTTCTTTAATAAGGTAAATATTTTATTCCTTTTAAGAGCTAAGATTCCTATTAACCTTTTATTTTTCTATTTTAATAAATAAGATAATTTAGAAGAGGATACTACTATTTGCCCTCCTAAGAGATACATTAAGCAAGTAGAATTAATAGAAGTAGAAAGAAGCACTTCTAAACATATAATTAAGCTAAAGCAGGAGAAGGGAATAAAGAAGGAAAAGGGCATAAAAGATAAGATTAAAGTTAAAATACCTTAAGAGTTAGTTATAAAAGAGGAGGGAAATGAAAGTAATATAAAGAGCTTTACTTTAGCTGCATTTAAGGCATTTCTAAACAGTATAGAAGAAATAAATCATATAGAAGAGGTAAAGGAGAAGGCTATAGAAACTAATACTTACCTTAAGCAAAATATAGCATTACTATAAAGGTTTAAGTAGTAATATATATATAAAATGCCTTCTTTTATATTATATAAGGCTATATAAAGTTAATCTTATTAGTATTAACTGCTTTTTAGTTTAGGGTTATAATATTAATATTATAAGTAGCTAAATAATTCTATATGCAATTAATCCCTCTTATAGGTGTTAGAAGGAGTCTAATAGCTAGTTAATGCCTATTAAGCATATACTCTCCTAATTAGCCCTATAGGAATAGGTATATAGAGTATTTTAGGCTATTAGGGCTTTTAGTAAGAAAGACTTCCCCCTTAAGAATCTTATTATATACTTTAATTGTATCTTTAGGTAAATATATATTAATATTAATCTAATTATTATTATAAAGCTCTATAATTATTTATAGTTAATTAGAAGGGATAGGGAAAGTAAAGTCTTCTACTTCTTAGGCCTCTAGTTAATGGTATAAGACCTAAGGCTAACTAGAAACAATATGTAGCCTAGTAAGTTATTTATATATATAGTATGAATTCTAAAGCATTATAAACTTAAAGAGCTTTATACATATTATTAGCATATAGAGATATAGAATTGCAACTTAATCTAGAATAGAATCTAGTGAAAAGTCACCTTTAGCAGTAATTCTAGTAAAAAATGCCTATTTATAGTTAGTATATATAAGTGTATAAGGCTATATAGAGCTATATATATACTAGTAACCTGCCTAACTATCATTTAGTTAATACTACTAGCTCTTAATCCTTTCATTTTATATACTTTTGCTATATATCTAGTAATTATTAAATTAAATAAATTAGTTTATATTACCTCCTATAGTATTGCATAATTACAAAAGGTAATAATATGTACTAGCTATAAGGAGGGTTTTATTGCTACAATTAGATTAGACTATAAAAGGCATATAACCTTAGCCTTTAATAATATAAAGATATTGCTTAAGCATACTATATAATATATTAGCTAATACACCTATATAAAGCTATGTAATGTACTATAAGTAAGCATTAATAGAAGTATATATACCTATACCCTAGGCCTTTAGCTTATTATAAGCATTAATTAACTATATAAAGTTAGGGCCTAGGGCTATCTATCTCATTTAGTAATGCTGCATTATATTCTATTAATTAAAGATATTTATAGGTAAAAAGCTTTAAAAGGCTTTATATATAGTATCTCTACTAAGAGATAGTTCTTGCTAGTAGATATAGGTATAGAGATAGGTTTAACTAAATGTTTAAAGCTTAGTGCTTAGTAGGGCATTATTCTTAAAGAATTTATATAATTTAGCTAACTGTACTGCTTTTTGCTTAAAAGTAGAATGTTAATATATATTAAGGTCTTATTATATCCTCTCTAAGCCTATAAGTATAACTATAAAGCCTTCCTTTTATAGTTAGTATAGGATATTCTTATCTTTAAGAATATTATAAAAGAAGAGCTCTTTAATATAGCTTTATAAGGCTTTAGTATCTTCTATATAGGCTTATTTAGTAATTAATATTAATTAATCTTCTTATTATATTTTAAAGTATTAATTTAATATTATATAAAATATAGATATATTAAACTCTACTAATATACACTCTATAAGCCTATTTATAGTATATTGCTTAATATCCCTCTATTATTTAATTTAAAAGTAAAATAGCATTAAGTCTTTTAGGAGGTAACTAAATGTACTTATTATAAGGGCTTATAGTATCTTATATAAAAAAGAAAGAGTATTAGGTAAAAAAGCTTACATAGCATTTTAAGACTATATATACTAGTAAAAGGTTATATAACCTTAATAACCTTACTAATTATAGTGTTTTATTAGAAGATAAGATAAAGTAATTAAAAAACTTTTTACCCTAGACTATATATACTATACTGCTCTATAGTGCCTAGTATGCTAATAAAAACCTTTTCTCTAGGTATATTATAGTATTCTGTAGTACTTAATATGCTACTATAAACTCTATTATGCACTTAAAATGCTTATTATAGTATTATTAATTATTAAATTATATCTTTAAAAATAATAAAGATAAAGACTAAGCTACTATAGCTATATTAATATTAGTATTATTTTAAAGTAGCTTATAAGGTATATAATTATCTTAGTTTTTGCTTTTCTTAGCCTTCTTCTTCTTACCCTTTATAGAGTCTATAGCTCTCTTAAAGAATTTAAAAAGCAACTAGCAGGTAGTATAATTAAGCAAATTAAAAAGCTTTATAGTAGCCTCTATAATACTATCTAGCTCTAATTTACTATTATTATTATTACTATTATATTTATACTTAGAAGCTATTTAAGAGTTAATATAAAAGTAAATAAGTCTATATATAGTATTATATATAAGAAAGGGAATACTAAAGCCCTAAATAGTTCTAATTACAGTTAGTGTATCTAGTAAGCTTAGAAAGGTAAATATAACATTTAGTAAGAGCTTTATTTTCCTTTTTATACTTATTATAGACTTTTAATTTAGATTGTAAGATACTATAGAGGTAGTAAAGTATAGTATTAGCATTCTAAGAAGAGAATATTATAGTATAAAGGTTTATAGTTTCCTTTTTAAACTTTTATAGCTTAAGTTTATAGGGCTTAATAGGTTTTTAAATAAGTTAATATAATATAATATAAAGCTTTATATAGTATATAATTTATACTTTAAATATTAAAGTAAATAGCCTTAATACCCTTATAGCTATATTTCTTTAAAGTATAATAAAAGACTTAAATAGTTAAATTAGGCTATATAGTAAGTTATTTAACAGTCTAGTTAAAATTACTAGTACCTTTATTATAAATTTCCTTAAAAAGATACTTAAAGCAGTTACTTAAATCCTTTTATAGAAGCTTCTTTTAAATTAAATAGTCTTTATCTTAGTTATATACTATAATATAGCTAATATAATTAACTTTATTACTATTAAAGTTATTTTTACTACTAGAGTTAGAATTATCTTTCTTAGAGTCCTTCTTAGCAGCTTCTTTAGCTTCCTTCTTTACCTTTTTAGCTTCTTTAGCCTTCTTTCTTGCTATTTTAGCTCTCTTCTTAGCTACATTATTCTTCTTCTCTTAGGCCTCCTTTACAGCTATAGCTTCCTCTTTGGCTTTATGCAGGTCCTTAGCCTCTTTAGCTAATTATACTTCCTTCTTAAGCTTTATCTTATGCTTCTTTAGCTTTACCTTTAGCTTAAGTAGTATAGTACTTAGATTAGGTTATATATACATTTATATAAATAGAATTAATTTAAAAGAAAGTATTAATACTATAAGAAAAATATTAGCAGTTAGCTATAAATTAAATGTATTAAATATATATATAATAGAATAAAAGATATATAAAAATAAAGCTTTTAATTATATAAAAATAATAAAAGCTATATAGCATTAATTAAAGGTATATATAAGGTAGGAGATAGGTTTATGCAAAGTAAAAGTTACCTGCATAAGCGCTGTAGCGCAGGTGCTAAATTAGGCAGGGTAAAGTGCTTATAGGGAAATAAAAATAGCATTATATGAAAGATTAGAAGCATGCAATTCTAAAAATACATTTATTAGGTTATATAAGGCTATTGCAGGTGTATGTAGGCAAGGGAAAGTGAGGAATTCTTACCTTGTAAGGTGTTATTGATTTTAGAGGAAGAAAATGAAGCTAAAGCTAGGATTGTAAGGAAATGTATATTATGTTATTATGTAACCCTAAAGGGCCCATTTTGGCTTATGTAAGGGGCCTACAATAATTCAATTCAAAAATCGGATAGATACAAATGTAACCTAGGGCGCCCTACGGGGGGGGGTCGGCCTACTACGAAATGACTTTTGAGCCACTGAGCCCTATAGTCTTCCGTACTTGTGGTGGTTGAAGACTCGTCACAGAAGCAGTCCATGTCATACCAAGACCAAGCCGACTCACCACCACTGGTGCCCGTGAATGATCCAGCCCACAACGCGCACCATGAACCAGGCTGCAGGGCAAATGCAATACACCCGGGCCTGTCCAGACATGACTTGTAGCAGGAGGCCAGCGTCGATGTATCCGCGTTGCCCATCGTTTGCAGGTCACCTTGGCCGCCGCCCTGGGCGTTACAGCCCTTGCCAGCTGGAGCAGGGTCCTTGAGGCAGACATATTCGTCTGGACTGGTGGTAGTAGTAGTAGCAGCTTCGGTGGTGGTGGTGGGCTCTCCAGAAGTGCGACGCCAGTGATGGAAATAACATCGGTGGAAGCAGTACCAGTCGTGGTTATCACTGACGAAGGCTTGCATGGGCCGGCCTGGACACCAACTGCAAGACCAACAAAGGCAGCAAAAACATTCTCGGCGATCATGCTGAAGGAGTGGCAGGCTCGCAAAAGAGCCGATAAAACGAGTGACAGGGAAGACGATTACGTTTGAAGTGGCTTTTGCAGTACAGCATCATGTTTATATACTCTCCTTTTTAAAGCGGCTTTCAGAAAGAAGCTGAAGCAAATTTCCACTGAGAATGGCCATAGCGGCACTACAGAGACACTAACGTAGGGGTCACGGTTGGAGGACGAATCAGATCTGATTAATTCCCATAGGGCTATTGAGCTATTCAGGGTCCAGACCCCAATAGTTAAGCATAATGGAGAGTCATGTTAGTTTTAGGCGCACTAGTGTCAATAGCTTGGGAATATCGCATGTTACTCCTCTTCTAGCTTCCAGTCAGCTCCTGATTCCACTGAACACTTCTATTTTTGCGTATCGCCAAGTCGGTCTTGATCAAGGTTGAATTTTTCAAAACCACTATGTAAACTGGTCGAAAGTCAAACACTTATAAAACACATGCTAACAATCGGCACTTATGAGACCTTGAGACTTGACAGTTGGTGCTTGCATCACACGCCTCACACGTAGCTAATTACTGGACGTAGCCCGAAACACAAGGTTCACTGGCTCTTGTCATCTCCAACAATCCTACCTCCATCGACAACAACAATCGACCCAGTAGCAAAAGTACACTTCATCAAATAAACATATGCCTCCGCCAACTCCTCCGCAGTCCCAAGCCTGCCTACAACAGAGTCCTTCTCCATAGCAGGAAAAATAACATCCTTAACATCTTGCGGAAAACCATCAAACAAAGCCGTATGCACAAAACCTGGCGTGACACAATTAACGCGGACAGGCTTAAGATCAATACACAAAGCACGAGTCATCGGCTCAATTCCACCAGCAGCTGCTTTTAGGAGTGTCCAACCTGCTCCAGCGGGACGAGAGTCGGTAGTCGTACCCGTGATGGTGAACGAGCTGCTGTTCGATTGATTGATGTAATTCGAGAGATGCTTTGCGACAAAGACAGCGCCCATGACACGGACCATGCCAATCTTGGAGATGACACTAACAGTCGCTGAGTCGAGACTTGGCGAAGGATTAAAGTCTCCTGCTGTGAAGACGACATGGTCGAGTTTTCCGTCCTGGGAACCAGACTCGAGTAGTTCTTTGACGTTGGCCTCAATTGTTTCCGGGTTGGCGAGATCGCAGACTTTGCCAGAGATCTTCCTAACTGGAAGTTGAGTGTTCTTTATGTGGTTTTCGAGGCGCTTGATAGCAGCATCGATTTTGGATTGGTTGGAGCTGCTGATAATAACATGTGCGCCGTGTTCGAGGGCTGCTTCGGCAACGGCGAAGCCAATGCCTGTTGAGCCACCGATCACCAGGACACGCCGGCCATCAAGTTTGTTGGTGTATTTGGTAGACATACTGAGGATGCTTGTGTGATCTGTTAATTTCTCCCATAATTGCGCAGGTCTTTAGGTCTTTTATATCCATCCCAATCATCTTAACTCAACTACATGTTCCCATGATCTTGAAAACTCCGCTTCTCCGGAGGATTTAACACTTTGTCTAGCTAACAACTCTTCCGCTTCAACAAACGCGAAAATACTGGGCTTGAATACGTGACTTGTTGGATGCTTAGGGTGTTCGAGATGTGAGGTTACCCTCGTCGCGAAATGATTCGTCGGGTCAAGTCCGATGTTCGGCCTTCGGTCTCCGCAATCCCCCGAATCTTGAACCCCGACGCGTCGAGACGCGTTTCAATGCTAAACGACGAACGATGGCAATTGTAAAACTGGGCATTTTTAACAACGCCCTTAGAATTATCGCGCTTCCAATGGTATTCCGATCTTTGTATAACAATTGCCATATAAGAGTAAAATCAATAGGGATGATACGGCACGCCGAAATGATATCGTGTTTGGGAACTTTACCTCATGTCATCGAAGGTGCTCTGAGCCATTCAAATTTTATCTTTCTTTTCATTCTGACGAGGTACTGGACTTTCTATTGCGTGGTCTTTGTTCTTTTTATTTCTCTTTGTCGATTTAAGCTCCCAGCTATTCTTTCCCGCTTGAAGAAATAATTAATTATCAGCTTTAGGGTAACTAATTTGTGGACAGATTAGGCTTGTGTAATCACCAGCACGATGAGATTTCCATTATTACACAATTGATGATTTTATGGAGTACATAATCACTAACGATTCATTATGTTTAAGCATAGTTGATCAATCCATCTAGCTGTTTGAATACAAGCCGCAGACCATGCCCTGTAAACACAACTCATAGCCCCTCTCATTTCGATTAATAGTCCACCCGTCATAGAGTAAACTCAATGAGATAATGGCGATGACAGTTTCGCCGTGGTTGTTATTGAGCAATAAGCAAACGGTAGATCACGATAACGAGGCTGACTGTTTGCTACTGCAGATCGTAGCTCAGCTGGTAAGCGGGACGGTTATGGGTCTGGTGACACAAGCCAAACGACGATCACCATATTATTTCCTTCTTCCATGCATGTCTGACATGTACAGCACTCCTCATCACATCGATCATCTACATGAAACGGACGCTAATCTAAACTCTATCGAAAATGCCAACTCTGTCGCCCCCATCTCGCCTAAGCTGCATGAGACTCTACATACGCCAGCTCAGGCTCATACTTGATCTCGACAGTCTTCCAGGGCTTCACAGTCTTGCATTCTTGATAATCACCACCGGCAGGTCTCCACATCTGTCTAAAATTCATAGGACCTAATTCCTCTTTAACTTTATGCCATTCTTCACCGGGGTTCTCTTTCGTAGGCTCTATAGTGTTGACGTTGACGACTGTGAAGCCATGCTTCTCATAAACGGGTACGCCCTGCTCTGTCGCATCAAGCCAAAGCTCAACACCCATCTCATCAGCCTTCTGCTTGCTCCAGTTCATAATAACATTCGCCACGCCTTGGCGACGATGGTCTGGATGTGTAAAGACGATATTGACATCTAAATCGGGTTTAGTCTCATTCCTCGCGATCCTCTGAATAGAAAACTTACAGACTTGAGGTCTAGCCCCCATCCGCGCTCTAGGCGCATCGAATTGTTTCAGAGCTTGTGTGATAAACTCTCGCCTCTCCCCTTCCGGCTGCCAATAAGCGTAGGAATGATCCTCATCTGTATCGAACGGATTCTCGGAACAAATCTTCCATAAACAACCGCCTACGATTTTGCCATCGTCGTTCACCACTTTTCCCCAGTAGCTTGTTGGATCTTCATTGTGCCATTTGAGCTGAAGCGCTACCGACTCCTTCAGAGATTCTGCGTGTGTTGGAGCGTTGAGAGGACAGAACATGCGAAAGAATGGTTGGAGGGGATTTTCGTAAGATGCCCATTGACATGCGATGAGCTCTTCGAAATCGGTGGCAGTGTCAACCTCGATGAGTTTGAGGGTCATCTTGACGTTGTATTGGGTATGTGACACGACGTTTGGGATCGTAGCACAGAAAGGATAAATCAACTGAATAAAGTCGCATTCAGTGGCAGAGAGGCCTGCCACAGCAAACAACCTACCCGAGCTAATCAGTGCACTAATCCAGTCGATTAATCCCCGGTGGAGCCCGCGGCGGAAATAAGCAAACCCAATCAGCCCATCAAAAGTCGCAATCCAAATCCTTCCTCTCTGCTCGTACCATCTAAAAACGAGCAGTCGGAAGCTCGATGCCTTTTTCGGTTGACAATAAAGCCACTCAGCGGAGAGGGCTTGCAGTACCGAGGCAGCCACGAAGAACGGTTGGTCAAAAAGCTCAGACACCCATGTCCACAGCGATCTTTTCCCTCTTTAGCAGCAAGCCACGCCACTGCAGCAAGTTCACCAGGGACATGCAGGCGGAAATCTCTGACGAGCAGTGCATAATTCCGTCAAGCGAATTCGAACCATTTTTTCCCTCTTCTTCCACCCGGATGATCCGCCCGAAAAAAGTAGGTCTAAACAGAGTTTGGAAGGTCGTTTTGCTAATTGTAACCCGCGGATCGATCTCCGTTCGGATAGTAAACCCATTGGGCTTAACGCGTGGACCCAGATTCAGGGGGGGTACAAGCACAGACTGGTTCGGTGACGATAACGAGAGAGAGCTCCTCTTCACATGAAGATTTAAGCTAACAGGGGTGTAGACTAACTCTTAGTCTGCGGCTCACTTAGCCCTACCAATCGATGTAAAGAACCTCAGCCGTGTTGATGAATTGTGCCACGATTGTACAGTATTTCAAATATTGCGATCTGCGATAATACAGATATTTATGTACAGATAAACTTCCAACCGGTGGAATTTCACTGGAAGACCGGCTGTTTCGGATTGCTCGGCGCTGCTGAGCCGCTCAGCTGCATAATTCTCCTCTCCGCGATATCAAGCATCATTGGCGCCCTTTCACATCGCATCAATAGGACCATGGAATTATAGCGCAGAATACAGGGGGTACTACCCATGTTGAAGAATTGCTTTTTTCTTTTTGCAGACATGGCCTCACAGTTCCAGGCTGGTCTGAAGAGAGGGGGGAGGGGGAGATTCCTACGTAATTGTGATATAGATTCATTCCTACCATTTATTGGTCCTCATGTCCCGTTTCACGAAAAAAGGTTCCAAACTGCTTTTGGGTGTCAATAACCGTTATAATCACCGTTTCCGGGATATGCCCAATACCAGTTTCCTGCCGCGCCTGTACCTGTACCTGTGCCTGTGAGATTTCCTTCACACCATGATTCTCAAGTACCGTAACTGTACCTTAGCTGAAGCTTCCCTTCCCTTAATCTACGCTCCACTGTCAGCTGTGTCTTAGTTTTAACTGTGATACCCTTTTGTCTCTGAATTCAACTGTCGCTCGAATTTAATATCGTTTTCGTGGATCTCTCTCTCTTCTCGTAATATCTTTCCGCTCGTTTTTGCGCAGCAATTGCTGCATTTCATCGGCCCAATATGAGTTCGAACCAACGAATCATCACCGACAATAACAAGTCACCGCTTATTCAAGTCTTATCGTTAATGTTTCTCGTCATTGCGATATTATCGTGTTTTGTTAGGACTGGCACCAAGCTTTACATGATCAAGACATTGAGGGTCGACGACGTTCTCATCATTGTCGCAACTGTAAGACATCCATCTCACTTTATGCATTCCAGCATGCTTATATTTATGCGTGAAGGTACTTGCGGCTTGTCAGACTGCGATTGTTCTTAATGCGTGCGAGCATGGACTCGGTCAACATTTCGAGGTTCTCAGCGCCGGCGATCGAGACACCTTCTTCAAGGTAACACCCGACAGACAACCCCGCGACAGCAAACAAACAAACAACTAATACACCCTCGTACAGAGCCAATATGCGACAAACACGATGCTCATCGCCTCACTTCTTTGCTGCAAGTTATCGGGTACAATGAGTCTACGAATCATGGCGCCCAAGAGCCAAAAATGGATCATCATCGCTTGCAAAGCCGTCGTTGGTGTTTGGGGCATCACGGCGCTCCTCGTCAATTTCTTCCAATGCCAACCACCGACACCATGGCTGTACGGCGATAACGATAAATGCATCAATCTTAAGGCATTTTGGACGTATTACTCTACCGCCAACATCATCACCGACCTCGTCATCGTCATCATTATGGCAGAGAACGTGGTCAAGATCCAAACATCTTGGTCAAAAAAGATCCTTGTGATGAGCGTTTTTGGCAGTCGAATATTGTACGTACTGCGCGGTTTTATTCTATTTTATTCTCCGTGCCATGGCCAACAACCTTTTAGTGTAACGCCGGCAATCGCAGCGCAAATCCACTACTCCAACAAGGCATTCGACTCTGCCGATCACTCATTTAGCATCTGGCCCGCCTCCATCGCCATCCAGCTAGTGCAGTGCCTCGCCATCCTCACCGTATGCCTGCCCAACTTCAAGCCCTTCCTCGACAGCCTGGAGTCAGGGCAGATCCGCGTCGACGACATGCGACGCCAGGGCAAGTCGAGCAGCAACGGGTACCCAACAAACAGGCCCGGCTACGCGGGGTACAAGTCAAAGACAGGGCAGAGCAGCAGATCGCGAGCCCTGGATCATGCGTCCAAGACGCAGCGCAGTGAGATTCACGAGATGGAAGACTTTACTCAGAAGCCGAAACATGACCACGAGAGGAGCTGGGATGGGCAGAGTCGCTCGAGCCACTCAAGTCAAAAGATCTTGATCTATCAAACGTGGCAGGTAGACGTAGAGACCACTCAGGATGCAGCCGCCCGACAAACATGAGGCAACGTAATTTGCTTTTTTTTCTCAGTCATGTTTGTTTTCTCGGTTATTCATCCCTCCGAGAACGTTTGGTTACAGCGCAGCAACGTTTTATGCAAGTGTACGAATTTAGAGTAAAGATCCATTCGCTGTTTTAAATATAGAACGTTTTGTCTCAGAAAAGCTGCAAGCACTCTGAGAAAAAGCAAGATGAAATGTTTGTCAGGCGTGCATGAATTCCCTCTGACCAACAGCATCACAAATGTAAGACTAATGCAAGAAAAAAAGAAAGGGTAAAGAGAAAACATTTTTTTCTGACATACAGGGGCTCAGTGGTTCGCTCGATTGCATATGATTATGATACATCACCAGAACAAATAGAGCAGGTCACCTCAGCCAACAGCACAGCACAGTACGTAACAGTATGGATCCTTGCACCCAGGCACCTGGAAAGAGGAAAATAAGCCGGGCCCTGATCTACCCCGATCTGGTGGCTCTAGAGTTAGCGCCCGTGTCTCTTCCGCCGCTGTCGAGAACTTATCTCTCAAATCGTCGTCTGTGGCGTTTATTCAGGCCGCTCTGTGCCGCTCGCTTATAACGAGCTATGAATCAATAGAACTCTAAGCCAATAAACCTCACCGGAACGTGTTTAGTCTGAAAATGGTCAAACGGAGGGGCGACGATCTTATTTGCGGGGAGACACGGAAAAAAAGAAATGTTCAATTTATGCTGACAGTTTATGTCACAAATCTCCCAGTCAAACAACTGTCAATTTGGCGTCCCCTGTAATGCCGCTAAGTTACTGAAGAGGCATGGGGGATCCTGGCCCTACAAAAAGCCCGGTGGGAGGGGGGAAACCCTTGTTAGGCCCTGTTAGTGGACTCTCCGGGGGGCATCGGTGCATTCTGCCGGATCAGCAACAGGAGGGGCGAGGTGATGTCCGGTATGGTACGGTACGGGACAGATAGCGGAGCAATGCAACGCAACGTCGCTGCAGATGTACTGTAGACGTAGAAACTCATACTACTCATACTAAGACGATTAAGTTAACCTGTAACATATCATACCCAGTCTTATTCCCAGCCTCGGTTGGTGGCGGCCGTCCCAATGCTACTCTACCGCAGTCGCGATCATTTTCCCCAGGGGTGCGACCAACATTCCTGTACCTTTTTTCCCCTTCCTTCCTTCTCTTCCTGCAGGTCCTTTTTAACTTTTTTGTTCTTCTCTCCTCAATCCTTCTCATCTCAAAATTTACCTCCTGTTGTTATTCCCGGTTCAACATCATGGAGAGTGTTAACAAACCCAGCTTTGAGATGGGCAACAATGCCACCGTCAAGGCAGCAGGCGATGTCAATGTCTCGGCGAAGGCAGAGCCAGATTCTGGACGCAGCTCGACTAGCAATTATCATGATAAGGATCAGTTGGAGAGAATGGGGAAGAAGCAGGTCCTTCGGGTATGTTACACCGTCCCCTCATTGAGGTGCATCGACTGACAGTTCAGCGCAACTTTGGGTTCATGACGATTCTGGGATTTAGCTGTACTATTCTCATCACCTGGGAAGCTATCACTGTTCTCTTCGCACAAGGTCTTAACAATGGTGGTACAGCCGGTGTCATCTACAGCTTCCTTGTCGTTTGGGTCGGCAACTTTAGTGTCTTTGCTACCATGTGCGAGCTGGTCTCGATGGCGCCTACATCCGGAGGACAGTATCACTGGTAAGTCATATCATCTTCATATCTCAAACCACGACTAACATTGTCTCCAGGGTCGCTATGATGGCGCCGCGGTCGTGTTCCAAATTCCTCAGTCACCTCACAGGCATGCTCACGGTCGGCGGATGGCAAGGCTCGGTATCATCCAGCGCCCTGCTCACGGGCAACATGATCTTGGGAATGGCGACGCTCAATTATCCCGACTTCCAGCCTGAGCTTTGGCAGGGAACATTGCTGTTCTGGGCCATCTTTGGGTTTGCTGTCTTCATCAACACCCTCGTCAGTTCAGTGCTGCCCAAGTTTGAGGGACTGATCTTGATCCTTCACATTCTCGGTTTCTTTGCCATCTTGATCCCTCTTGTTACACTTGGACCCCATGCTTCTGCGTCGGATGTCTTTGGTACCTTTGTGAACAACGGTGGGTGGTCAACTAATGGTGTCTCGTTCATGGTTGGTATGATGGGTAATGCGTTTTCCTTCGTTGGCACTGATGCCGCTTTCCACGTAAGTCCTTACCTCTCACCCCAATGAACTCTCACTGACAGTTTTTAGATGTCCGAAGAGACCGTCAACCCCTCCGTCGTCGTCCCCACCTCCATCCTTCTCAGTCTCTGCATCAATGGCGCCTGCGGCTTCGCCATGGTTATTGCCATGGTCTTCTGCATGGGCAACCTCGACGATGCGATGGCTTCAGGCCCCGGAATGCTCGGCTTCCCTTATATGTACATCTTCAAGCAGGCGACAAACTCAAGAGCCGGCGCTACCGTCATGTCCGCCATTATTGTTCTTCTTGCTGCTTGTGCCACTGTCGGTATGCTTGCATCGACATCTCGCGTCTTCTGGTCATTTGCCCGCGACCGTGGTCTTCCTGGCTGGCGCACTCTGTCAAAGGTCAGCGACCGAACCACTGTCCCCGTGTACTCGGTCTTTTGCACTGCCGTCATCTCGATCCTCCTGTCGCTCATCAACATCGGATCACCTGTTGCTTTCCAAAATGTCACTTCTCTCTCCATCTCTTGCCTCTACTCCTCGTACCTTATCGCCGCCGGTCTTTTACTCTACCGTCGGCTCACCAAGGGCTTCGCGCTGCCCGGCGCTTCAGATCTCCCAGCGTTGGCCAACACTACTGGCGCCGAACTTGTTTGGGGTCCCTTCCATCTCAAGGGTGCCTTCGGCATTGCCAACAACATCTTCGCTATGTGCTACCTCATTGTCGTTGGCTTCTTCAGCTTCTGGCCGCCCATGGTGGATCCTACCGTAGACATAATGAACTACAGTGTCGTGGTCACTGGTGGCCTTGTCATCTTCAGTGTCATTTACTACTTCGCCTGGGCGCGAAAGGAGTATAACGGACCTATTGTTGAGAACTAGATTGGTGGTTTTGTGATCAATGGCGCGGCATAAAAATTTGTTTCAGTTGGCGATGCGTACTAAAATGTTATTTCTTGGAAGAGATCCTATAGACTCTTTATATATCCCAAAGATATTGAGATAGGATACCACAATAATACAGCTATCTCAAAACTCTGGAACCTTGGCGGTGTCACTCATTCTTTCATAAGTGGATGGACTTGATCAAACCCGTACAATACTCGACGCTGCCTGTGATCATGCGGTCTTCTTCACATTCTTTCGTCGCGATTGCCATGCCGCATACGCATCGTCAGGCGTGTATTTCTGTTGGACCGGCTGTAGCCCCAAAACCAATCCAGCCCACGAAGCACCAAGCAGAATGAGGTGCGAGACCACTACATCAATGTTCTGTAACAGGCTCCTCACTCTGTCATCTGATACTCGGGAAAGGTCGGGCGCGTTCAAGAATACAGGAATATTGTCCAAAGACCGAAAGATAATAAACAGATTCAGAGGAATCCAAATATCAAGAAACAGCCCTTGCAGCCTTGATGGCAATTTGGATACCACCGAGGTCTCATCACTCAACATCTTGGGACTGTTTAAAATAACGCCATTGAGATTCCAGAAGAAAATGGCTTTGTCGTTATCATCCGGATCTGTTCTCTCAATCACGACGACCTCTTCGCCGTCCGGTGCGGCTCGCTGCCATTCATGCCATGCGTAGCGCGGGACTTTGATCTCAGGCTGGTTTCCTTCGGTAGCGCTGATGACTTCTCGTGTATCTCCCAGCCGGACTCGAATTGTTCCTTTCACCACTTTCAAATACTCATCGTGAGTTTCATGCCAATGAAGTCCGCTCGACCAGGTTGAAGATTCAGGAAGTGTGATGCGTACTTGTCCGACGGTTGACATGTCGTAGATGACGCCATTGGGAAGTGGGCGCTCGATGACACTGGGGATCTTCTGATCGGTCATTTCGGCGTCTCGGATGAAAACTTATCATAATAATTCAACTTTTAATAGCTCGAATTCTTGTTGATGCTGCCCCTCATTTGAGATAGGAACTGAATGACATAAGCTGCCGGATTGGGCATGTCACGAGCGTAAGCAGTTGAAACTTGGTGCGACAATTGACTTATTTGATCTCTCGGTGATGCAATAAGATAACATGAAAATCGCTCTTCAGATAGCTGATTGAGCTAACAGTCCTCAGTCAATGGGTTGCCAATCTTGAGATGGAACCTTGCCAACGTCTTCAGTGAAAGTAACCGGCTCTCTTCGAGTACGGTTCACCTTGAGATCGAAAATATCCAAGCGCTGATATCCTCCAACAACATCATGATACTGTTTTCCCTCAATACAATCCTCGATGTCAAGATCAGCATAAAGAATTCCTTCATCCTGCTGTAGAAAGTCGGTGGCTACAGCCTCCCCAGTCTGGTCGTTCATAGTAAATCCCTTCATAGGAGCGCCAGTTGGATCAAGAAACTGTGTCGCTCCACGCTGAGACTGCTGTAGCACTTGAGCTAAGTACGCTGAACCTCTAGAAACTGCCTGAATGGCGTCTTCTCCCAGGACGCCCGAACATAGGACACCGAAACACTTGGCTTCAAAGCAATGAGCAGCCGCTCTGGTTCTGTTTGCGGTAACGTTATCGTAGTTAGGCTTCTCTGAAGTCTTCTCAGAAGATCCAGAAGCTTCACCTGGGGGAGCAACTCGGGTTGGCCAGATGGGTGGCCAAGTTGAGATGTGAATGTTCTCTCCTTGAGCCATGAGGCTATATCGAGCCAAAGGGTTGGTATTCTCTCCACAGATCAAGTTCCCAATCTTTCCGTACGGTGTATCCGCAATGCGCAGGCCGTGCCCATCTCCAGGTGCCCAAGTAAGTTTCTCAAAGAAAGTTGGCATCAACTTTCGATGGTGGATCAGAACCTCTCCAGTATTTCCAATGAAGATGTTTGAGTTGTATAAAGTCGCGCTGCTGAAGCGAGCTTTTTCGGAAAAGCCCATACTGACCATGATGTTTGCCTGTTTTGCAGTGTTTCGAACAGCGTGGATTTCATCGCCGTCTGCAAAGATTGACTCATGCGCCATTTGCCTGAAAAGATCGTGATTCTCGGTCGGAGCCCGGATTGAACTCCATATTGGGAACGCCGAGATGTATGTTTCCGGAAACACTACTAGATTTGCTTTGTTCTGCGCAGCCTGTTTGATCAAGCTGATTGCTTTTGAGGTCGTAGCCTTCGCAGAGAGGAAGATGGGAGAAACATGGCATGCTGCAACTCGGATGACAGTCATTGCTCGTATCGGTAACTTGTGTTAGAAAAGTATGTCAATTGATGTTGTTGAATAATACCAATAACTCTCTGACATACGTCTAATGAGTGATGAACGTTATGTGGTCACTGGGAATACCCCAGATGCTTAAAAGGTGGAGGAGCGGCAATATCGGGTATCGCGGGATGATAAGATACATAGCGTCGGGACTTCTTTTATGCTCCGCTCATCGTCAATTACTTACTTAACAATAGGACCGGGAAATTAATTGATTGATTTTTATCATTTTGTATCGGTACACTAAATGCACCGAGAGAGCATGGGAGGCCTGGCTACATGGCCTTTGCAGAGGCCTCACGCTCGCGTCTTGTGCAGTCTTATTCGTCGACTGATTGTTCGCAGGCACCATGGCATATTTGAGACCCAGTCACAGTTCAATTCTAACCTTGCGACCTAGGCATATTCGAGTGTGAATGCATGATAAAGCGGCTGATGCGATGGAATATTTCTCTCTACATGTGGCCCGGCCTTCAATACGTTGGGCTTTCTTTGAACAATCTGTATGCCTCACCTTTGAGCAAAGAGAGGGAGTACTTATGTTGGTTGGTACACCAATTAGAACACTTTTTCTTGCAACCGTTTTCAACCTGTTGACCAATGGTGGCTTGCAATTATGTTGTTGGTCCAGCTGCGCCATCGGCCTGATATTGAGGCCCGGATGCATATAAGGAATCCGTGTCTGACCTCAGAGCCTTCATCATGCTGTTCATCATCTCACGCCTTTTTCAACCTCAGTGAAAGCAAACGCTTCTTCCAACAATTTGGTGACTAAAAACTATTCGTTATTACTTTCTTCCTCGTCGGTCCTTCAACATGCCCCAGCTCTTCGAGCCTAAAGCTGGTCAAGAGACGAGATTCAAGTTTGACGATACTCCAACATATCTCTTCCGTCTGCATGTTCCGCAATCCGCCGGCTCCACAAACACTACCCATGTTGATTCACCAGCTTTCCCAGATGATATGAACAAGACACATAAACTAGGATCCGACTGCGGTGAAGACCTTCTACAACTCCCGCCTGCAGAAGCTGCCACTAGATTGGATGCCCATCTCAGATGGCAGTGCTAACACCTTAGAGACAGCCCGTGCAACCTTATGTCTTGGTCAAGCTCTCTGCTTTTCCTCCTCCACTACGGCTTTTACCGCCAGACGAAGGATTACGACCCAAAGCCAGAGCTATCAGAGATCTGTCTCATCATGATTGATACGCGAGACTTCCCGAAGCAGGCTTTTCTCCGCGACCTTGACGCTCTAGATGACTACTACGGCTACAATGAAGATTTAGGAATTGTTAAAAAGAAGTGGCGAGAGAAAAATTATTATTTTGGAGAATACCTGACACAAGGGCATCTCGGTATTAGAAGGTGCGCTCAGATGACAATGCAACAACTGGTTGATGGAGGACTTTTTACGGTGATATGCCCTGCATTGAACGTGCCCAATAACAATTGGGCAGACTGGGCAAAGCCAGTTTGCAAACTTCGCGTCGGCATCAGGGAAAGCCCTGCCGTGGATCAAAAACAAATCCGATCTGCGATCTTCATGGCCCAGGACTGTGTGGGGGATCGATTTCTTGTACCATTTGCGCTCATGTTACTGGGACTGAGAAGCCGACAGTCAGACAACACCGCAATTGCGGATGCCTTCCATTCCCTCTTCACTGGTATGTAAAGCACGACACTGAAAGAATAGGCACTAACAATGAACCAAGATGGGGAGCTCGCTTTTCGGAACGTCAAGTATGATCAATGCTCTTACAGGATGGAGGAGCTTAGAAGATTCCAGCAATTAATGGAAGCCGTTGGAAAGCAACATGATGGTGATGCTTCAGTTATCGAAACAGCAAGGTTGATAGAGGGGCTAGGACTATCTACTAACGAAAGGTCAATTAATCCCACGAGAACTAGTATCCACGTGGGATTTGCCGATGAATAAGGTCCATGGCAGATCGCATGCAGATAACCTTACATAAGAATCGAAATATTAGGATAACGACAGGACAAATTACAAAGCCAAATTGATCTCCATAGCCGTCATAAAACATATTTATCCTTCTCCAACCATGACCGGGTACTCTAGTCGCCGGAGGTGTGACGATAGGGATCCTACACCTAGAAGTAGTTATTGTAGCTAGCGTTATTGCTATTGGAAACGCTCGGGTCTATCCCAAGTCGAGCTCATTTCCATCCCATGCCCTGAGAGATGACCAAGGCGATGACAGTAGGACAAGGAATATATACGCATAAAGGTTAACCAACGCATTGGCTGGAATCATATATAATAGCGTATCGAGCAGATCTTGCACCTAGACTAAGGACCAGCGATGGCAATTGCCTGTTGGCTAATTTTCCAATTCTCAGCTTACATGTTCATGCAGATGACGATCTCGCCTTGTGAGAAATCAACAACAACTTGAGGGCAAAAGGGATTCGAGATGACGGATCACCGTGTACGGAAGACTTGAAGCGCTTTCAAGAACTGATGGAAATGATAAATAACTCTTCGAATGACGCCGCTGCGAAAAAGGTGGAGGAAGAAGCCATTGCAACAATCTCGGACTCCTTCCTTTAAGAGACTTTCGACCAACGAGTCGCCAAATGCGATCTTCAGCAGCAGGCGCCGCAGGTTTCGTATTGTTGTCACGAGGCCATAGGAGTCTCAATATAAAGCTTATACAAATTGAGTGTCATATTCTGTCATGAGTAATGTCATTGGCAATAGTTATAACACTCCCTGTCCTCAACTGAGGCCATGTACACATATCCTAGATGTGCTTAAGTAACCGCTACCCGTGATGTTCAGTTGATCAATGGCAGTAGCAGGTTCAATCTGATGACACCGACAATAGCCATGAAGTTGACAGTGGCAAAGACTTATATCTTGAACGCGAAGTGTTTTATCTCAGAGAATCTAAATCTTAAACGTTATCCCTAGGAATCGTAAAAGAAAAGTCCCTTCCAAAAACAGTCTTCCCATTCTCGTACGCATCAAGACGAGCAGTGATGATCATATCAGTCTTCGTCATCCTCATCTTCGTCCAACCCTTGGTCTTGATAACAATATCATCTCTCTGAAAGTCCCTCTGAAATCGCTGCTCAACCTCCGCCGACAACGGATCATCTGGCTTTATACTCGACTTCAAGCCTGTCCACCATCCATATTTCCAACCTGTTTCGTTGACTTCCCACATACCATCATCCCAGTCAACGCAAAGAGCAGTCTCACCGGAGTCCCAATCGTTCGTGACGTAGTTTCTGTGTTTCGCTGGCCGGAGTTCAGTTTGTGAGAGGGATCCGTTGACGGCTGGTTTAAAGGGTTTGAGATACGAGTCTTGAGGGCTATCACCCCTTTCTGGAAGATCTAGAGTGCTGTGGGCACAGTCAACCGTGAGTGTCGTGACTTCGGGAGATGGCCAGACCAAGGGGAAGTACGTCGAGGACAATGCAAGACGGAGGCGACTTCCAGCACCGATGCGCTGTCCAAAGTGGTTCAGCTTGAGGGTAATATCATAGAACTTCCCAGGCTCTAGAGGTCGCACATCTTCGTGACCATGCCGATGTGTCAAGTTGAGAACGCCATGAGAGACCTTGGTTGCAGCGCCGCTCGGTAGTACCTCCGACAAAGTCGCTGCGACGAGGGCATTTGCCTTGTCACTCGCAACGCGTACCTTCAAGACAGGAGCCCCGAGCAGGTCCGTAGGTTCGTTCAAAACTGATGAATCAAATACGAGACTTCCTCCAGCTTCCAGACGTTGATCACCAGGGCCTTCACCTTCGACGCCGAAGATTAACCATCTACCGCCCGCAAATCCCACTGGTTGAGGGGAGCATATCTCGAGCTTTTCGTCGCTGCTTGAATTGCCGGTCGTCAACTTGCCAGGAGAAAGACCCAGCCTCAGGAAAGAAGGCTTTGAGTCAGCCCAATTATCTTCCGCAACCCAACGTCCAGGGCGATGTTCCATATAAGGGGCAGGAGGAGTCGGATCTTGGAGATAGCATCGAAGCATAGGCTCACGCATAATGCCCGTCTCGCTTCCTTTCAGCCACTTATCCCACCACCTAATCGACTCCTGCAAGAACCCAATCTGCGGCCCAGGATATCCAAAGTTAGGGTACTTGTGCCCCCATGGACCAACAAGGCCTTTCCTAGGCACCTTTAGGTTCTCCAACATCCTGAAGATGGTGTTGGTGTAAGGATCCATCCACCCGCCCACGAGATAAACAGGACATTGGATGGAGCTGTAGTCTTCTCCAATGGACGCGTGTTTCCAGAACTCGTCACGCCTCTGATGCTGATGCCACTCTTCTGCGAAAAGGCCACCTGATTCAAGTCGCTTCAACCAGAGGTCCCGCCATTGATCGCCTACGATGGCTGGATCGGGAGGCGACGAGTTGATCGAAAACATAGAAGCAGCCCAGGTCAGGTTTTCTGTCAAGATACAACCGCCCATATAATGAATATCGTCATCATAGCGCATATCAGTTGAACAGATAGATATAACAGCCTTGAGCTCAGGTGGTCGACGAGCTGCAACCTGTAGCCCATTGAAGCCGCCCCATGAGATACCAATCATGCCTATTGACCCCGTACACCAGCTTTGAGCAGCGATCCACTTCAGGATCTCCAAAGCGTCGTCTTGTTCCTGCGGCAGGTATTCGCCTCGTAGGATACCTTGAGAATCACCTGTTCCTCGCATATCAACGCGGACACAAGCATAGCCGTGAGCTGCAACGTATGGATGGTTCATGGCATCGCGAACGGCAGTCATGTCTCGCTTTCGGTATGGTAAGTATTCGAGAATTGCTGGGACAGGGTGTGATTTGGCCATTTTGGGGAGCCATATCATAGCTGACAAGACGGTCCCATCACTCAAGGTGATGGGCTCATGGTAGATGATGTCGATTGCTGGCAGTTGCATTTTTGATGAACTTCATACAATTGAAGGCTTCACCAGTTCCAATCGTCGCGGTACTCGATGTTCTTTTGTCCTCTTAATGATCATGAAGACGAGAGTGAACGCTGAGAGAGACTTGGTTGAGAAAAGTGTACCTCAATTGACAGAGCGAGCAGCTTACTCCTCTAGGAAGGCAATCTAATCACCATCGGCCAACCACCTAAATATCTCAACCACCTAAATACCTCAATCTCATAAAACCATTTGCCACGCCGAGTGGCCGAGTTCCGGGTTACATCGCGACCGATTATCATGTTATTCCCCGCTCTTCAAACGAACCCCGCCCCCATTCATGCAGATCACGGCTCCATACGGATTGATAGTGATGCTTATCGCTGAACGAAGGATACAATTACCCTTCTGAGAATCGCTCTATCGTGATTTGTAGGCCCTTCGGTTGCAATTTTAATACCCGGGCAGAGTTCGCCGATGAGGTATTATATAGCAAGGCACTGTCTTCAATGCGTATAACCGGCGTATAGAAATGCGGCCGTCGGATAAGACGGAATTTGGCTTGGTTTCTTATTTCCAAGTCCCATATAAGATCGCTGAATGGTTTGTCTTAAGTTAAAATCCACCACGGTATCCGAGCTTTGTCGATCCTTTGATCGTGATACCTTTGTCCCTCATCATCCCATGCCAAAGAAAAGTGCACTCTCGCTCAGTTTACAGGATGTCGGCTCTTGAGATTACTTCCGCAACGGCGGTTCATGAGCTTGACGACACAAAGAAGGTCAAGGTAGAGGACATCCAAGATGTCGAGATCGGAGATGTCAGGAAGCCAGATCTGTACAGTAAGGTTTCGGTCTATCTGACCATGGTATTCTCGGGTCTTGCCCTGGGATCAGATGGCTAGTAAGCACAAGCACCCCATGATGGACTTCTCGATACAGGCTCTGACAAGAAACAAGCAATGCTGCCGTCATTGGTAACCTCGAACTTCTCTTCGCAACGCTCTACCCCGAAGCCCTAACATCAACAATGCGATCTCGCCTCTCGAATGCATTCCTCATTGGCATGATCGTCGGTATGATAGGTTTTGGCGTGGTAGTAGACCAACTTGGTCGCAAAACCGGCGCCGTTATGACAACACTTATCCTCCTCCTCGGCATCGCATTGAGCGCTGGCGCAAGCGGTTTAACCACGACAGGTCTGATGTGGATGCTCGTCATCGCCCGTGGTGTAGCTGGCGTAGGTGCAGGAGGAGAATATCCCGTTTCAGGCGCCGGTGCAATGGAAGCGTCTGACGAAGATGGCCAGTTTCGCAAGTCGAGAGGGTTCATGTTTGCCATGGTAGCTGATCTCTCGGCGGGACTGGGATATACTTTCGGTGCGCTCGTTCCATTGCTGCTACTGCTCTGTGTGCATCAACGAACAGATCGATATGAGACTGTCTGGAGAGTTGCTCTTGCGTTGGGTGCGGTTCCACCACTGTCTATCTTTTGGTTCCGATTGAGGATGAGAGTGTCTACGGCGTATCGAAACTCAGCCCTTCGAAAACAAAGAACGCCGTATGTTCTGATCTTCAAGAAGTATTGGAGACGCATTATTGGAGCTGCTCTGAGTTGGTTCCTGTATAACTGGATCTCGATTCCCTTTGGCATCTTCAGCTCTATAATCATCTCTCGAGTCAATGCTTCGAACTCACTTGTCCAGAACCTTGGTTGGGGAGCCCTCATCAACAGCTTTTACCTTCCGGGCCCTTTCATAGGCGGATACCTGTCGGACAAGATTGGAAGGAGAAAGACTATGGCGTTGGGATACACTCTTCAAGCTGTTCTCGGCTTCGTCCTTGGTGGCGCCAACGAGCAAATTCAGAAATTGTTTCCGTTGTTCGTTGTTCTATACGGCATTTTCCTCACTCTAGGAGAGGTCGGTCCTGGCAAGTTAGTGCAAACTTCTTCCACCATCTCAGACCCGACGAGCTAATATTACGGTAGTACTGTTGTCATTGTCGCGACTGAGCCATTCCCAACTTCTGTTCGAGGCCATGCACTCGGTTTTATTTCCGCCTGGTCAAAGGCTGGTGCTGCCATTGGCACTCAGGTTAGTCTTGACCGCTGTCTCCGTGCTTCTATTACTAACTTGATCAGGTTTTCACTGCCATTCTCAGCTCATACACAGATACAGTTAAGGGTAATCAGGCCGTCTTCTTGATCGGCTCAGCCTTCGCAGTTCTGGGCGCACTCAATGCATGGTTCGTCGTCCAAGATGGCGAGAAGCATCTCGAAAAGGAGGATCAGATCTGGAAGAATTATCTCGAGGAGAATGGATGGGATGCTAGTTGGGGTGACCACCAGACACAAGATCCTGTCGGAACATTGAAGGATGAACTCAAACCAACATCTTGATTTGAGGGTATCAATAGCTTACAGCTCCACTGTAACACGGTGTGTCTTCCATCTTGAGAGGATACGCCAAAGGGCGCGCACTGCCTTTGAAAAGTGAACATGGTCTCCATAGTCGTGCACTAAATCCAAAGATAAGTCGTACGAGATCTCTAGAAGAATATGCTTGACAAGTGGTTTCCGATAAGATCGGACATGGTGTTTGAAGGAGTCAAGCTCATGTGACGCTATCTTTATATGGTTGTATGTTTCCCTCTCGATGATAGATTGCCATGTTTTGGATACGCTAGCAAAGGTCGATAAGCGAAAATCTGGCTTCATTGATCTCTTGTGCGTTTCTATCAGAGCTTGGATGATGTATAACTCGATCTCGAGAGGGACCCTAGTGTGAGTTGATGTACTGCGCATAATGGCTGTGGTGGGAGAAATCATGGCGTTATCTACTGCCATATCTGTATGGGCGCAAAAGGAAGGCTATACTGAAGCGTGGTGAGTAACCTGGAAGTCTGTTAATCTGGGACATCGAGTGGGATTATAATTAGAAAAAATGGCTGGTCGATCAAGAGAAGAGGGGAGAAAAACCATTTCAGACTTTTTATTCTTTAAAGACAAAGCTTGTAAGTTTACGCTCTATACAGTTGATTGGAGCACTCCCATGTTCGATACATCCATGACACGTATCAAAAGCCTCCAAACTTTTTCGAAGATGACTCAGGTGCACTTGCTGATAGAGAACAGATATGCTATTCGCCGTTAGGACCTGTGGCTGGGAGCAAAACAAATGAGTCCGAAATTAAGCTTTTGCCAGCTAAGTTCTCGGTGTGATTAGGACCCGTAAGCCATGAGCCGCAAGCCACTTTTATGCTAATACAGAAAAAGACCGAAGCAAGATCTATGAGTTCTTTGCAGTCATCAAAGAAGTCGTTTGCTGCGATGGTATAAGACAGAGCGATATATTCGAGATGGCCGGCGGCTTGCGAAATGAGGTCCAGTGACTCCAGACTGGTCTTGGTAGGATTTATATCATAACCACGACTGACGCCGAAGAAATAGGAAAGTTGTTTCACTGACGGTGGTAACTTAAACCCTCTCGAAAGAACTTTCAAGTGTCAGCGTCAAGGAAATCAGCAGCCGGGGAGGGAATCACATACCATAACTTGTGCAGATGCCAAACCCATTCCGCCATTTCTCTATATTTATAGACTCAATAGCGGCGGTGGACGAAATTATGTCACGGAAAATCCTTAGCACGGTACCGCAGTCGCAGACTTCGTGCTGATACACATAGTTCCCTCCACGGACTTCGATCGAGGGTGATGGATTTGACAAGCTGTAGTCGCCCTCTGTGAACAAACTTCCCGAAGTCGAGGAGATCCTGTTCACCCAGTCTCAAGTACTGAAAAGTGTGCTTCTCCACGATGCGCTGCCAGGTTTCAGAGACGGTGGCCAAAGGAGCCAGGCGTTTCTGGGCGCGCTTGTAGACCTCTATTAGATCATGGACTATAAGGAGCTCGACGTCGAAAGGTAGACGAGGATGCGATACAGGAGTCCGCAAGACTGTTGTATCCGGAGAGGAGGCCATGGTTTTCATGTAAGAATGTAGTAGAAGTGGAATACTAACGGAAGCGGCAGGGTAAAACACTGGATTGGAATTTGCAGGAGAGGCGCCAGGCTTTATAGCCCTTACTGGGTGAGCAAATAAAGTTAATGTTCAAACATGTAGTCAATAAGCAAAGTAAAATTTTGCTCGAAGTACTAAGGTTTTTTGATCCAAACTTAGCATACCGAGGGACTACATCCTTATAGGAAGTTGAGATGACATCACCGAGTAAAGTTAGAGTTCACATCCGTCAGCCAATTAAAAGTCCCCCAAGAAGCTTGTGACTCTGAATGATCATCTGGCAGCTCCTGGAACCCCCTCACCTCTGAGCTTGTAGGATCAAGACCATATAAATCCATACGGCTCCCCATCTGACGTCCTGATAAGAGGAGATCCTGCCCCAAGTTATCGTTTCCGTGAGAGAAGCATCCTAAGCTGAATATGTTAATGGCTGCTAGGGTCGTCAGACTGTCAAACAATCTTTCCGCACGATACAGTCGCTCTGCGTCGTTGAAAAAGCTATGTGCAAGTGTCGCTGCTCTACCATCAGACTCGGTGTGAGCAAACTGCTTAGGTGTTAGTGAGAGAGACAAGCAGCCAAGAGAAGGGCTTACGCAAGCGAGGTACAGTATTGAACTGACGAGAAAGGCAGAGCAGAATGTCGGGGTATGCTCTACCAGATCTGTGAGAAACAAGTTCTTGTCGATGAACCCAACCGCAGAATTGTCTGTCTCGAGAAATGCTGAGATGAGTGTTGACGCAGATCGGTTACTTATCGGTACGCGTGTCCAGTATGAGACGGAAAGATCATTCAGGCGAAGATCGCAAGGTTCCTTGGGATAAGCTTCATTCAGAAGGACAAGATCTGGCTTCCCCTTTTGGGAGAGTGTTAAGAGACCCAGTATAGCATCCTTTGGAGACGCAGGGGTGTCAATGGGGGGTGAGGGAAGCGGAGGAGGAGTAGTTAAGGCGGGAATAGGTAACGCGATTGGATAGACTGCTGCAGGCGAAGCGATCGGCGTTCTGGGTAAAATGCCACGAATGGTCGTCCAATCCGATGGCCGTTGTCTAGCCGTTAAATTGGGCGACGGCGATCTCTTTCGCTTCCCCTGGTTGTCCGGGTCTCGAGCATGTTCAATGACTGACCCGAAGTCATCACCAGCCTGTATCCCCTGCAACAGGTCCTCATTCGTTGCTCCACCCCGCTTCCTCAAACTCTGAAACAAATCTCTAAAGCTTTTGTTCTCATCCTCCAACTCTTTGACCCTCCTTTTCAGCTGATTCGAGCGCATCTCGCGCTCATTAGCAATATCAGCGTATTTTCACTCGGCCCCACGTCTTTGGCACCCGGCACATGTTGGAAACTCGCCTGTGCACTATATATGGTAAGGGTCGGTTCATCGGGGAGACGGAGACATACCCTGACTTTTCTACTCCTGCACGCGTCGCAAGCTACTGCGACAGCGCGTCGTTTGGGGGCGAGAGGAGAGGCGCCTTGGCTCAATGGAATGGTTGGATCGCGGGGTAAAAGTGGAAGATAGTTCATGGTAAGATCGTCGTGATCACTCGATTACTTGATGCACGGGCTTGTTCTGTTTCCCATGGATGGATCAGTTTGTGTTGATGGGGGATTCGCAAATTGTTGCGTCATGGGGAGATGGGTTTTTGAATGTCGATCGGGGTCAGGAGTGGAATGCCCAACGGATTGGCCTCCGTGCCTGTTCATTGTTCATTGGTTGCAAGGGTCTCTTAGCCTTAGGAGCCAGGCGACATCAACGGGTCGGATCAACGATATCCATTTCGGGCTTGTTTTATGCATTGCAGTACCTAGTATAACGATTGCTAGTGTATCAATGAAACATCGATCACGGGATCTTGCCAAGTCCAATGCTCACGAGACCGAGAAGATGACCCTAGAGAATCACACAGAAGCCGCAGCTACACAATATCATCTCCGTCTCCCCCTCATCAGGCGACCGTCTAAAATGAATCCTAACCTTATCCCATATCCTCAACCACGACGCAACAACCACCAGTTTACACTGCTCATCCAATTCCTTAGCCATCTCCAAATCCGCAAAGTCAAAGCGCGTAGGTTTATCAGATCCCATATTCAGCGCACCTACCGCCAACACTTCAGGTTTGGAGCCCATGTACAATTTCCATCCTTCACCATCACCAAGATTCCTCCACTCAGAACTTGTTCGCTGCGATGTGTTGACGTTGAAAGAATGTGTTGCGTTTCTATCGCCCAAGAGACGGTAGTACATGGTGATATTTGAAGGAGGAGACGTGTTGGTAAATTCAAGCTCAGCGCTGTGGCGAGAGTATTTTACTGTCGCCAAAGGCGATGCGTTTTCATCTTTTCGTGAGAGGAGATTTACTCTTGCTTCGAAATCGTCTTCTGTGTTTTTGTATGTGCATGCGATTGAAAGTGGTGTGCTGCCGGCGTTGCCGCGTATATTGAATTTAACTTCTGAATCACCTTGTTGATGGATGGTGAAAGATGTTGGCATGATAAATTCTTCATGTCGATTAGAGATTGAATAACTTGGAGGAGGGGGAAGGACCTTGAGCCCGACTTCATCTTGACCCATGGCGACGATGTAATATGAGGTTGTGAAGTGAATTGGAAATAGTGCTGCATCTTTTGTCTTTATACAGAATAGTGCGGCTGAGATCATGGCCTATACGAATGGGCGTTTGTGTTTGCGCCACTGGGTCATTTCCTCGTGTCGCGATGCCCACGTGCTTCAATCTCTTTGTTTCGTAGGTCGCTGAGGCCAAGATCACAAACTAGCCTTTCAGCTTAGGGGACGGAGCCAACTGCATCCACTTTGAGCTTAGCGTTACTCTAGCGGTTACGAGCAGGTCGATAATCACATAATAAGCATAACTTAAGCTTAAGTTTCTTGTCAAAAGCCTGCCACAGACTCCAAGATCCATTCGCTAGCTAGTCTCCATAGAAGTGAAGGAGGGAAGCCAGCAGTAGAGGCTTCATCAATGTACGAGGCCATGGGAAGCCCTCCACGCTCCCCTCATGCCAAGTAACATTTTCGTGTTGGACTACGTAGTAGAGTGTCAAAAATATCTGGCAAGATACCACAATCAAGAATGTTACTTAGGCCGTTAATCAGAAGCTCGAGAACAAGCCACCGGCCGCTCTCATTTCCAAAGCAGCCCACCCATGATGAAATATGGAGCGGCAGATGCCCCGGTTCCATGATGTCCTCCAGATCACTGATCAGCCTCATCACATCTTCCATTTCGAAAGTATCGTCAGCGGGGAGTTGTCGGAAATATTCGCCTTTTGCAGTTCTGAGAAGACGAAAGATTCCGGCAAGCCTCGAAAGCGCTCCACCATGCATTCGAATCTGAAAGCTAGGAGACCTGATCATATCCTCGAATATCACCTTGATTGGAACGCCTTCGGAGTTGCAATCGATAGAATCATCATCGTCCCACAGCTTATAGGCGACTTGTACAAGGTTCTCTAGCACAGTTGCCATAGCTCTAAAGTGCGAGGGAAAATAAAATCTCCCTTGCCTCGGAATCCTAACGAAAAGCGACATTCTTGGCATCCGTACTAGTTCGTACCCGGGCATTTGGTTTGTGAACCTTGGTCCCGGATCTCCCATCGGACGAATCCCGCGACCGCTGGTCATAGCCTGCGCAAAAGCACTGCTCAACACAAATGTGTGGTCCAAAGAATGACCATCTCGAGCCCTAAAGACAGCTCGAATGAGAGGCTCTCCGGCATGGTCCCCAATCATCACAACTGTGACATCATTTACGGCCCAGTCAGTGTGCACCCTAGAGTCGCGTTCGCCATTGAGAATAGAAACTCGTGAGGATAGTAGGCGCCAGACTTCGCTGATGTCGACTCTGGCCAGAACGACTCCCCCAAATTCGGTTATCCAAGCGACCTCACTCACGAGACGGCGGCTTTTGCAAGGAATATCAGACAAAGATTGGCAACAATAGGTTTCATGAAGCGACATCCAGCTCGCATTTGATTGTTGCGCTGCCTGTGGCCGTTTCTTGCTAAGGTGTCATGTTAGTGAATGGGATCAGAAACGGCGTTAAACAAGGCAGGACGGACGCAAGATTTGGAATAGCATGCTCATCATGTGTGCCAAATATGTGTTCAGGAATCGAGACAGTGAGTCCGGTTGGCAGTTGTTGACAATCAAAATAATTTCGGAAGCGCGTCAAATAAAGCAATAATGGCTGAGAACAGGCGGGCTCTGGAACAAACGGTCTGGGGCGATGGTCTTTTAAGATAAATGATATTAGTTTCTTACTGATGTAGCATCTAGAGCTTACCCACCGCTCTTGATCAAGTCTGCAAACTGAGAAATCTTCCTGTTTCCTTCTCCATCCGTATCATCCAGATATCTGTCCGTTACAGACTTGATTGTTGCGATCTCATTGTACTCTTGGAGCCCAATACCATGAAGGCCGTGGACGACGTTCAGTCGGATATGAGCGATATGTGCATGTGATTTTGCAAACCGCTTGGACGTTTCCTCGGTTTGGGTTGCAACAGAAAGTAGGGTCAATGCCAAACCCTTAAGATCGTCTCCGAAGGGTTTCACTCCGGGCTCCCCCGTTCCAATAGAGACAATGCACTGAATGTTGTCCTTCGCACCAGCCCATATGCCAAGAGCCTCTTCAAAGACTTGATTGACCGGATTGTTAAACCCCGTGGCGCTGTCTGTAAACCATTGCCCAAACTTTCCTATCTGTATTGGATCGCGAGCGGCTTCCCAGATTTTTGGTCGCAATCCTGTATCACGTAACGACGGATAGGTTCGGAGAAGGACCGCGGTGTCAGGCGCAGCTTTGCCGATCGAAACTGCAAAACTACACCGTAAGGTGTTAGTAACATCATGCCACATCATACGTATGGTATACTAGGAAGAGAATGTTTACCTTCGGCACGCGAGATCCTCCTTCAGCATCAGAGACTCTGGCCCGGATTCGCCTGGTCGGCTGTCGATGAGTCCGATGATCTCCTTTTGCAAGGCAGCTGTATCAAACCGTCCCCGAATATTCCAACCATCGCGCGCCCTTGCGAACAGGTTGACGTTGCTGCGGCGGGGTTGGAATGCAGCTTTGGATATCTCGAGGTATTTGTCGATGCAATCTTCCACTGTCATCTGAAGGCGGCCGAGCATTATCGCAATGAGGCTAGCAATCCATTGAATATTAGCTTCCGAGGCTATTTGAAGGATGATAGAATCGTCTGGATTGCGTAAACTCACCCGCCCGTGCTGTTTCCCCCAATCAGGTCGAAGATCTCGCAGGGCTTGGGAGGATTATCTTGGTTGATGCTTCGCATCAGACGTTCAAGAATGATCAAGCTCGACAGCCCCCGGATGCCGCCGCCATCTGGCATGGATTAGCAAAGACACGCGACATGCCTTCACAGCGCTAGAATGGCCCTCTTACCACAAGATAATAGTCGAAGCCCCCGTGATGGTACCTTGGACTTTCCCGTTGACTCCATGATCGATGCTTGGCGTAAGCAGGATCAGAGAGCAACCTCAGCTGCGGGGTATTCGAGGAGATGCGCAGGTTTTGAATACATCCAGCCCAAGACCTGTCATGTGACTGGCAGCTGCAGTCATCCATGTGCCGTGAAGGACTTTCCCTTGCTTACGCCAAATCTCCGTGTCGCTACGGAGGGGATCATAACCATATTTGCTGTCTATTTCTCGCTGAAGACGTCCAGGTCAACCTCAAAGTAAACTCAAGATCTCGCTTGGAATACACTTGAGTAATCATGGCCAACACACGCTTCCTATTCCCTGTGTTTAACCCAACTCTGGGAACATTCGAAGTTACGATATCAGAAGAAACCAGAGGATCTGACGTCAAGGCTCTGATATCGGAGCTCTGTAAGTACTTAAGGGACCTTGTTAATGATCTAAACTGACAGATTTGGCGGTGAAGTCGACATATCGCCAGATTCACAACTTCTCATTGCGAATAGGCTGATACTTTCGGAGAGCACAAAAATTAGAGATATCATTGAACGGATGGCATGTTCTAGAATTGTTTTGACCATCCGGAAACAACGGCCAGAAGAGATTCCAGCCATACCGCCGCCAAGAATAAATTTCTGTTTTGAGGTAATTACCGTGGTCTGTGTCAGAAGCAATTTGGCCGCCCTCTTCGGTGCTAAACTAGAGGTTGTTGATAGGTACCATTTCAAAACGCACGTTCAAAATTCCGCTGCTCACAAAGCTTGCGAGATCTTGTTTACCACATCAAAAAGCAGGTCTGCGACACATACAAGATACCTATCAAGTATCAGAAGCTATCGTTTGGAGCCACCGAAGACATGCACAACGGTCGTCGACTGTCGTTTTACTTCCTACTATTACTTCCTCGGGCTCCACATTCACATTGACCTTTGAATATACTGGCCCAGAGACTTCAAGCAAGACAAAGGAATCCGAGGAAATGTTCTTTCAAATATTCATTAGAACTTTAACTGGGTAAGCTTGGTATTTCCTAACATAGCTCGTATTTCCGCCATTTTATCTTACTTTTATATGAATTCTCTATTTATCATCTACCTATGAGTAAAACAGTGAATTAATTACTTGAATAGTTCTACGATTACTATTAATAATCTTACGTCTAGTACTTCTATTGAATGGGTCAAGTTACAAGCTGAAGAGAAGACTGGGGTACAACCAGATCACCAGAGATTGATCTATGGAGGCAAACAACTCGAGAGTGGCCGGACATTAGGTGACTACAGGATTAGAGCTGAGTCAACCTTACACATGACATTGCGACTCAGGGGCGGCAATAAGAAGTATCTAGTCACTAACAATCCGTAACTAATGTAATTGATGGCTTTTTATAACTACTCGATGAACTCCACATCTAATGGTGAATTTAGAAGCCATCCATGGACATCTACTAGCACATCAGAGTCCACTGAGGCCGGCATGGTGATCTTTGCTATCGCTGTAGCGACTGTTACAGCCAGAAGAGTAAAGACAGTTGTTTTTGAGCCCTTGACCATCTGTAGGCAAGATATGCGAGAAATAGGCCTCGCTTTGTGGGCGAAGAATGCCCGGCATCCCACATACGGCGTTTGACAGCCAACTGATCTATTAGCTTCTGCCCTTTGGATTTATTAGCTAACGACCTCGACAAACCTCATACCCACATTCGACGGTTCCTAAGAGAAGGTGATCTACTAAGGACTCTGTATAACCTAAACTTGTCAAAGCTGCAACAATAATTTGTATCAGAGACCAAGAGAATTTACTTCCATTAGTGTCTTGACGAGGAACTCCTCCTGCCGCCTTGATGTCTACGGAATTACAGATAAGACCTAACAATGACGCTTCCCAAAGAAGAAGCAAGCCAAACGCCCGTCAGAGTCTCTAGCGATGGGAGGCAGAAATCATTGGAGCTCAGTCCAATGAATCCGATCCAGAATAGCCATTGCGCTAACCAAAGAAGAGGTACTCCCATTGCCAGGGCCATGTGAAGTCGTGAATGACGCGTCATAGGCAGATGGAGAGACTCAACTTCGGCCGGAAGGGTCCCATAGCTGTAACCTTCAGATCTCGCGCCGGACTTCGGCAACAGACATTCCTCCTCCTTTGGACTCATCGACCCCTTCGCACCCGCGTCGTCTTCTTTCTCGTTAGGTTTGCCACGAGTTCGTATGGTCCGTATAATAGGTACAGCCATCATTGCCACAATGAACAGCCAAGCAAGTGCACCGCCAAACATGAGTGCAGCAAATGGTGACCTGGTAGCCCTTGACAAAGCTCCAAAGTAAAAGCCGTGAATGCGACCATAGTTCACCGTCAAACACATGTGATAGAATGAAAAGGCTTGAAGAATCGTTTCCGCAAACATTGCAGACATCGAGGAGGTCATGTCTTGAAATTCGGGGTTCTTGGTGCCGTGGGACGAGATGGGAAGCCAACTGAGGCGAGGGAGTGAACACCAAAGCAACATGAGCTGTACGGCGGGAACATTCTCGTAGTCAGTGGTGGCCTGAACAATAGTTGCGTTGGCTAGATTGGCGAGCAGGTGGATGCATCCGAGAAGAACTCCTCCCAAGATCCATCTCGCAGGATCGTAGAACAGTGGACTGGAGTTGGTGCTGGCACTTTGTCGTGTATTGTTGGCGTGCAGTATAGCAAAGAATGTTACCAAGTTGACCAACCCGATACTCATCAGCTTCCATTGATCGGAAGGGCATTGCGCATCGCCTTCTGGAACTCTGGGATAAATCCTCCATCGCCATGGGATCATGTCACGGGGCTAAAGGCGCGCCGGCTCATGCCACGTATATCCGCAAGTTTCGTTTATCCATCGTCGCTGAGTCTCCAAATCCCTTGAGCTCGATGTCGAGCATGGCTCTTCGTGCTGGGGCATTGCGAAAGTGTTGCAGAAACAGGCTTTGTCGAAATACTCCCCAGTTGGAATGTGACTGCTAGTCATGTCGTAGCTTGCGGTATCGAAACTGAGAGCTGTCATGGAGTTTCGGCGGCTGTTGTATTCCCATGGACGAGCTGCATTGGCTGTATGTTGCGTTATGGCCGTGAAGCTGCAGGAACTGATGACATGGTCGAACGTCTCTTTGGTACCGGCCGAAGGAGACTCTCTCAGGCATGCTGGCGCTCTGTTGGCGATATCTATGGACGCGTAACCATCGGTGAGACTTTTAGGTGATAGGCTTTGCAAGCTATTCGTGTCTCCAACATCGACGAGCCAGTTTCTCCCGGTTGTCGTGTGAATCCAGTGATGAAGTTGCGCCTTGGCGAGGATAGATCTGCTGCAGTATTTGCTGTAGCGCTTGACAATGCTGGGCGAGAACTCAGCGCTCAGACAGCTCAGTTCAGTAAGCCACTAGTAGTGCGTGCAGAAGATGAAATACGAAGTGCAGCGATGGCGAGTGCACTTTGTCATGGCATCCAACCAAGCAGACTGATCCTGTTGCGCGATACACTGCGGCATCGGCGGCAAGTCCTCCGGGTTAACCCACCCTCCACAGTTCTTCAGTATGCTCGTGTCATGGTCTCCGCTCGAGGTCAAATCTGTTTCCATTGTTAGCGTTCAGACGATTTCAGTACAGGGGGGTCTGGCGCACTAGTCAAGGGTTCCCCAGAGATCCCAGCAATGAACAGCGCCCGGAGCACCGTCTGGAGTTTCATGTTATCAACGGCGTGACAGTCAAAGAAATCACGAGAATAGAAATAAGAGGGGATTTGTTTCGAGGTCAGATGGTCTTGATAGCTGATGCCTGGTTGCTCGAATTGCGGGGAAGACGCGTAAGTCGGAGGATCAATCATTCCGACCAAACAAGACCGCTTTTCAATGCTCTCACGAGACTCCAATCGTGCTTCTATTTTATCCTTCAGAACAGTCGTAGATTTAAGCATGAACGTCGGATCTGAATAAGTCGCACCCTTTGGCAGTAATGCAATGTTCCGAGACTCAATCTTTGTTTGGAAACATGGGAACATGACACTGCCTGTTTCGTCCAGTCCCCTTTTGGAGATCGTTCGTTGCACACGCCTAAAATAACAGCGGCACTTTATCAGCCTTTCAGAATCGGGAACTCTTGAAAGAGTCTGCCGAAACAAGAGCAAACAATGGCGGGAGCTTCACATTTTAAAGAATATTCTTAACAAATCTTTTTTCGTTCGCTGAGACTCGATCTGTATGATACATTTGGGTACCTGCTCTCTCGCTGTAGTCTCCCATGCCGTTCCCTGAACAATTACCTAGCTGAGAACAAGAGTACGATAGACTTGGGAATAAATATCTGCAACTCACAAGGAAGCCACCGAGTCCCACCGCCTTCGCTCAGAGCCATGTTGCACTAGACAGACATCCATCTTCATCGTCACCATGAACTACAGCCAATTGCACGTTCTAATGTCATGTAGTCGAACAGTTTCTCTTTGTCCGTATTGAAATTCGATCTTCTTCTGTATGAGGTGATTGTTAGTTCGCCGCCACTTGGTAGAGAGCTGGTAAGAGAAAGGGCTTACTACATGCAGCTGCAGCCATTGTATGTCCGGGTAACAGGGGCCATGTATTGCTGAGTAAATCAGGTTTCGGTGTCGGGAACCTCGACAGAGCCAGCAGCGAGATGGTATCCCTGTTGGTCCGGGGTCTGGCACTTGCTCTCTAAGAGCAGATCATCTGATTTGGGATAGACGATATCCAGATTCCATCCAAACTTCTTGCGGACCCGTCGCACCATAGGGAGTCCAATCGCCGCAGGGTTATTATGCACTCTAACGGCCTCGCAGTACTCGGCCTCAGCATTCCAGCCCTCCGCTTCCTTTTCCCAAGGGTAAAACATTGTGTCCTTGAAGTAGCACTCGGCAAAGTCAACGATGAAAACCTGGTGTGAGGTTTGATCGACAACTACGTTGCGAGGGGCACTGTCGTCGAGAACTATGCCTCGTTTATTGATCTCGTGTGTTGCGTCGACTGCACTCTGTACGATGGAGAACCATTCTTCTTTGGTCGTAGGGGC
Organism: Fusarium xylarioides; assembly: GCA_013183765.1. NCBI lineage: Eukaryota > Fungi > Ascomycota > Sordariomycetes > Hypocreales > Nectriaceae > Fusarium > Fusarium xylarioides. Next base: position 108,949 of record SRZU01000166.1, read on the forward strand.
ACAGGGTGCGGCAATGAGATCATTCAGAGAGCAACCTGCGATGGGTTCGAGCAAGATGCCATGAATATCAAGGTATTCATCCTCCTGTGTGTTTTCCTTAGCGGTCACGACGCGCACAGTAGCGTAAAGCTTTGGGACAAGCACACCCTGCAGATCCTGCATACGTGTGTATGCTTCAGTCTCAGTCTTGAAACCCATGTCAGCATTTCTACAAAGTGCAGCTTCGAACCGAGCAACTCCATCAGGCTCATCTCGAAAATCGCTGGTACATCGAGGGATCACACCGGGTGTCGACAGCTCATCCTCCAGCTCTTGAAGGAAAGGCTCCATAGCGCCTCGTTGCAGGAAAGAGTGATAGGCTGCCTTGACCTGATCACAATATGGGATGTGCTCGTCATAGCACTCGCGGAATTGAGCACCAAACCGACGGTCGTAGAGCTTCAGGATAGCGCACCCAGTGTCGAAATCGACGCGCACCACGGTAGACATGGTGTTAGTGATGAGGTGGCTGATCCTGACCGAGACCGTTTCGTATTGGGGAAGGAGATCGGTGTTGCTTTGGAGTATGTGCAACTCCAGGACGTCACCAACGTGATACCCGGCTATTGCTGGTTAGCGCTCTGGAGCAAGAAGGAGGAAGATACGCGGAGAGAAACGCACGAGGACCTTCGGCAGGGCTGTCCATGGCGGAAAGGAAGAGAAGGCAAGAGGAAGAGTGTAGATGGTGTTACTTTGTCGATCTGTTGGCGTTTTGGAGAATCAGAGCAGATATGTTGTGCTATTCTCTGTTGGGGAGTGAGTGACTCGGACCCTTATGTTTTTGTTACGTTAGGGCTTCCTGCGAGACCTGCCCCAAATTCTAAGGCACTTATCTGTGGCTGGCAGTCCCAGTGCTCAAGCCACTGTTCTGCAGTAGGTGCGCAAGTCCTCTCCACTACAGTGACTGATGCATCTTTCAGGGGCTCCGCTCCCCCCTCCCTCAGGTCACACTGTCTCATGTCTCCGTCTTCAAGAAGCGAGAGCAGTCCAAACTGAGCCCCTTCGCCTAATAAATAACCCTGTTGTCCTGTTGAACATGTACTACGCTTGCTGCACACGGGCCATGTGAGTTTGTTGTTCGGCCAGGAACAGGGAACTCACGCGAACACCTATCTTCTCAGACTCAGTGCGGAAGCAAACAGATTGTGACACTCCTTCTTCCTCTCCGTCTGCAAATTTAAGGTCACAAGACACGCTCCTGCCACTCATTTCGCGATTCCGCGAGTATAACCCCCCCCCCCCCCCCCTCGGATTCATCTTCAACTCAGATTTTTCAAGCATCATGTACTGGACCCCTAACCATCAATCCATATACCGTGTTCATCGAGTGCATGTATTCATCTCTATCCATGGTTCACATGCATGTACTACGCTTGCTGCACATGGGCCATGTGAGTCTGTTCCTCTGCCTAGCAGGGAACCCACGTGAACACCTACCTTGCCAAACCCAGCACGAATGAGAACTGATTGTGACACGGACAGCACCGGCGCTTGATCTCTGACACATAGAACAATGCAAACCCTCGTTCAGACAAGCTGATCTATCCAAAAATCAGAAGTTACTGGCAAATACATCGCTCAACACAGAGTTTTCAATCGATATAGACGAGTTCCCAACCATGAGTCGATCTATGAGATTACAGAACGCAGTCAGCTATCACTAGCTATCTTTACAGGGTCCCTTGTGGCTTCTCTATGTGTCATGCTGCGGATTAGGTGCCGCTTGCTGGCAAACGCTCGCCTACTGAGCGAGTTTGATCCGTGATTGATGGTATGTTTTCCAGGACCGGAACCTCTTTGCTAATCCGCTATATTATATGTCTTATTCTTTAAGCGATAAGCTATATAAAATGGCCGTGTCGAACAACTCCAGCACAAGTCATCAACACGATCAACCAGTCCTCTACTCACCATTGATCAGCTTCCCTCCGCCTTGGCACAGATTCTACCAGCTATCAACATGTCCGACAAGATCGTCTTCATATCCAAAAATGAAAAGATAAATCTTATTAACTACTTGGAAAAGGCCAAGCGACAGCATATCGACAGCTGTGGTTGGGCTTTCAACTGGCAGTACGCTCACGGAGAAGGACGTGGCGGTACCACCAAGAAGAACAAATATCCAACCTACATCGCCTACCAGCGAACGAGCGACGGTGAACATCGAACCCGCCTCGCCATCAAGATCAATAGACATCCCCATTTCCTCACCGCAGACGAGGGGGAGGAAAGCATAACTACTGAGATTTGTTGGGGCAAAGAGGCGCCGTTGATGAAGGATGTACTCGAGGCTTATCAGGCACATTGGGGCATCGCCGTCGACAAGACTCAGTCCGAGGAGGAGGCCGAGTAGTTGCCTTTTAAGCTAAGCTGGCGGTGAATAGCGAGGATGGGTAGGCGGAGCAACATTGAGGCAGGGTAAGCGGACGCACGAGCTTCTGTCCAGTCTCCTCCCATCACAGTGCCCGGTAGCTCGCAGTATGTTATCGGCGTAAGGCCTTGGGTGCAAGGTGTTTATTCGCAGACAGAGACAATACACATGCTAAGGGGGGAAGAATGAAGCCTTTCTTAAACTCTTGAAAGCCCGCTGTCAGACAAAACAAAACAGATAGGCTTCTTTACGTCTAGTATCCGACATAGTAGTTGGAGGCATAGAGAGTCTATGAGTCTACAGGATAGATAATACCATCAACGTAACCTAAGTAACCGCCATGATGGAACCCGTGACCATACCAGTTTACCTCATTCCCACGCTTTACTCCAACTAACAATCCGATGACTGCCAAAGATACACCAGATCGACGGCCAGGAGGCAAGGACTCATGGTTCATTCTCCCTCCTTGCCCATATAAAGTCAAGTGTAGTTGCGCGCTTATATCCCCCTGCGAATCTTGATGGTAGTGCTCTCCCTTGGGATTCTATATTCCCATATGGTCTTCATTGTAGGCTCCTCATCACCAAAGTCCACATCGTAATTCATAACAAGATACCCCAGAACGACCTTCATTGCATGCGAGCCAAAGAATCGCCCCAGGCATGCATTCTTCCCATAACCGAATCCAAGAAAGCTCTCATCAAGAGTCACAGCAGAACGAGACGCCGAAGTCCCATCCGCGAAACGAAACGGCTTGAAAATGCCTGCATCTATGTAACAACCTTCATTCATATGTATACTATGCATTGGGACTTCAATATGAACACCAGGCGGAACGTAAATGCCATTGTCGAGAGTTATACCGGGAGAGTTGACGCGGCGCGGGAGGGCAAAGAGACCAAAGTCGGACCGGCGCATTGACTCGCGAATTGCTGAGTCGACGAGAACGAGCTTGGACACGGTGGCGCGATCCCAGGCCTTGGTAGAAGCCAGGACCGATGTTGCCTCATCACGGAGTTGTGAGAAGGTCGAGGCTGCGTGTTCGTCATTGCAGATGTCGCTGAGAACGGTAGTGAAGGGGATCGATCCGCCTTGTACGAGGTTGAAGTTGAGAATTATCATACGATGGCCAATGCGATGGGCATCGAGTTGTGACAGATCACCAGTCGCAGAGCTGGCTTCTATGATCCATTGGAGGATGTTGACCTGGACGACCGTCAGAAGCAGTCCGAGTCAGGAAATAAAGAACTTACCCGCTTCTCTTGATCAAGGCTCTGATTGGCCTTCAGATACTCTTGAATAATCGGGGTACAGTATCGGATGCCGGCCTCTGTGTCTCGTCTAGCAGTCCATGATATCAACGGAGCAAAGATTGGCTATATGACTTTTGGAACCAGTGTGATGAATAAACCCTGGAATGGCATGTCGATAGCAAACCGGCGCATAGTCTCGAGGAACGCTTCGTCTCTGCCTAGGTTTCTCAACGTCAGTAGTCAGTCTTACGATAGTGAAAAATACCTCACATAATGGAAATCCCACAAGAACTCTGCTCAAGCCCCGCGTGAATATCCTCTGCACCGCTGGCCAGAGCTTCACCTCTCTCCACTCTTGGCTCATGCCCAACTGCTCATCCACTGCAAGGCACAGTTCCTCCTGTAATTCAGCTGCAAACTCGTCGAATCTCTTGGTGATCCACTTGCGAATCACACGATGTAATTGCTCGGGTAGACTTCTCGGTCGCGGATGGTCCATTCAAAGGATAAAGCTTCTGAGGCTGGATCGTGGGCCAGCAGCTCGTCTTCGCGCTTGTTGTAGATGGCTTTTAGCTGGGCCGGAGGAAGAATGAGGACCTTGCCTTTTCGGAATGAGGGGATGACAAAGGGTTAATTCTGTCGTGAGTACTTAGGCAGGGGTCAGTGAGTCCATGTCTTTGCAGAATGCGTTACTCACTTTCTCATATCCCTCCTTCATCCATTCTTCTGTTTTTGAAAAGCTGCGTAGTTATGCTCTAGTCTATGCGATCCATTCGTCCTTTCGAACACTAACGCATGGTATTGTTTCGTAAAAGCTGTTGTCTTTCATATTTCTTCGCCATCCAAACCATCCTATGGCAAGCAACACGAAGGCTGAAAGCAAAGGGAAAGCCATAGCGCAGGTCGGTCATCCACAGGATATAACTACTGAAGATACGTAACAACGATTGGACAATCTTTAGAGACAGAGCGAAGGCTAGAGGCCAAGAAGATGAAGATGCGACAATGAGTAGCATTATAAGTGTGAGTGTAGGATGAACCAAGAGTAAGCACTAGTATTTGCGGCCAATTGAAAAGTGATCGACATATTCAAATAATAGCCTGTAAGCTACCTTATCCAGGCTGTGTATTATTATCCCACTACTTTCATTGGTTGCATCGGTCTACAAGGCTCGCATTTGCTGCATAAGTATTCGGATCAAGAAGCACACTAAAATATGTGCCTCACGAGCAACTCCAAAGCAGGCATACCGACGTCAGGCTCACGTGCCATTAGGCAGCATCGCGGATCGCCGACGCACATTCGTGCATCGAGTTCTTTGGCGCTCTTTCATCGACTCTTACACTACCACATCCAACAAGTCCTTGCTTATGATCATGGGCCACCATCATCTCGAGGAGTTGTGTAGCGGAAGAGGAGACGAGATTTCGCTCTATATCCGTTGGAACGATGCTCGCCTTGTTGTCAACTTGAACCGTTGTCAGTTGAAACCTGCCGTACCCCCCGTGGAGAATTCTTTCATCGACAAATACACTCAGGCCTGTGATGCTGATGACATTGAAGAGGCAGAAGCTCTATCAGACAAAATTTTCGACGCTATTGTCGACGCTGGAAGAGACATATTTGATCGCCTAGCTCCACCGCCTGCCCCTGGCGATACATTGTCGCAAGACCTTCACACTCTACTATTTCCCAAGGAGTATTTCTTCTCATTTGAAACCTTGAACGGAAAAACAGAGGTGCTGCGCAAGGATAGTGGCGCCAGACAAGACTCTATCCTCCTTGGTCGATCTGGCCAACCATTCCACCTCAACATCGAGGAGAATTGCAACCTACCCGCTTATTCTACTAAAGAAGTCCATGTCATCGAGAACTTTCTCAACGCGGGTTATATCGCCCGTGTGCAAGTCGAAGGCAAAGAGATGTGTTCAAAGGCTGGAGATAGCAAGGGCGAGGATGCCGCACAACGAGAGCTTAACTGCCTCTGGAAGATTACGAAATCCCCCCACGCAGCTGCCATCCAGGTCCCCAAGCTCCTTGGTCTGATCACAACGCCCGAAAATGGTAAGACTATTGGGTTCTTGGAGGAGTATATCCCAGTATCTGAGGCTTGGGAACTATCAACACTTGGAAGCATTGATGATGTCTCTGCGATTGACGAGAGCCGTCGGAAGAAGTGGCTATCTCAGGTTCGGAACACTGTTGATCTCCTACATAAGATCGGGATTACATGGGGCGGTGGCAAAGCATCTAATGTATTGATTCATCGTGAAACGGACGACGCATGGGTCATCGATTTTGGGGGCGGATGGACGGAAGGCTGGGTCGATGAGGAATTAAGCGGAACGGTGAAGGGAGACAATGTGGCTGTAAGAAAGATCATGGAATACTTGCAAGTTTCGTAGGTGGAATGTAATTGTATGGCAGCCTCATTGCCTAACATTTGCCCCAGACTCCCTTAGAAGCTATTCTCCTACACACACATGAATTAAGAACAAAGCCAAGAGCCAGAATATTCATAGCCGTGTTTTCACCCTGGCAGGAACAGAACAGCGGAAACTATCCGATGGTGGATGAGCACATTTTGGCATGGGCAGTTCAGGTCACCACCTCTCCCTCATCCGAGGCCACATTGACGTGGAATGCCACTATTGCCTAAAATTATAGGACAAAAGTCTGACAACACCAGCCCCACAGCCAACCTCCCTCATTATAACAGCAATTAAACACTCAGCGATATCATCGCGAATAGTCAATTAAATTTAATAAAATGTATATCAATCAATTCCCCTAATCCAGCGCTTCAATATTTTGTATACCATCCCTGTGCGCGAATAATAGCGCGAAGGCGATTTTTCACGGAAGTCGTCAGCTTCAAAATCAGGTGGGGAGGCAAGGCTGCCCACGCCTCTTGCAACCATCTGATCAACTGAGCTCTATCTGCCTTGTTGTTCTTCAATCTGATG
>SRZU01000167.1:0-114299 GCA_013183765.1 Fusarium xylarioides
ACACTAATCGAAAGCCCTAAATTTTCTCATTATTTTGGTATATATTTTGCCCTGATTAGTCATCTAGAACATAATATATTCCTTAGTTATATAATAAGACCTTTATATAATATCAGGTCTTAACAATATATAATTCTTTTTAAAATATAACTAACTATATAAAAATAAGTCTATATTGCAGTTAAGAACTAAATAGAATATAATTATTACTTATATTAAAAAGTTAAAATGTCTCTGCAGCAATACGCAAGGTATAGCTAATAGAGTCTTATATAATAAGATAATATAATATAATGCTTATTTTTAGCATATTATAATATAAGGCGTTATATACTATACTAAAAAACATAATAACCTTAAAATCAAGTCTTAAGGTTATATAGCGCTACTGCCTTTAACTTTAAGATCTAATTAAATAAGTAGCCTTAATCTATAAGCATAAAAAAGGTATTTCCCCTAGCCTTAGCAGGCTAAATGCCTTTTCTATTATTACTCTATTAAAGTAATTACTACTAAGGCTTTAACTTAAATAGACTATCTTAAAATAGGCTAAAAACCCTAAAATCTATTATAAAATATACTACTATATAATTAATATTAATAATAGCTAACCTAGCTATAACTATTTAATTAAGGCAGTTAATGCCTATATATCTAGTAATTTAATAAAAATCTATAGCCTTAAGCTTAATATTATATTAATCCTTTAATCTTTCTTAAAGTATTATAAAATTATAAGAAAATACTTATTATATATTAATAAACTATTAATAATATAGTAAGTTAATTTTATAATCTTTAGCTACTAAGTATAGCTACTTAGTATTAATAAAAATAAAGCTAAAAATAAAGCCTTTATTAATAGTATTATATTAAGTAGTAGTAATAGTTTATATTAGCTATAGTTTATAGAGTTAAGATATATAGTTATAGTAGTTAATTTAGTAGTATAAATATTATATTATAGAAATTAAAGGCTATTGTTGAACTAAACCACTGTGCCAAAGACCTACAAAATGTAAGGTCCCTACACTAGGGGCCTAAGGCAACAGGGCTTATATTTTCTGTACAATACACCCCCCATTTTATACGGAATCTTCCAGATGAAATGTTATTCCAGGGTTTTAGTAACTTAGTCCTTGCTTTTGCACTCTTTTTTATTCATGTATTTACTGGGGTTCGAACAGTGGTCTCTGCGCGATTTCGGAAGTTACAGGCTTTTGCCGCTGTGGCTAGCCTCCCGGGCTCATAACTGTTGAACTAAACCACTGTGCCAAAGACCTACAAAATGTAAGGTCCCTACACTAGGGGCCTAAGGCAACAGGGCTTATATTTTCTGTACAATAGCTATTATAGTATAAAGGAGGGAAAGTAAGAGGGGAAAGAGGGGAAAAAAGGTAAATTAGAAAATAAAGGTTTTAGTATTAGGGGAAAAACTGTAAATATTAGTAGACTGAAGCTAGCTTGGCGGGTTAGTAATAGATTGGATCAGGTTATAAGGCAAGGCAGTGCAGTATAAGGAACATAAATTGAGGGTAAATACAGCTAATTAACACTTAGTTATTACTTATATATTAAGGGAGATATTATAATTAATATAGTTATACTTATTCTTAAATATGTAAAAAATAACTTTAAATTAAAGGAAAGTGTAAATTTCTAAGAATTAAATTAAAAATATTATAATTTTACATTAAATTCTTATAATAATATTATATAATTTACTAAGAAACTAAAAGAAGCTAAAGTAAAGCTTCTTTAACTTAATAAAACCTATACTATTAAAGAGTTACAGTTTATTAATAAATTCCTAACTAGACTTAGCCTAGAATATAATATATTTTTAATAGCATTTTACTAAAACTATAACCTACTTCTAGAAAGAGATATAAATAGGGTTATTACTAAACTAGCAGTTACTTTTAATCTTATTTTATATAGCCTTGACCTAGTAACGACTAATAAATAGGACCTAGGTATTCTAATAACAGCTATAAAAGTATTAACTATAAAGTCTCTAGCTAGACTAAAATCTTAATAAACTTAATTAATAAGGTTACCTTTAGGCTGTAGCATCTTAAGTAACTTTAATTATAATAAATATATTACCTAACTAGCTAAAGAGCTTTAAAAAGCCTAATTAATAGGGTCTATAACTCCCTTATAACTTTAACTTTTTTTAATCTATCTATCCTTAAAGATACTTATCTTAATAATTACAAAACTATTAAGAAACTAACTAAGCCTCTATTAAATGCAGGTTCTCTACCTTAACTACATAAAATTAGCAATACTAACCTTAATTATAATTAAGATATTAAACTCACTTAATGCATAACTAGCAACTATTAATTAATAATGCCTATAGCTTATCCCTACTAGCTATTATAATAACTAACTAATTAATAGTAATAATATCACTTTCCTTTAGATTAATTTAACCCTTAGGGCTAAATTCAGGATATAAAGGGAAGCTAGGCAGGTATTAGCTATTAGCTATAATTAGTAGATAGATAACCAGTTACTTTAGCTAGTTATCTTTAAGTATAAGCTTCTCTGCTACTTAACTAAGAGCTCTTACTATATAAGGTAGCTTAATAGGGAGGTATAATAGCTAAGCACTCTAGGCATAAAGGACCTATACCTTTATAAGTTAAGGAATAAGTATAGCTTCTAGATCTAGAGTATTACTATGCTTACAGCAGATATCTACAATAACCTATAAGTAAGAGACTATTATAAGCAGTATTTAGAGTTTATATATAATAGAATTACCTAGAAAATTCTATAAAGTTAATTATATAAGATAAAAAGAATTCTATATGTAAGAAAAGAGTTTTATCTGAAAGTTAAAAGAGTCCTTTAGCAGGCAAAATGAAGCTGTAGTTAATTGAATAGAATTCACCTAACTAAGCACATTCGCCCCGTGAAATGATAACTGATGCCAAGGCAACAAACAGTAGTATCAACAGTGATTCAACACTTTTAATCTTATAGTGCTTAAGGCAGAATAAGAAAAATACATAAGAAAATAATAAGAAACTTAATAAATTACACTTATTGTAAAATTATTAATAAATAAGCATCTAACCTGCATATATTGCAAGAGGGAAGGATATAAAATAAAGGGATGCTAGTAACTTTATCTAGATCTTAAAGAGAAATTCTATAAAAAGAGAGGTAAAATAAATAAGAATAAAAGGAAATAAAAATATAAAGAATCTATAAATAAAAATAATAGCATTAACTATCCTGAACATTTTATAGCTATATTAGCTTTCCTAGACTTTATAAATATAGCTATTAACTTTATATTACTTAAAGTAGAACTTTTATAAATAGTATAAACCTTATAATAAATTTATATTTTAGATAGCAGAGCATTATTATATATATTTTATATAGCAGAATGCTTTACTATACTATTATTATATATAGGAAAACCTATTAATAAAATTGCTAATACTTAAGTTATACTAAAAGAAGTTAGAAACTATAAAATTTATATTAAACTTAGCCTAATAATTACACTTAAATAGGCACTTTATATACTAGATATATATATTAATCTTATTTTAGTCTTAGCCTTAAAAATATAAGAAGTAATAATTATATTTTAATATAAGAAGGCTATTATAATAATAAATAGTAAGGTATTTTTAACTATAACTAGAAAGAGTAAAGTATATATTATTAATAAAAAAGATAAAAAGTTTAAGACTGTACTTATAACTTTCTAAATATAAGATTTAAATTTATATATTTAGTATAATAAATTAAGCTACTTTAGTAAATAAAATATTTAGAGATTATAAATAATATCTATAGAACTAAATCTAATAAAACCTATATAAATATATAATAACTACTATTTAGAAAAGATAAAGGAAGTACTATATATTAAATCTATTAAGAAGAGAATAAAACTATTTAAAAGCTTATATATAGATATTACTAGTTTATTTCTAATAATAAGAGTAAATAGGTATAGATATTAAGCCCTATTTATTAATAACTATATAGGAATAATATAAATCTACCTATTAAAAGAGAAATTAAAGTTTAAAAGTGTATTTTATAAGCTTCTTAATATAGTAGAAACACTAATAAGAAGACTTAAATTCCTTAAACTTAATAGAAAAGAAGAGAATATATCTTACTTATTATAATATAGATATAATAACCTTAATATTAAACTACTATTTATAGTAATAGATTAACACTAATAGAACAGCATAGTAAAAGTAAGTAATAGAATCTTACTTAAGAAGCTTAATCTAATAATAATTTCATTTAAATTAGAAAAGAAGTAATAGCTATATATACTCTAGACTTGCAATTATATTAGAAATCTTAGCCTAGTCTTTAGGAAGGATATAACACTATATAAAGCATAAACTAAAGACTAGCTTAATCTTTAATACCTTAAAGTTATAAGCAGTTATAGCTTTATATTACTTCTATTAGTAAAAAGAAAGAAAATAGAAGAGAAATTAATCTCTTATTATCTTCTTAAATATTAAGAAAGTTATAATTATATCCTATTAAATAATAAGAATTAAGTATTTATTATAAATAATATAAGATTTAATAAAACTAGCTTAAAAAAGTAGAAATAATAAGAGGAAGTAAAGATAATATAATAAGGATTAGTTTTATACCTATTAAAAGATAATTCTGCATTTAGAAATTACTTTAAAGGTCTCTAGATTTCCCTAAGTATATAAAACTTAAACCCTATATATATTACTAATTATAAATAAGCTCTATTATCTAGTTAAACTCTATTACAATAAAGTTTAGTTATATTACAGAATAATATATAAGATATAATTTATATTATGCTATTTAAGCAATAACCTTAAAATAGTATTATTATTAATTTATATATACTACTAAATAATATAAATAAGAGATATCTATAAATAAGGGTTCTAGAAGCAATAAGGTAATCCTTAAGATTTATACTATCTGCCCTATAAGAAGATAAAGATAATTTACTTATTAACCCTATTTCTTTAATCTTATTACTTATATTAAAAAGAAGTAATAAGAATAAACTAAAAATATATTATAAAGTAAAAGAAAGTCTATATTAAGATAACTAGAAGAAAGCTTTAGATAATAAAGTATAGTTAATCTATAATAATAGGATATAGTACCTTTAAAATTTACTAAAGAATATATCTCCTTTAAATAGAAAATAGGTCTTTAAGCTTAAATAGGAAGCAGATAGAGAGATTATTAAATATAAAGAATAGTTTATTATCTAGGGTTTTAAGTAATAGGAGGGCATTAACTATTATAAAACATTTATATTTATAGTTAAACTAATAAGTTATAAAGTAATATTTACTATTACTATAGCATTTAACGATTACATTAAGTAAATAAATATAAAAACTGCCTTTTTATATAAAAAGATTTAAAAAGATATCTAGGTCTATTAACTTAAGGGATATAATAATAAAATAGGCTAATACTATAAGCTTAATAAAGCATTATATAGTCTTAAATAATCTTTAAGAATTTAATATAAGATATTATTAAAATACCTAGATAAACTAGGATTTAAACTGCTATATATAGATATTAAAGTATTTATTAAAAGATAAACCTTTATTACAGTATATATTAATGACTTACTAATTATTAGACCTAATATAGATAAGATCTTAGATATTAAAAAGGGATTAGTAAAAGAGTTTAAGATAACTAATCTTAGACTTTGCTATTACTACCTTAAGATTAAAATTAAAAGAGATAAACTAAACAGGATAATCTACCTCTTATAAAATATATATATTAAGAAAATACTCTAAGAACTTAGTATAGAAAATTACAATCTAGTTAAAATACTAGTTACAGATAGAATAAAGCTAAAAATTACTTTAAATATATATAAGGCATTAATAGAAAAAAAGAACTAATATATAAGAGTAATTAATTCTTTTATATACATAATGTTAAGAACTAAACTTAATATTTTATTTACAGTTTCCCTTTATAGCTATTATTTAAAGAATCTAATAAATAAATATATTAAAGCTATTAAAAGAATCTTAAGATATCTTAAGAGAATAATAAACTTATTACTTACCTTTTTTAGATAATTTAAATTAGCAGTTAAATATATAGACTTAAATTAAGGTAGATATTAAGATACTAGACATTTAATATATAGTTATATCTTTACTTTAGGAAGTAATATAATTAGCTAGAGCTTAAAACACTAAGTAATAGTTACATTTTCTTTATATAAAGCTAAATATATAAGACAAATATAAGCTATAAAAGAAGCTATATAGCTAAGAAAATTAATATTATAATTATATAAAGAGCTATCTAGTTTAATAGTTATCTTTATAGATAATAATAGAGCTATAGTAATAGTAAAGAATCCTTAATTCTATATAAGGTCTAAATACATTACTATATAAAAGCACTATTATAAAGAATATATAGCTAATAAAGAAATTAAATTTAGATATCTTTAAATAAAAGACTAAGTTGCAGATATATTAATAAAGCCTTTACCTATTTAGGCCTTTAAGAAGTTTAGAGATGCATTTAGATTATAAACTATAGAGTTTTAAAGTAGTAGGAGTATATATATAAAAAAGAACTGCTTACTTATAAATAGAAGGATATTATATATATAGAGAATGTTTTTATCCTTATAGTTTTTTACCTATAAAGGTATTTTTAGGGTTTTTTATAAGACTATATTATTAAAGAACTAGGAATACAGGAAATAATATAATAATAAGACTTTATCTTAAGTGAGAGTGTTAAGATGTAAGATAATAGATAATCTAGTCTGAGTCTTGTTATATAGAATGTGTTATTTATTGTCTATACAGTTAGTTCTTTATCCTTACATCAATTCATTTATTACAATAAGGGGAGTGGACCTTTCGAAGAAATGTAACTTCCAAGGTCCCCGAGCGAACAGTACTCCATGGCTATGAATAAACACCGGGCTTGTTTGGTTTGCTCCCACCACCCGTAGAAGTGTACAAAACAATGGGAGTACTGGCACGAAGCTGTCAGTCTCGGTTATTCGTTTCTCGACGAAAGAAAGCGGGAACATTCGTACCTTGCGTTGAGAGAACTTTGCTAGTGCTTCTAACTCGCGTACATATTCCTCCGCTATGGATATTTGATGTGTTGAGTTGGTTTCGCGGGGCTCATCAACTTTGATCGCTTTGACGGCACGCGTTTCAATTGAAGCAGAAGTGGACCGTTTCGTGACTTTTTCCTGGAGCCAAACCACGCCACCTCCTCCATGCCCGATTAGGGACTTGTATCTCCATCTCTCCCTTTCGGTTGTCCTTCTTTGTCTTGAAGGGTCTCGGAAGATGTGTATCGTGTCTCTGTGAGTGCCAGGTTGCGTCTCAAGCTTTGAATCGCGAACCAGGTCAGGCAGCCTTCCCATTGGTGACAACGAGGGCCGTGTCAAGGGCACGGCCAAAGACGCTGAATTACTCGACGCGTAACTTGTTGGGGTCTCGAGAGGATGGAAGAGTTGAATCTAGGGCTTTTATTCTGTATCGGAAATGGTATCCAGTCTGATTAATGGAGGGGATGTTTCGAGAGATCCACCATAGCTCACTGTTGTACTGAGCGTTCTCAAAACATCAAAGTTCGGGAAAAGTGAATCGAATGTTGCCTTATGGTGCGGGGTACTAGAGCCTACAGCTCAGCTTTCTCTTCTCGCCCATTATATTGGTCCATTCCATCCTCTGCACAGCCACCGCCACCCTCTGCCACCGATCCGTGGCACGCTATGATTGGCTTACGATAAGTCCTCTGGGTTGCCTGCGCAGTGCTGCTGAAAATAGTGCCAGACCCAAATGTTCAAGAGTCTCTGATTTAGTGAGAAACCTAATGCGCCAGCTCCTTGAGAAAATTTCACAAAGTTTCATAGCCTCAGTAGATCGTTGGAGGTTGATAATATGGCCGAGCTTGGCCTTGCAGTCGTTGGGGTCATCGCGGTCCCAGATCTTTGCATCAAGTAAGAAAGAAAGTCACGTCATAATGGATAGATCATAACTCACCCTCCAGATACGGCAAAAGGCTCTTACAGGCCTGCGACGCGTTCAGAAATGCCGACATCGAGCTTGGCGAACGCATTCTCTCCGTCGAGGCGAGCTGGATGCAGACGGCTCTCGGGCTCGATTTTGTGAAGAGCGTGGAGGGCATCATGAACGAGGATCATCGGATAATGCACTACCGGATTCTCGACATGGTTCTCACTAAGCTCAAAAACGTTATACGTATTCTGGAGGGACTCATAAAGAAACCCACAAAGATGGACATATTGGAGGAAGATGAAGATGCCGGGCTGACGGTGAGAAAGGCCAAGTATGTTTTGGTCAAGTCATCTCTTGGCGAGGCCATCGAAGAACTCGAGCAGTGGCAGAGAAAGGTAGAGTCGTCACTTTTCTTGATCATGCGGATGATGGACCATCAAGTCGATACCGAGCTTGTGCGTATGCGCGGGGAAACCAGCATTGTGACTTCGATCCCCTCTACCATGGTGATTAGAAATTGTCTCAGGGATGCTCAGGGACAGGAAGGCATGCAGGTATTCCTCAAGAAAAGCGAGCTTGACGCCATGGCTCGGACTATTATTCCATTCTGTGATGCCGCGTTGGGCCAAAGAGTGTGTTCCAGCAAGCAACTTATCCTCAATAGTATTGAGTGCTCTCCAAGAGAGAACGTCGATATCATAAAGAAAGATGTACGGGACCTGACCAGGAAGTTATGCCATAGAAACCCGCAAACCTTTAGCCTCTTAACATGCAAAGGTGTCGTCAGAGATGAAAGAACGATTGGGCCTTTATTGGAGGCGACCTATACTCTGGTTTTCGAGAAGCCTGAAGACCTCACCGATCCATGCAGTCTTCGGTACCTTCTCAATACCAAATTTGCACCACGCTCCATGGCCGAGAAGCTCGATATCGCGCGGGAGCTGGCCAAGTCTGTCAGCTATGTTCACACCTTCGGCTTCGTACACAAGGATATCCGCCTAGAGACAGTCCTCACCTTGAAAGAAGCCAAAACAGCCAGGCGGTCTACGTTCCTGGTTGGCTTCGGTAACTTTCGGAGGGAGGACGGCCGCACGTATGTCCGTAATGACGGCGACTGGAGAAAAGACTTATATCGGCATCCGAATCGCCAAGGACCAGCGCCACGAACCGACCATATCATGCAATATGACATCTTCAGCCTCGGAGTATGCCTGCTCGAGATTGGGTTATGGCGATCTTTTGTCAGCTATGGTTCAGATGGCGGGCATCCAATTCCGTTAGAGGCTTTAGGCCTTGTTCTCGATGGTGTCCACATCAAAGACCCAGCAAGGGTGAAGGATAAATTCATCGAGATGGCCCACACCCAATTGCCAGCCTACATGGGGTCAAGGTATGCTCAAGTTGTACACACGTGCCTGACTTGTCTTGATCCGGACAATATTGATTTTGGACATGAGGCGGAGTTTCAAGATGAAGATGGCATTCGTGTTGGAGTAAGGTATATGGAGAAGGAAAGTGACGGCACAAGATTCATAGAGGACGCACTACTAACAATCAGTAGGTTTTACTCCGGCTAGACAGCATTTGCGTTTAATTCATCTGCTAGATTGATGGCAGTAAGTATTAGTTCTTGACTTCCAGGGGCGCTTCCTCGGGGCGCTCTGCCATAACCTTTGTCGGCACGAGCGCGCTGCGACCCCGGTTGCCTGAGACGACTGACCCAAATGTGCGAGCTCAATCTGATCAACATGATATTTGGGGGCCATTGGAGGATTGAAAGCTCGAACGATACTAAAGTTGCGGATACCCAGGACGTCATCTTGAGTCGATTAAATTCTTTTCCCCTACCAACCCTTGCTGCGAGTACAGACATGTATCAACAATATCAAGGCGACATGGGATACAATTGATTCGCATAAGGTGGTCAAGTCTTCACAAATGGAAATGCCTAAAAGATACATATTCTGGATGGACGACATGATCCAGAATGGATGGGAAAGTCTACTTTAAGAACATTTACAACCAAGCTCGCTTTCAGTTTCATCCATTAGGCTACATGTAAGGCGCGTGATGTGAGCCATCAGCTGTGGGGTCTATCTACTCAAAATAACAACCTTACAAGGCCAGTTCAGGCAGTATACCAGCTACCTAACACATTTGCCCATCCAGTAGGCTACACAGCCGCTTGTTGCAGTTCCTCTGGGTAAGAGTCTACAGCAACGTAGCGATCACTCAAATCCACTCCATCGGTTGCCCCAAAGATCTGAAACAGAGCAAAGTTAGCGAAAGTCTCAATAAAGTGTCACAGCAAAGCGAGGGATCAAGATTCAAACGCACCTTCTTTATGTCTCCGTAGATGCCGAACTGCACTGCCGTCATGCCACTGACCATAACTGCACGTGCTTGCATGCCTGTGTAGGCACCGCGCAGTCCAAGCTCAGAAGCAATGCGAAATAAGCGGCGGGATGTACTTTCGCCTGCGACTGCTCTTTCCTTGTTAATTTTACTCAACATCGTATCGGCCGGTTGAGAGACGACCGCGGCGGCCAATCCAGCGATAAGCCCGGCACCAAGATTGATACCAGTGACCCCCATCGACGAGAGCTCTCTCTTGTCTACAACACTATATGCTGTCTGAATAGCTTTCTCGTAGACTAAAAATGTTGCCATTGTATAGGGGATCCTGCGATAGTCGCTTGGGTTAGCAACCAAGTATTATAGCGACAGAGATTGGTCTGGCCAAACGTACTGTTTGAGGAGAATAGGACCCAGGCCGGAGTAGAGGCCACCAATACCCTCTTCTCTTGCTAGTTTCACTAGACCGCTCACGCAGCCGGCGGCATAGCCAGGCTGAGACACCAGCCTTATTCGAACAGATTCGAATGGACAAAGTGCAATATCGCCAAGAAACTCGGCCGCAGCAGCTGAACCTAGGTAAACGGCATTTCGGTTATTGGCAGCAGTCGATTGCCCCAGATACTCTACTGCACGAGCTTTGAAGTACTCGTAACCGCCAAATTTGAAAGTGCCCTGGAGGCAATAGCCGGCGATAGTGGGACCTAAACCGGTCAGGAGAGCTCCTGGTCCTTCTGCTGAAACTATATGTCGTGCACTCTTGGACAGACTGCTGCTGTACGTGATTGGGTCGAGCTGGATCCTTGTTTTAACACTGTGCAAGGGAGAAGTGTTAGCTGCCATACTATCGTGGGGCGGATCATAATAATATTCGCAAGGTCGGCTGGTATTGTGTAGAGGTGGGTTTGGGGAAAGGTGATGTCGTTAGGCATCACGACCAGCCCCAGTGATAAAGCGCCTTATTGCAGAGAAGACATAATAACATCACAAGAGGCAGTCCCAACTTCGGGGGGAAACTAAAATAAAGGAAACTTCTTTGCTTACACGTCAACGGGAGTGAGAACGGCGTGAGTAAATGCACAACAGAAGGCGCCAGCCAGGGCGTATCTTGCGTACAAAGACACATCCGTAGGACTCTCCCTTGTTACAGTGGTCACCAGCTTGTCCTTAGTCGGCAAAATCTTTTCTTTAGCAGCACTGATTGCTTCTCTGGGATTGGGGGCATGGTTGACGAAGTGGAAGCTACCGATAACAATAAGCAAGTGAACCGGAGAAAAACGGGCTGCAATCGCCGTCCATTCCAAGGGGATATTCAGAGCCACCACCACCTTCTAGAGCTTTGAGCTTTCAGTTCATTCATTTTGTCAGATAGGGCCTTTCGTTGCGGCTCACTCAGACTGTCTCCAGCTGCATCCATCACCCTTAAATGTTCCTTTTTCAGCTTCTCGAAGCTCTCGTCTAGCTCTTTATGCCAAGGGTATAATACAAAAACTTGGAATCCCAGAGCGGAACCAGCCACAACAAAGTTGGTCAAGCTTATAGCACGTGTAAGTTTCATTATGACTTGTGACGTTGGGATGGTTGTCGAACAGAGTCGTCAACTTGGAATAGGACGTGTCGAAGGTGCGTTGGGTTAAGACGCCGAGGAACAGGAACTTGTGGGTCTACAGAAGAAACAAAAATAACAGAGGAAAGACTGCATGCGCGGGGGACAAGTGAGTAAAGCCATCTTTTTAATAGCATGTGAGAATGCATTTGCCCCCACTTGAGTTCATCGGTAAGTACGGAGTGCAGTAGCGTTTTATCCGAACTTTGACGGGGGGGTCGCTATCCACTGGCTCTGACTGTCAGAGTGACAGGTGCCCCATGGTACCCTTGTTGTTAGACGAAAATTCTCCGTAAAGTACGTAGCATTATGCCTGACGGTCGGGCCTTTAGGGTAACAAGTGTACAATTGACCGATCATCTCTGGGTACTCCCTAGAAGGCTGTCTTATTAAACTACTCCAAACAATCTCAGTTAGGTATAAATGCAGAACAACCCCTCTGATTGAAGTTCTAGGCAATTTTTTCCAAGATGTTCTGTAGTTAGGCCTCTCTTGGGCGATGATATCGAACTGGACGAGTGTTCTGTAGGTACGGAATAGTACAGCGGGAATAAGGTGCTGGACGGACTTAGGTACTGTACTTCTTAACAGGAGAGTCGAGACCAAAGCCTCGCCTAGAACGACCTGTGGTCAATGCGTTCGATAACTGGCGTGATGGATGAGGGAGAAAAGCGGACCAAACTACGAGTCTGGACCCAATAAAAAGGGGCAGTGATCGCCAGAATAAGGAGCAATGAGTCTCGGTTGGAAAAAACCGGAATGCCCATACTACTGTATTTATCAGTAACTTTACATCAGTGACTTGGCTTTATCTCTACGCGCGACGCGTAATAAACCCTAGACAATTGAGCTGTGAGTGTATTTTAAACTTCTTTATTTGATACCGACCATAGAGTAAGTAATCTGACTCTGTTAGTTGTAAACCTGCGGAATGAGTCATAAGCGAAAGCAACACGTACACGTCTTGTGGTGTGACATCTTTGGCACGGACGCTAACTCAGCGCTGGTCTCGGTTAATTCTGTCGTATCACAACCGAAACTCAAGAAAAAGCCGACACCTAAGCTGCGCTTGGCGCAACGGGCTGAGCAGTATCGTGGCAAATGGCTAGAGGTTCATGAAGTCACAGGTTTAGGGTAGTTATGAAGCCTGGAACCCTGCAAAACACAGATTGGTTTCACTGCAGGTATGCAGATTTTTTTAATTTGTTAGTTGTCACCATTAATAAGATGCTACTAATTATCATAGGCTATTTAAACGAATCACTATAGTGGGTTGGCTAATCGGAAAAATGAGGCCAGCCATTCTAAGAGGTTATTACCTATAGCATCTGATCTAACACTACGTCATCAAATCATTCGTTGATGGCTTTGACTTGAGCCTCATTTCTTATTTAGTTTTCCCGGCTTTTACCACCCGAGGACGTTTATCTACATAATACCAGTGTCGCAACTGTGAATTCGGCCTCTTTCCTTTCCTCAGCACTGTGGGCAACTCGTGCCACAGTAAAGGAAAAATGTCCACGCTCTCATCACCTCTATCGCTTAGTACCTTAGCGAGCGAAATTCAGAATGCCATTATCAACCAACTAGACAGTTTTGACAAGCTGATTCTTCGAACGACAAGCAGGCATTTTCGCACAATGATAGCAATTACAGTGGACGATGTCCTTGCAGCCGAGCGAGCTTCCGTCTCAGGTGGAATAGATCTGTTGGGATGCTACGCTTGTTTGTGCCTCAGAAGAGCAGAGTGCTTCGCGGATGGCACGCGAAGAGGAAAGACAGGACGATGGGGTAGCAAACCCACATCACGGTTTTGCATTGATTTTGGATTGCACCCACCTTCAGGCACTACTCGATATAATCGTGCCAATAGAATCGGCATAGGAGGTGAGGTATTTGTTAGATGCTGGTGTGAGAAGGGTGGTATCTTGCCCACGGACTCCTTCAGTGAGAATAGACGGGTCTGCATGACTTGCTGGGAGCCTGTGGCACGACAGTGAAGGCAACGGGAGCGAGAGCAGCAGAATCTTCAACGCCAGCAGGAGAAAACTGCAAAAGCGAAAGATAGGGCTGAGCGCCGCGCTCGGTGTCGTGACCTGGGTTGTGCCGAGAGTGATATTGGCAGTCTTGTATCTGACACCACGATGTCAGATGAATATTCTGATTAGACTTGACTAGGTCTAAAAGCTTGTAATATTAAATTTAAGTTCTGTGTTACTGTTAAAAAACAGGTCTTGTCTCTTTCCTACTACCACTTGATGGAACAGACGGTTGACTTGAGCTAAGGGCTCGGGATGCAGTAAATACAGACAGAGCTTCGAAAATCTCAAGGCTTGCTTTGAGATCTGACTCAATGAGGCTGATTTGCACACTGATGACATGATGCAGAATATTATTAAGTATTTCACGAATCTCAGATGCCTTTGCTTTTCCTTGTATGGATGGACTTTAGTGGGAAGAAGCTGGAGCGTTCATGGTGTGGGCAGATAAGTCAGTCGACCTAATAGCAATGAGTTCGAAGTTATCTATATCTATCGAACTAGTGCGTGCACCTTGTACCAAGACGCCGGACATCGGAATGCGTACTGTGGCACCATTTCCGATCCTTTGTTCCCTATATTCTGTAAAGTCCCAAGTGTTGATTAGCTGTATTTACCCTCAATTTGTGTTCCTCATACTGCACTGCGTTGCCTTGCAACCTGATCTAATCTATTACTAACCTGCTAAGCTAGCTTCAGTCTGCTAACATTTACAGTTTTTCCCTTAATGCTAAAACCTTTATTTTCTAATTTACCTTTTTTCTCTTCTTTTCCCTTTTACTTCCTCTCCTTTATGCTGCAATAGCCCTTAATTCCTGTAATATAACATTTATACTGTTAATTTAACTACTGCAACTGTGCATTTTAACTCCATAAACTACTCCCAGTATAGACTGTTGCTGCCAGCTAATGCGATTCTAGCGAGGAAGGCCTGTTGCTTAGTTGATAGGTCTTAACCCTCTTCCAGCTAATTAGTAAGGTTATCTAAGGCCTACATCTAACTTATAATATATATAAGAATAAATGCATTTTATGTATTAAGGAGCCTTACTTTATAATTAAAGATTATAAGATTAACTTACTACTTTAGCAGTAATCTATTAATATATAGTAGGTTTTTACTTATAATTTTCTAAATGTAAAGGAAGGTATATAAGTTTAAAATATAATTAAGATTAAGATTATTAATATTAATTAAAGGATTAGTTATATAATAATTAGCTGCTATACCTAGGGGATTATAGCTAGGTTAGCTGTTATTAATGCTAATTACATAGCGCTGCATCTTGTAATAGATTTTAGGGTTCTTAGCCTATTTTAAGATAGTCTATTTAGGTTAGAGCCTTAGTAATAATTGCCTTAACTAGGTAATAATAGAGAAGGCATTTAGCCTTAGCAGGCTAGAGGGAATATCTTTTTTATGCTTGTAGATTAAGGCTACTTATTTAGTTAGATTATAAGGTTAAAGGCAGTAGCGCTATATAACCTTAAGACTTGATTTTAAGGTTATTGTGTTTTTTAGCGTAGTGTATGATGCCTTATATTGTGATATGCTAAAAATAAGCATTATATTGTATTATCTCATTATATGAGACCCTATTAGCTATACCTCGCGTATTGCTGCAGAGACATTTTGACTTTTCAATATTCTGTAAAGTTTCTAAGCGCTACCATGTCTTATGAGGTGGCTGTCTTGATGCTTAAGTCACCGCTCCTGAGCTGATTGGAGGATACTATCTTGATCTTTTCTGTGTGCCCATTGCTGCTTTGTGCGATTGCGAGGTCTACATGTGACTTGAGGCTACGGGGACTCATTGCTCTGATGTTGGCTATAGTGATAGGGTCTCTGATGTTGATGATTATCTCGCGTAGGGTCTAGACAGCTGATGCTTTCTAGTTCTGTGGGTTATGTATGCTTGTCACCAGCCCTCCCCTCGCCAGCACGTTGGTACCCATCATAATCTCTGAATTGTGCTGGACTACTTCCATGACTTGTTGAGCTTTGGTGTTTTTCGTTGAGGTCATTTTTGATGTTGTTGACGTGTTGCGCTAAATTTTCGGCCGTGGTTTTTATTTCGACTTGGCCGATTTTCAAGGCTTCGTAGACGTGACCGAGATCGGGGATACTCTACATTTTGTTGATGAAGGTGAGAGTCCCAATGAGGGCTACTCGAACTTCACGGAATGCAACGCGTAGACCATCCCCGTTATCGATGGCTGACAGTGCTTTTTGAAGATATCTACTCAGATTTGTGGCGTGCTCTCGGTAATCAGTGGGCCAGATTTCGTCCTGGAGCCACGGGATCGCCATGATGTCTGAGTCACACAGGGTAATGCGACCGACACTGGGCTACCCAATTCACCTTTCGGAGCGTTGTTATGGCGCTGTGAATAGCTATTGTTTTCAAAAATTTCGTTCTCGCTCGTGTTGATATTTTTTTCAGCTCTGAAGCGTGCGAAGTCTAGTCGGCCCAATGAGTTTAAGCCGTAGGGAACACGTGAATAGATAACGTAGCCAAAAGCACGCCATGCGATCCTCGTATTGTGCTATTGAACTTATCAACTCTATATATTTATACCCGTTGGCTCGAGCCGGGGGGGGGCCAACTAAGCAAGCTTAGTTGGGCACAAAAGGGTGATACAGGCATAAAAGGCTAATACAGCCCCGCACAGCCGGCTATCGCGATTTTTCATTTTTTAGCACCTAAATTAATAAATTTAAAGATAATAATTAGTAAATATACTATCTTTTTTATTAATCTACATTATATACTTACCTGTAAATCTTAAAGCTGCTTAGGTAGTTATTTCTTTATACCTACACTTCTAATAAGGCCTTACCTATAACCTCTCTAAGCGACTATTATCCCTTTATAAGGCTAAGAAGCATTATCTAGGCTCTAAGTACATAACTATTAGCTATATTATAAAGAAGCTTAAAGCTGCAAATACCCTCTTAATTAAAGATATTCTTAATAAATAAATAGGTTAGCTAAAGCTACTAATAGATAAAGAGAAAGAAGCTATTATAGCCTTTATTATCTAAATGTAAAAGTCAGGTCTATTTACCTCTAAATATAAAGTTAAAGATATAGTAAATACACTATACTGCTACTATAATCTTAATGTAAAGCCAGTTAGTAAAATATAATATTAGCACTTCTATAATAATTATCTTAAGCTTAATAAATTAATCTTAAAGGCTAAAGAAGCTTCTTAAGTAGAATATAAAGAAGCAGGTATTAAGGAGATAAAGTAGTAGTTTTAGTAACTTACTAAAGTTATTACTAACTTTAAAATTAGTACCTCTAAGTGCTAGAATGCTAATTAAGCTAGAGTTAAAGTAGGAATACTATATAAGTAGGTAAATTGCCTTATTATATATATAAAGAAGAAGTTATCTATAGAGGTTTTCTTCTCTGCTAATTAAGAAAGCTATATAGTTATTAGTATAGGTAACACTGCAGGCAATATAACTCCTTTATAGCTAATCTTTAAAAGCCTTCTAATGCTAGAGTGAGCTTAGATTGAGGGCAATTCTTAGATATAATTTATACAGTTAGATATAGCCTTTTCTAATGCTAAGATAATGCTGCAGTAAGTAAAGCAATTTAATAGATATTCCTAGGAGAAGTTAGCTACTGTTTAATGCTATAGGCTTAATTTTAAGCAGTATTTTAGCTATAATAAGTACCTATAATAACCTAGAAATGCCTTTAGTAAATATAACCTTTCTCTAAATACTAAAACTATCTAAGAAGAAGGTCCTATATAGAGGCTACTTATTATTAATAGCTTTACTAGTTATAGCTTCTTTACCTTTTAAGAATACTATATAAAATTTAATATCCTTATTACCTTCTTGCTACTGCATTTAATGCATATCCTCTAACTTATAAATATAAGTGTATTTTAATATTTAAAGAATATATATTAGAGAAAGCTTTATAAGGCATTAAGAAAGGGAAAGCTTACCTTTAGCCGCTATGCCTTTATAGGGGCTTTTCAGGTATAAGGCTTACATCTTAGCCTTCTCTTTAAATCCCTTCTTTTTATATACTAATATTGATTTTTTAGGAGATCTTTAATAAAGGCTTTACTAAGGTATATATTATCTTAGGCTTTAAAAAGTTAGATATTTTCCTACCTATAGACTAGCTAGCAGTTAAATATCTTATAAAGAAGAAGCTAAAGTTAAAGTAAGCTATTAATCTTGCCTTTTTATTACTTCTGCTATTAGAAATAAGGTTCTTAATTGCCTCTATAACTATATAATATATAAGAGACTAATATTATAATATTTTTAGTTTTCTATTATATTAGAGACTTAGGTATATTTAGAATATTATTAATAAAGCTATATTACTTAAGAAATACATAATAGAGTATATTAATAATTATTATACTTATATTAAGAAAAGATATTATAAGAGAAAGTAAGAAAAATGCACTTAAGGAGCTTCTAATTACATTAATACTATTTCTTTATAGAAGCTTTATAAGTAATAGAATAAGTATATTACAGAAAGTTAAAAGAAGAGTATTTAATTTAAGATATAGCATTAATAATCTTAGCTTATTTAAAAGCTTAAGGCATTAAAATAAGAGTAGCAAGATAATAAAGAAGTTATAGTTAAAGGCATTATAAAAAAGCTGCAATTTAAGAAGTAGTTAGAAGTTATAGGGAAGAAGAATAACTATTTATCTATAGATATATAGCAATCTGCTATAACTAAAGCCCTTAATAAAGTTACTAATAGATTCATAATAGATATATAATACCCTCCTAATCTTCATAAGTCTATTTATAATGCAGCTTTTGCAGTAAAGCCTCTTAAAGCTATAGGTTTTTCTCTCCTCCCTTACAGTAATAATTCTATCACTTTTTACCTTATAAGGCTACAAGAAACACCATACCCTAGCGATTTTAGCACTAACAGCAAAGTCATAATGCCCTTATTGCTACCCTGCCTGCCTAACTATAAGTCACTTCCTCAGTTACCTTTACCCACAGCCCTCTCATCACCCTGCCTCCTACAACACCAAATACATTATTACAAGTTAATATAAGATCTTATACAAAGGGAAAGGCAAGTAGCAGAGGTTACAGCCATAAGGGAAGAGGAAAAGAATGCCTCCCATTTTAACAGGGAAATCGTTCCTCAAATCAGGCCCGATTAGCTGCTACTACAGTCACATCACCCAAGCAGCTATAGTCAATAGTCAATTCAGTATCGCGAAAAGCCTCAAACTTAGCCTTTTCTTAATTTCAGCTATTTTTAACATTATATGAGAGTCAAGGTATGTAAAATCATGAAAAACGCACCTAAAAGCGACCCCAGTCAATGTATCAGCCTTTTATGCCTGTATCACCCTTTTGTGCCCAACTAAGCTTGCTTAGTTGGCCCCCCCCCCCGGCTCGAGCCAACGGGTATAAGATAAAAAAACACCCCCTTTTTTACTTTTTAGTCTATGCTCTCGTGCTGAAATTCATACTTAAAACTTCGCTCCTAACTGAAAATGTCAACTAGCCAACTGGACATAGCGGATTTGTTACGGATCCGATCACTTATGGAGCTGACGGATCATCAGTTGAGTGTCTTGACGACTGTAGAGCGTGCAGCCTCTGCGCTCTCGGCCTTGGGTGTTATTATGATTATAACAGTATTTTGCCTAGCACCACAATTTCGGAATCCCATGCATCGACTCATCTTTATCAACGCTTTCTATAACGCGTTTGACATCACTTGTACTATGATAGCGACAAGCGGGCCTACAGCTGGTGATTCGTCAGTCCTATGTCAATTTCAAGCATTCCTCAATCAAATGTACGTGTCAAGCAAGCAACTGATAGTCGGATTTGTGGTGTCGCTAACAATATATGTGCCTTGTACAGGTTCCCATTAGCCGACGTGCTTTGGACGCTTGCTATGGCTGTCGATGTCTTTCTTGTCGTTTTCTTTCGCTACGATGTTGGGTCATTAAAAAAGCTCGAACGGTACTACGCAGTTGTGATCACCACCATAACGTTCGTTCCAGCTCTGATTTTCCTGTTCATCCGCACTGAAGCAAAGGGGTCTTTGTATGGAAGTGTGACTGTAAGAGCCTGTGTACCGATCAAGGCAGAACAGAGGCTGACGTATTGTTCCTGGTAGTTATGGTGCTCTATCTCCCCAAATTGGATACTTTTCCGAATTATTCTCTATTACGCTCCTATCTGGCATGTTACATCCCACCATCCCATCGAGCTCGCCCGCCCTAACATTTCCGGTGGTAACAGGTTGATGATTCTGATCATTGTGGGTATTTACATCACGATTGGTATTGAGATAGCTAGACGAAGGCGCGCTTTTGCAGCCTTTGACAATGATTTCATCTTGCTGAATGATGGCGTCGTTACTTCTACGACCGACGGCGAGAGTTGGAGTGCCTACAACGAGGCCTACGTCGAATCGTGCCCCAAATTTGTGAGGACGACTGCGTCACATTTCGGAGTTAGAGCTCCAGTGGCTGCCTATGTGCAATCTGCCCCGATGTCTTCACACCATCGCAGCGGTCCGCACGTTAAACGTTTATCATTTAGACAGTACATTCTCATGCCCCTATTCTTCTCCATTGCACTACTATCCGTGTGGATAGCACCCTCAATCAACCGGATTGGGTCTTTTGTCAACCCCAACTTTTCATCTTATCCCCTCTTACTTGCTGTTGGGACAACGGGATGTCTGCGTGGCTTCTGGAATGGTGTGGTGTTTGTCACTATCGGTATGAAGACGCGAGGAAGACATTGAGATAAGCTGTACAATAAGCGAGCCAGACAAACAACTAAATGAGAGACAGGCTGATCTCAGCCCTCCTGATATTAGGCTCCAAAAGCGGCTGGGATATGCCGGCTGCACCTTGTCAACCCGCTGACGGGTAACAGGCTCGATAGGGTGCGTCGTTTGTGCCGATGATGTGCTGGATAGTGTGGTTTACAGACACGTCTGAAGGAATTTAGGTCTGACGGAAGACTAATTTCGCGTAGGGAATGACTCATCATTCTCGCAGCCAGTGGTATTTCTGTAACTAGCGTATAGATGGATTTCAGTTCTCTATGGTCCTGTAGTTTGGTGGTTATGACGTCGGATTTTGATAACATTCTGTAGTAAGATTAGGGTTTAAAAGAGGCTTCAGCCCCCAGGGCACAAAGGTAAAGGACACCAATAAACACATACGGGCAAAATACTCGTCGCCCTCACTATCGCCTAGGATGTTGCTTTTGGCTGAAAAGTTAGATGTTCTGATGACTGACTCTAAAAAAAAATACATAACATAATAAAGTTAGGTATAATGTGCATGATAAGTGCAGGCCGCGCTTGCCTGGACTATCTTCGGAGGAAGTCATTATAAAAGGAACGAATTAATGAATCAATCCAGGCCAGCTGCTATCTTCTTCTCTAATGATTGCGACAACTATCTGGCATCTTGTATTATGTCGAATCTTGCCGCATGCTCCACAACATCTTAGGCTTGCGACGACCTTAGTTGGCTACCACTTCTTGGTGATTGGCCTTCTATTAGCACAGTAACATCCAGTTCGCCAACTATCTGTCTTCCTTTACTACTTTTAGTACCCACATCCTCTGCAATCAGGTTCTCTTTGCCCTCCAGCGCCGGCTTGGTATCTCATTTGCCTGTTAAAGGTCTTGAAGCATAGCCCTCATTAACGCCATCTAGTGCATGTTGCCCTTTACTGCTTTGGTCGCAGATTTTATAGCTTTGATAATTGACTCAGGGGAGCTGCTATAATGCCTTCTGGTTCGTCCCTTTAGGTACCTAGACTGCGATTGGGCCTTAAGCACTGTCTTTGGCGACTTCAAGACCCACGGTGTAGAGAGGTTAGCCTCCTTCTCAGCAGGCGTTGGAGTCCGTAGCTAGATGTCAAGTTTCGAGATCAGATATTCCGGATCAAATGGAACAAGTACAGCTCCTTTAAAAACTGCCTTGATATTTTCAGGCTTCATAGTGGCTGTTAAAGCGACATAAGATGCAAGGAAGAACTCGGATAATAGGCGAGAGAGGAAATACTATAAGTTAATATTCGCATTACGTATTAGGCTGTTTTGCCGTTCTGCCGATACATATATGCTAGGTATACTGGGTAGATAAGGAAATATCTATCTGGAGCGTAAAGACTTTAATCCCAACCCTCGATTTCAACAGAGCTATAAGAATCCACTGAACTACGAAGGGTTTAACAAGATTATATTTATAATTTCTGCTAGATAATACAGGTTAAATGTACTAAGGAGGAGAAATATGTATCTCTGAAGCATCGGAATTAACACATACACAGCGGCTCCAAAATGCCCCATCACGTTCTATCAGCTCGGAGTTAAACGTTTAGTCTTATGGCTTTATAACCCTGCAGAAGTGGCATATCCATTCCTCTCAAGGATTCTTGAACGGCCTCGAGCTATCTCACATCAAAAATCCCTTTACAGTCAGACGAACACAAACTTACTAGAGATAGTAGAAACAATTTTAGTAATCTATTATTCTCAGGTTACAGTGTGAGAAGCCATTTAAGCTTCATGACACGGCGCAATCTGATTTACTAGGCAGCTACAGAGTGCTTTGTTAGTGCCATACCAGTAATCTCAGAGATGCCTGGAATTAAAATAAACAAACAAGATCATTATGGTAAGATAGATGTTGATATTTTGTCTATCTAACTGAGCAAGTACATTCATCTCTTTCACATAATCAGGATACCAAACATTGACATCTACTACTTGGATTTAATATACATCTCGCCAGAACACAGTTCAAAGAACGAAGATCATTAAGTCGATACTCACTGTAAAGATGACCTACTAAAGAGAGATACTTGGCGTTGAACGCTGTCAAATGAGGAACATGGGAACCAGAAAAGCAGTATCCACATCGCTAACAAGGCCTTGTTAACTATCGCCTCACATGCTTGCTTAGCATTTTGCCTTATCTGCTTCTTGTCAGTTAAATATGCAGTCCAGGACGCGATAGGTAGCTGCTCTGCTACATTTCCTATCTTATTCCTAAGCTTCGGAACGGTAGCACACAATAGTCTGCCGCATTCCCTTATCCGACTGTATATCGGGTAAGACCCTGCGTAATACCAACAATGCCAAGCATAATGCCTGATTCCGTTATTACCTTTATTTCCGTCGTATCGGAATATTGCCATTTGCAACACATCAATCTAATAGATTAGCTATAAAAATCTAAACCAGCCCCAAACTCTGAAATTTTATTCCTTACTTACTAAACTTCACTTAATGATCCTTTATTATTGCCAAGATGGAGCCATCGCCTACACGTCCCAAATCTGAAGCCCCATTCTCCCTCGAGAAGTCTTCAGATACGCAAGACATCGAGGAGGGCACAGTGCACCAGTAGGATGCCAAGATAGATCTAGGATAGATGGAAATAGAATACTAAACACGAGTTACAGATATGGTCAGTCAGCGCTACCCATTGACGAAGCGTTGGAGTCCAAGCTTCGATGGAAGATGGATCTTCGTATACTGCCCACGGCTACGATTATTTACTGTACGTCTCGAGAGTCCAAAGCTGTAGACGAGTCGTAGCTGACAAATCTGCGATCCAGTGCTTTGCTTTATTGATCGCGCCAACATTGGTGAGCATATCAAGACACCCACCCACTCTAGAGCATTTCTCATGTCTCTGCAGGCAACGCCAAGATCGCAGGTCTAGAGGCCGACCTGAAGATGCAGGGTTATGATTTTAACATTTCCCTGTCCATCTTTTACATCTCCTACATCCTGTTTGAGATCCCTCTGAACCTCCTGTGCAAGCGGATAGGGCCTGGTTGGTTTATACCTTCATGCTGTGTCGGCTTTGGTATCTGTACCACCTGTGCGGCCTTTGTCAATGACTTCTCGACTTTGTGCGGGCTCCGGTTCTTACTTGGCGTCTTCGAAGCGGCCATGCTGCCGGCGAACGTGTACTACCTCTCGCGCTGGTATCGACACAGTGAACTGACCTTTCGGCTTTCGTTTGTTATCATCTCGGCGTCCTTGGCGGGTGCATTTGGGGGTCTGCTTGCCTCTGCCATTTTGCGTCTTGAAAGCTTCGGCTCCTTGCATTCATGGAGGATGATCTTTGCGATTGAAGGTTAGAGACCCCGCGCCTACCAATTTCTTGATGAACCAGAATTGCTAATCCCAGCGATTGAAGGTACTGTGACCTGCGCAGTGGGGGTGATTTCATTTTTTACACTCACTGATAGGGTCGAAACTGCCACCTGGTTATCATTGGAGCAAAAGGCACTGGCAAATACAAGAATCATGTCAGAGAGAGTCGGAACAACCGAGATTATCGACAAGTTTGGTACCAAGAGAATGCTCCGAGGCATCCTGAACCCAGTGGTGCTCCCAACAGCCGTGATATCCTTCTTCAACTTGCACAATCTTTCCTCAGCATTCCGTACAAAACCAGCAGCTCCTCACAGTCCCACCAAACGTCCTGGGCACGATTATGTGCATGCTATTCTGCTATATAAGCTGCAAGGTGGACAAGCGCGGCATCTTCCTTATCATCTGTGCACCGTTCTCAATGGTAGGGTACAGCATGTTTCTGGCAACATCTAACCCGCATGTGCGCTATGCGGCAACATTTCTCCCAGTATGCGGCATCTTCGCGTTGGGAGCATTTCCCAATGCCCACGTCTCAGCAAACGTCATCTCGGATACTTCTCGGTCCTCTGCGGTTGCCTTCAACGTGATGCTTGGCAACATTGGAGGGTTAGTATCGACTTGGGCATTCCTCCCTTTCGATGGACCTGAGTATCGCATTGGTAATGGTCTGAATCTTGCAGCACAATCTGCTATCTTTTTGATTGGCATCTGTATGTATTTCGCGATTGAGAGGAGCAACAAAAGGAGGTCTGGGGTGGATGTGGAGAGGGAATTAGCTGGCAAGACTCTGACGGAAATCCAAGACCTTGAATGGCGACACCCGGGCTTCAGATGGCAGAATTAGGGTAAAAGAAAGTGGCACAGATTATCTATTAACTATCTGATCCATTTATTTGAGGAGATGTGTCGAAAGTTGCTGAATATTCTTCTCCATCTAACATCCGTTTCTCCATCACTTGGGGAACTGACCACAAGAGTCTCAAGCACAGGTAGCATTGGGCTTAATTGGTTACATAATGATTCATTAGATCATCATGTTCGTCTCATTACATTGTTGGACCTTCTCGTGAAGGTGCCTTGAATCCAATTGACCGTATACTCCGCGGATTAATTCAGGTCAAGACCTTCCCGCACATCTAATGTAAAGAAAGCTTGCCATTATCGTATCTCGGGTTTTCTAGTTCTGAAAATGTAACATGACTTCTGCAGCGCACATAGATAGAGAATAAGCCGGGTGGCATATGATAGCCGAAAGAAGCGGGGTATAGAAGCGATACCACTGACTGGCTGAATTCCATCTCCAATCATATTCTAGCGGAACGGCTTGAGCTACGGAAAGTCTTTTCATATCATTTCTGCAACGGAATTGCCATCCGTAGGACCTTATCCGGTCTGCTGGAGCCCGGCCTTCAGTAGCCACACCACCACTGTACTTAGTACGGAACAAGTGTATTGGGCTTGACGTTGTGAGCAAGGAACTCAAACAAAGGAAGGAGCTCGCAGGCCCTGTAGCTTTTTTGCCGCTCTGTTCCAGAGTGGCAAGGCAGGATATCCGATTTGCTTGAACCGTACATCCGTATATCATGAGATGGCACAGACTCCACTCTGATAAAGGAAACCCCAAAGCACTACAATAGCAAAACTATAACATTCGGCCAAGTGTAGTAGCAAATAATAACAAAATCATTGGCTAGTTTCATTAGTTTTGATCACCATGGAGAACAATTTTTCCGAGCCTCCAGTTCTCCCAGCTACTCGTCTGCGCAGCCCTACAGCAAACCTTACAATTCTGGAACCGCTCAGCAGACGGGGTTTCGGACCAGGACTAATCATTCTTGATCCAGAGACTGGAAAAGCCACCAGTGATACATTGCGGATCGAGGGATGTGTGCCGTCTCCCTTGATGAAATGGGCAGAAGAGGGCTATACTGTTGCTGAGATCACAGAGGCAGAACTTGCTAACCCTGGTGAGGCTCTGAGTCAAGTGCTGAAGGAGCTCGAGGCTACGAAGTCTACTGAGCCCAAGAACGTCGTTGGTGTCATAGGTAAGTGTTGAATTGTTGAAAGGAGGGACTGGCGAGCTAATAGTTGTCCTCGTAGCATACTCGACGGGGCTTTGGGACCAAGTAGCTCCACATGTCGACTCATTCTCCCAGATCTCAGGTGCTGTCATTTTTGGCGATATTGGGGATAGCGATGCATCTGCAATCGCTTCCTCAAAGGTCCCACAGCTGCATCATCTTGCTGGGAAGGCTTCCAAACGTTTGCAACGTACAAAGGCGGTGACAGCTTACAGCTACCCAGAAGCAACATCGTATTTGTTCGCCACTCCCTTCAGCAAAGACTTCAGCTACAACATGGAATATGTTTCCCATAGCCGAAGTCTTAGCTTCTTGAAACCTGTTATGAACGGACCATACTTCGATCTAGAAGTCATCTGGGACGAACATACCTATTGGGAGTTCGAAAATCGCTCCGTGGAGAACACCATGAGCACCATGGTACAAGAGCCATACGTTAATTATGTGCCTACGGTAATCGCCTTCCTCCCTTTCATCTTTATCTAAAGACCTATATCAACTGACTCATAATACCAAGATGACAGGTGGGATTGGCCGGGAGAAGCTAACAGCCTTCTACAGCGACCACTTCATTTTCCATAATCCTCCAGATACGGAAACCTACCTCATAAGCAGATCTCTGGGAATCGATAGAGTCATCGACGAGTTTATCTTCATCTGTACTCATCATTCCCAGATTGACTGGCTGTATGTCTTACAAACTAATCCACTTGTTCGCGGATATATCAACTGACGCTTCTTCTACTATCAGTGCACCCGGGATCCCTCCCACGGGGCGAAAGCTTGAAATACCGTTCACTGCTGTTGTTAACATCCGTGGAGACCGGCTTTATCACGAACATATTGGATGGGACCAGGGAACAGTGCTAGCGCAGTTGGGTTTGATGCCTTCCTACCTGCCATATCCTCATCCAGTGCCCAATGCGCAGAGTCAAGAGAAATTAGAATATCGCGTCCCCATCGCGGGTGTGGAGACTGCTAATAAGATGAGGGATAAAGAGGCTGTAGAGTTGAATGAGATGTTTGAGTTTGGTCTTCGCAAAATTTGATCAGGGATGGGATGATACATTTGACAATGTCTTTTATTATCATAGCTTATAGGTCCTATTTCAAATTTGAGTATCTTAACTCATGGTGTTGCACTCATGGAGCTCTCTATATACAATTACTGAGATAATGTGATAATAAGGACATCAGTTGGGGGCATTCACCACCTATTTGTCCCAGTGAAGGTCACAGGCTGCTGTGAGTTTATCGATCCGAACTCTATCGGATAATACGGAATGATGGACGGCGCGCCGGCTCTCAAAGAGAGGTCCGAGGAGTGTGTGGAGTAAGCCAAAGGGTCCAGCCAGCATAAAGCCTCAAGCCCACCTCGTTAGCACCCCGTATTCCGCTCGCCAGGACACGATACTCCATGTTTGTCCCAAATCAATCTAACCACAATCTCATTTGACCAGGATATCTTTATACACATCTATCATCAACATTCGACCATGGCAGACATCAAGCTTCACAATGTCCGACCAATGTTTGAGCTGCGCGGTCGCAATTATATTGTGACAGGCGGCCTCGGAGGTATCGGCTACGCAGCTGTGCGGTCTCTCTGCGAACTGGGCGCCAATGTGGCCGTCTTGGACATTCAGGCCAAGTCGAGGGATGTCTTTTCTAGCGTCGAGAATGAATTTGGTACCGAGGTATACTACTTTCAGACCGACGTCACCAAACTTGACAGCCTAAATGCTGGTGTCGATCAGGCCATTGAGGCTCTCGGGTCGCTTGATGGATGTCTGCCTTGCGCAGGGATCAACTGCAACAAACCATTTGTTGACCAGTCGTGGGACGATTTCACGCGCATCCAGGAGATTAATGTAGGAGCCATCGTCCCCCGTGTTCTGTCTCAATCTAACGTTCTCTTTACAGGTGCGAGGAACATACTTCACTGTCCAGCGCGTGGTCAAGCAGCTGATCAAGCAAGGAACCCCTGGTAGCATTGTCATGATGGCGTCTCAGTGCGCTCACATTGCTATCCCAGGCTGCCGCATGTCTTCCTATAACGCTTCCAAGGGCGGCGTTCTTATGCTCACAAAAGCACTTGGTGTAGAGCTAGCCAAGCACAACATTCGCGTCAACTCCATCTCACCTGGGTACGTAGATTCTCAGATGTTCAGAGATGTGTTGGCCACTCAGAGTGAGCGGGATGCAAAACAGCCATACCAGGCTCCGCCGTTGAGGCGCCTCAGCGATCCAAATGACCTTACGCCTGCTATTATCTATCTCTTTAGCGATGCGTCTAGACACATTACGGCTACAGACATCAAGATTATGGGTGGGTTGGACGCTGGGCAGATTGACGGACACATTACCTACGAATAAGAAGCCCGAACTGGGTAGGCTATTCTACAAGTCAGTTGAGATAATTAGTCCAACACAATTGTGTCCAATGTTTATCTTCCAAATGCCGGTTTCTCATGAAGGAGTGAATGCGCTCTGACGGGGTCCCCAATATGGATCTGCCAAGTGTAGAATGAAGCTTCTATGTCCTTAAGTATTCCACCTTTCTTGGCGCGGAGAGAGCCCAACCCAGGGTCGAGCATGTCCAAGTTATCTCTCCCCTCCTATGGACCCCCGACCGGCCTCCGGATCCACCTTTTCGGACCGTTCCGTACTTACGGCAGACACGGTCGGAAAGGTGGGGCCACTTCCGAAATCTCCTAATCCTCTCCGATAAGGCCGTTGCAGCACTAGTGCGAGGCTTCTGTTGACGCAGGCGCTATTCATTTTGCTTCGGAGTTGTAATGTTGAGAAATGCCGCCTTGGGAATGCCTCCTAGGGAATGCCGCATGTTGGTTTGGAGCAGGGGTTCCCAAACGCTGTAACATGAGATTAGGAAAGCTTATCATGGTGTAAAAGAACAGCAGAGGATTCTGTGTCGTAGAAGACGCCCACTTTATCCAGTCCGTTTGTTTCGTAGTTCCTCTGCCTGTTCACTCTGTCTCGTCTATCTCACTATATCCAAATCAGCCCCATCTCACATTACCAAATATGTCAGAATCATATGACTTGGTCGTCATTGGCTCTGGTGAGTTACAACTCCCCTCCCCATGTAGAATCCACACTAACTGAAGTAATCACAGGTTGGTTCGGCCTTGGTGCCTCCAAAGCCTACATTGAAACGCACCCCGATGAGAAGGTTGCCATCCTTGAAGCGAATGACTCCATTGGAGGAACATGGTCTGCCAACAGACTGTACCCAGGTCTCAAGTCCAACAACATGATTGGAACTTATGAGTTTCCTGACTTCCCCATGAGCAAAGACATCTACGGTGTGGAGGAGAACGATCACATCCCTGGCAAGGTTCTGCACAAGTATCTCACTGATTATGCCCGCAACCATGGCATACTTGAGAGAACCCAATTCAACAGCACAGTCGGTCAGGTAGAGCAGACCAGAGATGATGGCTGGAAGCTTACTGTGACAAGCCCTCGGGGTGGGCGTCAAATCGAAGCGAAAAGAATAGTTGTCGCCACTGGTCTCACCTCTACCCCCAACATGCCTTACTTTGAAGGCAGCGAGAGATTTGGCAAGCCTCTGTTCCATGCCAAAGAGTTTTGCTCTCGAGCCGATGAGGTTAAGGACGTTAAGAATGCCATTGTGGTCGGTGGTGCCAAATCTGCCTACGATGTTGCATACGCCATGGTTGATGCTGGAGCTCAGGTTGATCTGATTGTCAAGCCGGAGACCAACGGCCCTGTGTGGATTGCGCCTCGCTGGGTAACACCCCTGAAGGCTCGTATTGACAAGACCTTGACTGTTCGCTTCATGACATGGTTTGCTCCTTGCCCTTGGGGCCACGAGGATGGCTTCGGTGGGATCCGGGGCTTTCTTCATGGTACGGCGGTTGGACGCATGATTGTGCGCTCATTTTGGAGATCAATGGGCAACGACGTTTTAAACCAGATCAATTATGATAACCACCCAGAGACCAAGAAGCTGAAGCCGTGGTATGACGTATTCTGGATTGGTAGTGGTCTCAGTATTCACAACTTCAACAAGGACTTCTTTGACTTGGTCCGTGATGGAAAGATCCGCGTCCACATCGACAACGTCAAGCGTCTTGAGCCCGGCCAAGTTCTTCTAGAGTCCGGGAAGAAGCTCAAGGCAGATAGCATGATCTGTTCTACAGGATGGAAGAAGGAGTCGCTCGTCAAGTTTTCCAATCTCGGCGAGCACGCTTTTGGTCTACCGTTTGGGCCGAAGGAGCAGGCTCAGCTCAACTCTGAGTTTGATGCCTGAGTGAAGAAGCAGTTCCCCCAACTCAAGCAACAGCCCAAGCTTCGCTCTCCTCCTCGCCCCAACGCTGAGCCTCTGCGTAACTACCGCTTCATAGTCCCTCCTGCTTTCCTTAGCAAACGCAACATTGCCTTTGCTGGCATGATCTCGTCTGTTACAACGGCGGTCTGTGCTTCGATGCAAGGAGTGTGGATCTCTGCCTATTTCGACAATAAGTTGGTTCGAGAAAGCAAGTCTCAGGAGGATATCACAAACGAAGTCATGATGCACACGCAGTGGGGTAAATGGAGGTACCCTGCTGGTTATGGGGCGAGTCTGCCTGACTTTGTCTTTGAAGGTGTTCCTTATGTTGATATGCTGCTCAAGGACCTTGGCGTCAAGAATCGTCGCAAGCCGTCCTTTTACGCTGAGCTGACGTCCCCGTACACTCCTGCAGATTATAAGGGTGTCATGGACGAGTACAGAAAGCGTGTATAGGCTAAATGATTCTATGAAAATATCCTTTGTAGTCAATGAAGATAGTGTTACCTAGCTGAGTATCATTAAGTTTCAGTAATTCATGTGCCATCTGGGTCTATAGCTTGAGTTAACAGACTCATCAATCCATTGTCTTGGTGTATGTTGTTGAAATACGCTAAGCTTTGACAAGTAATGAATTAACTACAGAGACGTAATAAGACGCCGTGGTATTTGCTTCTGTGACGATTGAGATCAGAAAGCATGCTTCCCTCGAATGTTGACAACGACGTAAGCATAGCATGTTGCAGACGCTGTCGTTCTCCCAGCAACCTCCCTGTGGAATCACTTTCACAAGATGCTGCTACGAGAACTGAGCGATGGATGGCCACGATCTCTAGGTGCCTAGCAACAATCGGTCTAGTACATAAAAGCTTATGCGTCAATAAGCGCAAAAGTAGGAACGGAAAAGACGTTGGTTCCAGACTTCGGAAGCAACCCGTAGTGCTAATTTGAGTCGGTGGGGTTGAGCCATCGTAACCCCGACCGGAAGATGGCTTCCACATAGTTCCCTCTCCAGAGCTATACATCCACCTTACTTGTTAGGGTAATAGATGCCGACAGAACACCAAAATACCATGTTTAATTATATACAACTGTCAGCTATACTCTATGCTGCATGTAAGCGCCAGCTGTAGTTAACCTCCACTTGTCGTCATATTGCTTCTTATACCAAATCTTTCTCTTATTCCGTCCAACCATGGCACGCCTGTACGTATGACTTGTTCCATCGCATATATTATTTGCGGCCCTGCTTTTGATCAGCTATAGAGTTTGACCATTGTGGCTAGCTTGTTATGTCACAGAACAACCTACTCTGCGTCTTTCGCCTTCTTTGAAGCCCTCTACGAGGTAAGACATCACTGCGTTGGCACTATTTGCAATTTTTCAGACAATGAACATCGGACTGACTGAGTTACTGTGACTTGTAGGCTGGTGTTCGCTATGTCTTTGCCAACCTCGGATCAGACCATCCTGCCATCATGGAGGCACTTGCAAAGGCGAGAGAGCTAGACGACGTCAAGTTCCCCACGGTCATCACATGTCCCCATGAGGTACGTCTTGCTATTCCTGCCTCGAGACTTAAATGCTTGTTCAATTCCTCGTCCGGGGAACAGATTCGTTCTAACCTGGAGATGTTAGTTCGTGGCTATGTCAATGGCTGATGGATTCGCCCGTGTCACTGGCACACCCCAATGTGTGCTCGTACACGTCGACGTCGGCACCCAGATGCTAGGGTGTGCCATGCATAACGCCTCCTGCTCTCGTACTCCTGTCTTTGTCTTTGCCGGACTCTCCCCATTCACCCTCGAGGGTGAAATGAGGGGTTCGCGCACTGAGCATATCCATTGGCTACAGGATGCGCATGACCAGAGAGCTATTGTTGCTCAGTATTGCCGCTATGCTGGAGAGTTTAAGACGGGCAAGAACATTAAGCAGCTGACCAGCCGGGCTCTCCAGTTTGCCACAAGTGATGTTCCCGGTCCTGTTTACATGGTCGGCGCGCGCGAAGTCATGGAAGAAGACATCCCTGCCTACTCTCTGAAGCAGGAGGAATGGCAGCCTGTTGTGCCTGCTGCTCTTCCACAGCCAGAGCTAGAGATCATCATCAAGACCCTGGCTGAGGCAGAGTCACCCCTGATTCTGGTCGGGTACTCTGGTCGCAAT
Organism: Fusarium xylarioides; assembly: GCA_013183765.1. Taxonomy (NCBI): domain Eukaryota; kingdom Fungi; phylum Ascomycota; class Sordariomycetes; order Hypocreales; family Nectriaceae; genus Fusarium; species Fusarium xylarioides. Next base: position 32,777 of record SRZU01000167.1, read on the forward strand.
ACTTCTACAGTACCAGAGCTTGTCACGCTCGTCGAAAGCATTCCTGGAGTCCGAGTTCTCGATGCCATGGGCAGTTCACTGTCTTTCCCCTTAGGCCATCGCGCATCAGTCGGTGTCCGCATTGGAGGACATCCGGCTATCGAGAACGCCGACGTCATCCTAATTCTCGACTGCGACGTGACTTGGATTCCGACCAAGTGCAAGCGGCGAGAGGATGCCAAAATCCTCCACATTGACCTGGATCCGCTAAAGTCCAATATGCCCCTGTATTACATTCCTGCTACTCGACGTTATCGTGCTGACGTTGGTGTTGCCCTCAAGCAACTCAACGAATACGTGCGAGCGAGTGATAATTACTCCCGATTGACCAGTAAAGAGCCATACATCTCACGCTGGAACAAGTTGGCAGAAGAGCACAAAGAACTCCTCTATCAGGCCGGACAAGCTGCTGCTCGTCCTGAAGACACGACCTCATCGCCAAGCACGTCATATCTCTGCTCGTAACTGCGACGACATTGTCCCGAGGATACCATCTGGTGTCACGAGACTATCACTAATGCGCCTTTCATCCACGAGCAGCTGCAAGTCAATGAGCCTGGCCATATCCTCGGTAACGGTGGAGGTGGTCTCGGCTGGTCTGGCGGTGCCAGCTTAGGCGTCAAACTGGCATCTGACTATCTAGCTGGAGGAGAGGGCAAAGGCAACTTTGTCACTCAGATTGTGGGCGACGGCACATATTTGTTTGGTGTCCCAGGCACAGTATACTGGGTTGCCAGTAGATATAGAGTTGCCACTCTCACAATAGTGTTAAGCAACAAAGGTAAGTACATGATGAAGGAGCAGAATATGACTAGGACATTCTCTAACAATGAGGCCGTTATAGGATGGAACGCTCCTCGCGTCTCGATGGAGCTTGTGCACCCGACAGGCTACGGATCCAGGATTAACAACAAGGACCTCAACATCTCATTCGACCCAACGCCTGACTTTTCGGGCATTGCGAAAGCCGCGTCTGGCAACAAGGCGTGGGCTGCAGTGATTGACTCCGTCGATGATCTAGATAGACTCTTACCCGAGGCCGTACAGCAGGTCAAGAGTGGTGTTTCTGCTATTTTGGAGGTTCGCCTCAAGGGATCGTGGGATAAGCCATAGACAGTATCATCCAATAGATTTATGCTAAACTGAATAAATAATTCTTATTCTCAATCTTTAAAGTTCAAACTCTGCATTACTATGATGATCGTTGTTCCTGTATGCCAAGAGACGAGATGGCTCTAGAACTTCAAGTTGGCCAGAACCTCTTCGAAACGCCTTGTAGCCATTATCGATGTCTCTATCTAGGTGTGACAGTCTTTTCGACTCGTTGTGCCGCCTTGCTAGTCCTGCGCTGTAAACAACAAAATTCAGGGGCCATAGCCGTCACATTTGGCCCGGAGCATGCGCCAAGAGCCCTAGCCAAGTCCATTACATCAACCATCCGGCCTGATAGCAGGCAAGACCGCTGAGATAGGAAGGCATCTCCCGTCGGCTAAATTCCGAAGTCTGTGCCGCTCTCAAGATGTCCTGGGTAGCCTACGCTAACGCATGCCCGTTTCTCCATCCTGGATTCCGATACGCTAACGTAGGATCCGACCGACCTCCACCAGGGATCGGAGCTGCGCCGCTCATCTTTAGCAATCACCTATGAATAATCACATGTAAGCATGATCCTTATGGCAGTTTATACGGGTACACGTCTACGGCGTATGACGGTTCTCCACTTCATATTATCTGAGCGAATTTGCCATTGAAGCGAATCAAACTGACGTTGATCTTGACAAATGCTTCAGCAGAACCATTTTTACCTGTACTTCACACATCATGAATCGCTTCATTACCTCAGGGCGCATGATGCGCAGAGCCAGGTCCCCCTTGTCACGAAATTTCTCCACCAGCAAGACCATTCCTCTCATCATCAACGGCAAGGATATCGTAACAGACAAGACCTTCCAAGCCATAAGTCCGATCAACAACGAAGTAATCTGGAACTGTTCTGCCGTTTCGCAAAACCACATCGATGAAGCCGTCTCTACTGCAAACGCGGCGTTCCCTGCCTGGTCCAAGACCAAGCCATCTCACCGACGCCATATCTTCCTGTCAGCTGCCAACATCATGGAGAAGCGGAGAGAGGAACTGCTACACTATCTGCACCAGGAGATGGGAGCAGGCGTTGATTTCCAGAATTTCATTCTTGGTCTCTCCATTGAGGGTTTGAAGGATACTGCTGGAAGAATTGCTGGTGTTGTTACTGGTAGTCTTCCAGAGTCTATTCATGAAGGGATGCGCGCCATGATCCTCAAGAGGCCCTATGGTGTAAATCTTGGTATCGCGCCATGGTAAGCACCTATCTCGCCTGTTCTGGCATAGTAATTGCGACTAAACTGACTCTCTTGCAGGAACGCACCATTTCACCTTGGTCTACGTTCCATCACATTTCCCCTGGCCACTGGCAACACAGCCATCCTCAAGGGAGCAGAACTGACTCCGGCCTGCTACTGGGCTATCGCTGATGTGTTGCGTGAGGCTGGTCTCCCTGATGGCTGCCTTAACCTTGTATTCCACCGGGCGCAGGAAGCTCCTGGCGTGATAGAGAGCCTTATCAGTCATCCGGACATGAAGAAAATCAACTTTACGGGAAGCAGCGGCGTCGGTGCTATCATCTCATCCATTGCTGGCAAACACTTGAAGCCAGTGGTCATGGAGCTTGGTGGTAAGGCCAGTTCTATTGTATTGAAGGATGCAGATCTCAGCAAGGCTGCCGAAAACTGTGCAAGAGGTGCCTTTTTCAACGTGAGTTAAAATCCTTTATCTCTTCCATATCTCACCAGACTGCTTATTCCAATTCAAGGCTGGCCAAATTTGCATGGCTACAGAACGCATCTTAGTGCACTCCTCCATCGCAACTGAGTTCCAGAATGTCCTGGCTAAAACAGTCAACGCAATGTTTGGGTCTCAGGAGGATACCCCAGTCCTCATCACGTCTGCTGCCGCCAAGAAGAACCGAGCTCTTGTCGATGATGCTATCTCCAAGGGTGCAAAGCCTTTGGATATGTTCAACACGGACCTCGATGCCAATACGGTCGATACCAAGATGCGTCCCGTTGTACTTACCAACATGTCAACATCGATGGACTTATATCGCCAGGAGTCGTTTGGACCAAGCGTCTCGTGGATCACTTTTGACACAGAGGACGAGGCTATCAAGCTGGCTAATGACACTGACTACGGCCTTTCAGCATCGATCTACACTGAAGACCTGGGCACTGCTTTCCGTGTCGCTGAGCAGCTAGACTCGGGCGCGGTGCATATAAATTCTATGACAGTGCATGATGAGTTTGCCCTGCCGCATGGGGGTGTTAAGAACAGCGGTTTTGGTCGGTTCAACGGTTATCAAGGGTTGGATGAGTTTTTGTACTGCAAGACAGTAACTTGGATGGAGTAGGAGAGTTAAGAGAGGGGAGCATAATCACTACATATCTTGAAAGCTACTACTGCCAAGTCCTCTGCCTATACATCCTGCCTTGGGCTGTAACAACTGGCTGACTGCAATGCAGTGAACCTGAGTCTGAGCCGAGTTTTTAAGAGGTGTTGAGCTGTAAACAGCAAAACGCTCTCTGATTGGTCAGATTGAACCCACTGCGCGATTTCCGTAGCTTGATAAGGTTAAACCGACCGCCACCTTCAATTGAAGAAAATAAGGCTCTTTCAATCAATGCTAGAATGCTTATTATAACTAATCTACGCTTTATATAACAGTTATAAGCCTAGATAGGAAGTAATTCCTAGTAACTTCTACTATATAACTAATAGCATTTTAGCAATTCCTTAATTCTTTCTAAATTCTAATTCTTTAAATCTTTAAAATGTAAACCCTAAACCCTTATATATAACTTTACTATATAAAAATCCCTTAACCCTTTAAATAAGCATATTATACTAAGATTTAATATATTACTAATATTTATATATAAGACTAAATGCTATAATATTATAAGTAATTAAACTTAATACTATTAAAAGGCTTAATGTATATATTATATACTTATAAAGCACTAAAAACTAGATTAAATAGCTAATAGAGCTCTAAGTATATGCTATATTGCTCAGGATCTGGAAATATATTAACCTAAGTGTTATAGAAAGTAATAATAATTATTTTATTTACTTAGTTAAATGCATTTAGAAAGAATATAAGATTAAGCATATTAATAATAACCTAGTACTTAGTTAAAAGTTAATATTAATGTAATTGCAGTTTTATAATATTATAAATACCTTATATAACTATAACATTTATATCTATAAAGAGCATCTTACTAAAGAAAAAGCTTTAAGAGAGTAGATTAGTAAGATAGTAAAGGGTCTTACCTTTAATTACATCTAGCAAGAAGTTAACTTAGAATATGAAAATGAATATATACCTTTAAGAAAGCTTATTTAGGGTATTAAGAAGCAATACGCCCTAAGCAATATATAAGTCCTTAGTGCACTCTAAAGGGAATACTACCTAGTACTTAGATAAGTAAAATATATAAGTATAAAGCTTATAGTATAGTATAAGCGCTAGAATAGCTTCTATAAATAGGCTATTACTTATAATCTAAATAAGATAAAGGGAGATATAGCTATAATAGACTTCCTTTAAGCAGTTAGAGACTGTTTTAAACTATTATAAGCTTAAAACAAGCTTAATAAGCATATAATTAATGTATCTAGAGGGCTCCTAACCTAATCTAAGCTTATTACAGAGATTAAAAGGTAAAACCCTAATATTAAAGCAAGTAAGGTCTCCTAACAGCTAGAATGTAATAAGAAGGCAACCTAAGCAGAGCTCCTTAAAGTAGCAGATAAGTTCTAAGCAATTGTAAGAAATAACTCATTTAAGAAGAAGGGCATTATATTTACTACCTAGAATATATAATCTACTAATATAAGTAAAGGCTATAATTACTTATATTAAACTTAAAATAATTCCCTAAAGTATAGGTAAAAGCCTATAAAGTGTAAGATAGTTATATATATACTTTCTAGTAAAAGATACTTAAAGTAAAAGCATTATCTAGGTAAAGAGTACTATATAATTATCTATAAAGAGGTTATAAAGCTAAAGTAGAAGGAACTTAAAGAGTAACTAGTAAAGAAAGGCATTAAGCTTAGTATTAATAATTAGAGTACTAGAGATAATAATAGTAATATTTTAAGCAGTTTCTAAGCTAATATAATACTTAAAGTTTCTAATAACTTCTATATTAACGCTCTCTTTAACCTAAATGTATAGTATAAGAAAGAACTACTATATATCTTCTTAGCCTTTAAGGCCTTTACCTACCTACTTTTAGAAAGTATAATCTAGGATTTAGGAGCATTTATACATTTAGTTAATAATAAAGCTTACTTTAACCTAAGAACTTTTAAAGCTATAGATTAAATTGTAAAATTAGGTATAACTTCTAATAGAATTATTAGTAAAGAAAAGTGCACTTTTAAAGGAATACTTAATAGAAGAGACTTAATAATTAGTAATATTTATATAATTAAAGGATTTTATATTAATATTATCTCTTTTACTTATATATATAATTTAAGACTTTAGATATATAAAGAAGACTATACTATATGCTATAAATTAGTAGATAAGAATGTTATTATTTATAAGCTTTAGTTTATTAATAATTTTATTTTCCTTAAATATAAGTAGCTTAATATCTATCTTAAAGCTCTATTAATATTACTATATAATATAATACTAATAAGTTAAGTAGGGATTATAATAAGCATTTCTAGTAAGAGAAGAATGCTTCTTTAAAGATCTTTATAAGATTAACTTAACTTAAGAGAAGATATAGTAATAATATAGTATTTAAGACTTAGATATTTATTAAAGAATATGCTTAAAAAGGCTATATTATATATATAGAATATTAAGATTAAGGGAATTCTAAGGATTAAGTATAAGATCTATGCTAAAATGTATATTACTTAAGTTATCTTAAGAAGAAAGTTAGAAAGAAGTACTTTAAGACCCTTTTAATATATATATTAAAATCTTTAAGATTATATAAAAGGCTATAATAAATTAAAATAGCTACTAATTATTAAGGATAAATATAGTAAATAGATATTTACTTAAGCTTTATATATAAAGTAGTATAATATAGTATTTAATACTTTATTCTACTTTAAATACTAGGTATAATATTAATTTAAAGTAGTAATCTATATAATTTACTAAGATAATAAGTATACTATAATTACAGTTAAGGAGCTAACTTAATTCTAATACTAGGCGAATTTTTAAGGCATTAAGCTAGAGCTTATACTACTAGATACTTATAAAGTAAATAGAGCTACTAAATAAAGTAGCAAGCAAATTACTACAAAATCCATTTTAATGCTTTAAGGGGCTAACCTGCTAGAGGAGCTCTAGCCTAAAAGCACTAAAACAGCATCCTATCTACTTAATATTAGCCTATTATATAAACTTAAATAGAAATTACTAATTAAAGTACTTAAAGAATAGTTTAAATACTATATACTATTATAAATAAGAAAAGAAAATGTAAATCTTAAACTAAGTATAAGTTTACTGCTTATATATAGTTACTATATATACCCCCTAAGAAGGAAGAGGGAAGGAGAAAAAGAAAAAAGAAATATAAAGATTAAGCTAAAGTTATATATTAGATACTTAGTTAGCTATATTGCAAGTAATATATATTATATCTAGATCCTTTACCTTAAGAGAGTAATAATAATGTAAAATATATAGTTTAATAAATCCATTTTCTATAATAAATACACTAAGTCTTAGTTAAAAGAGCTTATTATTAAGCTAAATAACTAGATAGTTTATAAAGATTAATCTTATCTAGATAAGATTAAGATAGAAAGAGCTCCTTAAGTAAATATACTAGTTAAATAACTAGTTAAATTAAGCTTAAAAGTAAATACTATGCCTATAAGTATTTTATAATAATTAGAAAGTATAAAGGATACTTAAGGCATAGTAAGAGATTTAACTAGACCTTAATTAACTAGACTTAGAATGCTAGAAGTAATCCTAGAACTAGATATATATCTAGGAGGTAGTAGTATAGCTTAAACTCCTTTAAGCCTTAATATAATAATATAAGAAAAAGAAACCTCTCTTAAAGTAGAAGATAATGCAGTAAACTAAAAGCTTTAAAGCTTTATTAATATAAATAAAAGCTTACTAGTAGAGAGTATTATACCTTAAGGATAATAAAGTGCTACTAGAAATATCTCTAGAAGCTTAATAAAAAGTTAAAAAGTATAAATATAATACCTTTAAGAAGTAAAGAAAGTGCTATTAGATAGTAAATATATATTAAATAAACTAATAAGAGTAACTCTTAAATGCTTTAAAACTTTAAATAAGGGCAGGATAGAAGCTAAAGATACTATAAAGCTTAGAGGATAAGAGTAGAGTACTTTACTTACCTTTAAGATGTAGCCTTAGATATAAAATAAGATGCTAGATAAAGCTTTATAAGTAAGCAGAATACTATTTAGAATACTAAATTAGACTGAGATAAAGACCTTAGCTTTACTAGGATATTAAATACACTTTATAATATAAGATAAGATAAGGACTTTAGCTCTACTAAGACCTAAAATGCATACTATAATACTAGTTAAGATACTAACTAACGCTCTACTAGAAGCAGAGATGTAGGCAATAATATAGCTAGAGCTCTTAGCAAATTAAGGAGTATAACTAAAAAGGGGCTAAAGATGCCCTAGAGGGAAATAACTACCTCTAGGAGAACTATTAAGATGCAGTGCTTAATAATAAGATATTAAGCAAGATAGAAAAAGCATAAGATAGGACCTAAAAATATAAAAGAAGATATAAAGGTGCAGATAGGATAATAAAGCAGCTTTCTTTTTAACTGATTACTATAGAGAAAAGCTACTATATCCTAGAAGTGTCCTTATAGCTTTTACCACTTTTCTTAGTATAATTAAAAAGGCTAAGAAAGCTAATAGAAGAAGCATAATAAAGTTAAACCTAAAGCTTAATCCTCTAAAGCCTAAGCAGATATATAAGACCTTAAAGCCTATAAAGATTTACTAGAATGCACTCCCTCTACCTCTAAAGATATAAAAAGAGCTAAAGACTTATACATTTAAAGAGCTATTTCTTATAGTAGTATATGCTAAAGTAAAGAAGCTTATAGACTTTAAGACTTAAATAGTAATATTATAGTAAGATATATAGACTAAACTTATACCTATAAAATAGATATTTATATATAAATTTAACTAAAATAGAAACTTAAATAAATGCAAAGCGCAAATCTATATATATAAAGATCTATAACTAGAAAATACAATCTAAAGCATATATATAGTAACTCTTACAGCGCATTTATTCTATATTATAATCACTCTAGCAGCTAAGTATAATCTTAAAATCTACTAACTAGATGTAGTAAATGCGTTTATTAATGCAATATATAATAAAAATAAACCTCTAGTTATATACTACTTCCTATAAGGCTTTAAATAAGCGAGAAAGCTTATAAAGCTAGAAAAAGCACTATATAGACTAAGAGACTTACCTATCTTATAGTTTAAGGAATTCTTAAGCACTTTAAAATGCCTTAGTTTAAAACTTAATAAGAAAGAGGAGTGCTTATTTTATATAAAAATATAAGATATACTAGTAGTATTCTTTATAGATAATATCCTTATTTTATATTACTATAAGTAGAAAGAAGCTATAAATAAGATTATTAAAGTATTAAAAGAGATATATAGTTAAATATAACTTAAATAAGTATAACTGGTTTTCTATTATTTCTATTTCTATTACTAAGCTTTTTAAAAGAGAGAACTAAGCATCCCTAGCCTATATTAAGTTATATTAAGAAAAGGTTAGATCTTTGCTATATACTGCAGTAATAGTAAGGCTAGATATTACTTTTATAGCATCTTAGCTTTCTAAATACCTTATAAATCTAAGTAAAGAGCACTATAAGTCTATAGACTAAGCTCTTTAATATCTTTATATTACTTATAATTTTATAATTACTTATAAAGGTAATTATAATAAAACTTAAGCACTCTATATAGCATTAAATGCTTTATTTATAGATAATAAGAAAATAAAGAGATTATTATAAGAATATATTATTACCCTCTTTAGTAGCACTATAATATAGAAAGCAATGCGCTAAAGTATAGTTTTAACCTTTATAATAGAGGCAGAACTAATTGCATTAAAGCATACTGCAGCTAAAGTAATAGGTCTATAGCGCTTTCTTAATAAATTACACTTTTACTTAATAAAGCTATATACTATCTACTATAATAATTAATAGATAATATATCTTAATATAAAGCTAAGCACTAAGATTAACACTTAACTGCACTATATAGAAATCTAGAATATATAGCTGCAATAAGAAGAAAGTAAAAGGAGCTTTTAGGTTACCTACTTACCTATAGTAAAGATGCTAGTAGATAGATTAATTAAAGCTTTATTATAGTAGTAATTTAAACACTTTAAAGTATTACTTAATCTTATATAGCTTAAATAGTTAAAAGTCTTAATAAAGTAAAGTTTAATTATTTAACTAGCTAGTAATAAGAGTAAAGAGCCTAAGGTATTTTCTATAGCTAAAACACTTCTATCTAAGCATAGTAAATAGTTCTAAAAAGCTTAAATAATAGTTCTAAAAAGCTTAAATAATAGTATTATTACTAATATCTTTATCTTTATTTTTAACTTTATTATTATTATTAATAGAGATAATACTACTAAGTCTTACTAAGCTATTATAAATTATATTAAGAGCCTTAAGATCTATTATACTAGGAAAGCTCCCCTTATTAGAAGTAAGTGCACCTAGACTAAAATAAAGAATCTTAAAGACCTAAAAAGGAAGAATATAATAGTTAGAAATAGTAAAAAGGATAAGGTAAGCCTTAAAGAGCTTAAATATAACTAAAGTGTAAGTCCTAGTATAAGTAATCTTCTATATAAATAATTAGCTTAAAGTAAATAGATAAAGAAAGATAAATAACTTATAGAATAAATGCTATTAGCAATTGTATTATAAAGGGTAATAGCTAGAAGAAGTAAATAATATAAATTAAATAAGTTAATAATATGCTTAAAAAGAAATATAAAAGCATTTATAAGCTAGTATAACTCTTATAACTACTATAAAAGTAATAATAATAGCACTTTAAGTTAAGCTTATCCTTTATAATATAATAAGATAATAGACTCTTACTTAATAAAGTACCTTTAAAGCACTATATATATAGAAATGTATACTCTTTGCCTTTAGGGAACTTAAGCTTATGCTTTAAAGTATATAAGGTCTTAGGGGTCTTAGGGGTTTTTACTAGAGTAATTGCAGTAGAGGAATTCTTCTTCTTAGCAGGGTAAGAGGTCTTAAGCATAGTGTTATTATTAGAAGGAAGCTTAATCTTACTATTATAAGGTATTGCAGTACTAGTAGAGCTTTTAACCTTAGTTAGAGTATAATTAAGCTTAAGGATATTATCTTTACATTTAAACTTAGGCTATATTACCTTTAATTAGTATATATAATAAATAAAAGAATAGAAGTAAGACTTATAATAATAGCTTTACCTTTTAGAGCAGGAGAATAAGTGCTAGATTTATATATAACCTAATAAGCATTAAGTTACTTATATAAATGCATACTATTAAGGGAATGGCTATAGTAAGATTAAAATAACCTACTAAAAGGCAGGCAGGAAGGCCAGGTATTAGGCGCAGTAGAGAGATTAATAGAGGGCTTATAGGTATAAGTTATAACGCTTAAATAAGGGGTATAAAGCAGTGAAGCAAAGCGGTTATACATAGGGCAACTAGCATGAAAAACAGTAGCCTAAAGGCGATTATTATATTCTTTATAAATAGCAGGGTTATTAAGAGCAGGAGGCTATATTAAATTATTAGTATATAAGCAGGATAAAGAGCATACTATTAAAAGGATAGATGCTTTAAGGCAAGAGGCTAGTAAGATAATTATATACTATAATAAAAATTATAAAGCTTAAAGGAGGAAAAAGAAGAAGAGATTATAAAGGGATAAGAAGAAGGCTTTTATAGCTAAAAAAGTAAAGACTTAAAGGCTATATAGCGCTTCTTTATTGTAATTTATTATACTTATTATACTTACATTTATGAGATTAAAAGGGCATATACTTAAGGTAATAATAATATAATGCTATTATAATTTCCTATTATCTATCTATTTCTTTTCTATTATAAAAGCGCATTAAGTAAAATTGAAGCTATTTAGGACTTATTTAACTGTATAAACAATATGCAGTTAAATAGGGGGTATATTAAGCTGTAAACAGCAAAATGCTCTCTGATTAGTTAGATTGAACCCACTGCGCGATTTCCGTAGCTTGATAAGGTCAAACCGACCGCCACCTTCAATTGAAGAAAATAAGGCTCTTTCAATCAATGCTGGAATGCTCGTTGTGACTAATCTACGCTTTGTACAACAAGAGGCGTTTTATTAGCCGAGATGGGATGACTGAAGTGAAGCTTGATAAACTATACTAAGTTAAGTCTAGATTATCTATATCGGACTATAGATTTCCCGACAATCAGGAATTAACAATCTGCTACGTTATACTATTTTTAGCATTGCTTCACCTTGACTTACCCTACGGTTTCTCCAGCACCTGAGATTTCAGTAAATAATATTATAATATATTATCTAATAAAGCCAGTATCTATCAGATCAACTTCCTAACCATACAGAGGCGTTTATCTTACAAGTAGAGACTCAGGGCTAGACACTTTAAACATACAGATGTTGTGTAGGAAGAATATGAACATTCTTAGGAAAGCTGTCAAGCACCATTCGGGCGCACTGGTTGGGAAAACTGTGCGCCGATACTCATGATGGAAACTATAAGAGTGACAAATAGCTAAATCTCTGCTTTGCCCATTTACAAAGGCAGATAGTTATCCTACCTTGCTTTTCTCCCGTTCTTGTCTTCTCTCCCTCGTTGACATCGTCTTGCCTCGCCAAGCTCGCGTAAAGCCAAGCGCGTTCCGGAACAGGGCAGCCTTAGCTCCCTCAACGCCCCACTAGTTTCCGACATCGTTCCGGTACTTGACTAGCTTGAGTCTCGAGATTGGTAATATTGTGGATATTTCTTTCCGTAGCTTGAAACTGGGCCCTGTTTGTTCTTAGCACCGTGATTGCCAATCTTCTTAATCTGCAAGAATACACAAGGCGCATAGATATGAACAGCATTGGCAGATAGCTCTTCAAGTCGTTACTTTACCTTATAGTAGAGATAAAAGATTATATACATCCTAATCAAATCAGTAAACCCCATTGAGTAGTAGTTATCCAGAAGGGCCCTCGAGTTAGCCCTTCTGGCAAGTCACAAGAACAGTTGCAGCGCAAAGGCCTGTCTTTTGACTCGCTGCGGCTCGGCTGTTCTCATTGCCCTGAACTTTGTTTATCTTTGGAGTGTCACATCCAGTCGATTAACTCAACCATTGGTCTCTGATTAGTTATCTGAGTCGCGCAGCGTGGGATCCCTTATCTTCACCCCTTGTCTCCCCCAGCCAGCTAAGGTCAGTAGGTTTAAGGACCCCTCTTTCCCCGCGTTTTGGCATTTTAGTGTAGAGTACGAACCTCATCCTTATCAGGTGTTAGTGTTCCAATTGTAAGTCCACTTTTGCTGCTGCTGAAAATTACAGATTAAGCCGCGGCAGCAGAGGCTATTGCTCTTTAGAAACATTCTCAGCTCCAGGGAGGTTAACTCTCTTCTTATTGTTTTCCAAGAGACGATATGCAAGTACCATCCCATTGTCAATGCCCCGTCGCTCGTTAAAACGGTCGAATACTGGTATTCTAAGCAAACCTCGTCGAGTAACTGCATTCTATCAGCTGTGGATGAAGAGGATCTCATCGTCGCCAATCTTGCTATTGCCGTGGCTCTTTGTGTAGAGTCCACGCTCCCTGGATCAGAGTCATTGCGAATTTCCGAGACTCTCTACCTGAGTTGCAGGGAACTGATCAATGCCAAGATTGTCTCACCGATGCCAACCATCAAGCATATAGTCATCATCCTTTTGGTAGGACTTCTTCACTACTATAAGAATATGCCCCGTTATGCCTGGCGCATGTGTGGTCTTGCTGGGCGGACCTTTATGGAGTCTGGCTTGCACAACACCGACGTGTTACGACATGTTGTGAAAACGGAGGCCGATCTTGAAGAGCATGCTGTCATCGTCAGCACAATTCAGGTTCTCGATCGGCAATGGAGCGCATCTACAGGATTGCCGACGAACTTCAGTAACTGGGAATTTGACACTGAGTTACGACAAAGGGTAAAGGATCCTTTCTCTAGAATATCTAGACCGACTAACTAATGTGGCCTGTAGCTTAAAAACCCGTACCTCATGGCCATGACAGCCTTCACTGCCATCAGCGACAAGTTCAGCGAGCCCATAATACGAGGCGCAAAGGGAACCTGCTGTGAAGACAATGATGACTTTGAATTTATGAACTTTCAAATCGAGCAATGGCGAAAGAAGTCAGTGGGCAAGTTTGACTTTGGGCCGCTGCAGAATATGGAACAAGCGAATGCGACGATTCCTCCAGCTTGGGCCATACTCCTGCATCTCCGTGCCCACGCCGTTCGCGGAATTCTCCTTCGACCCTTTTTCTTCCTAAACGTGCCAAGTGCCGTTAGTCAACGTAGTATTGAGCCCGGCATCGAGTTGGTGAATTGCATCGTTGACACGCTGACACGACTTAACCGGTACACTGATGTCTATCAGAAACAACACCCGCCGTTTCAGCATATACTAGCTGCCGGCTGTGCATTATTGTTCCTCATGCTGGCATATATCCAGGGAAATCGTGACAGCGTCAAGGATTCTCTCCCTAGCGACTTCTTCGAACAGGCAAAGAGGAATTTTGAGAACGCGTACCTACTGTCAAGTACATACAGCAAGTCCTCGCGAGCTGCGAGGAGACTGCAAAGACGTCTCGGGGGCATGAGGGACTTACTGGTGCAAATGGGTGTTGTACGTCCTGATGAGCATCCCACGCAAGAGGGTCAGAATCAACCGTGCACAGGCACGATAATGGTAGCTCAGAACTTGCAGCAAAATGGCAATGTATCGGTGAACATCCCCACGTCGCAAGAGGCTCAGTCAACGAGGCTTTCGAGGGCAACTGAGGAGCTGCTCGACTCGGCATTCTTGGACATGGAGAACGATTTACCATTTGCTATTAACTCGCCAGCTTCCTCTGACTCGATGCCCTGGTTCGGATCTGGTCAGTTTCCAATGTCTATGGATAAATGGCCAACTCTTAGTCCCGGTTCACTTCTATGGCAGTCTTGAACAAATATATTATAAATGGAATTAGGCATGAGATACTTTATTAGCATGCGCTGATCTTACTACTGACTTGTTCTGCTTGAATCCGTCCCATCTCTCAAATCCATCTGTGTGAATTCCCATCAAGTCTAACATGCGACCCACGCTCTGGTCAACCACATCCTCGAGACTGTCAGGGTTGGTGTAAAATGCAGGAACAGGTGGAAATATGATAGCTCCAGCTCGCCGTAGGAACAGCATGTTATCCAAGTGGACATCGCTCAACGGTGTCTCTCGCACAGCCATGAGTAACCGCCTGTTCTCCTTCAAGGTCACATCTGCCGCCCGGGAGATCAGGTCGTCACAGTAGCCGCTTCTTACAGCTGCAAGCGTCTTCATACTGCAGGGCACAATGACCATACCGTCGTGCTGGAATGAACCTGATGCGATGGGGGCTGAAACGTCTCTTGCAGTGTAATTGGCGTATGCTAGTGAACGGATCTGCTCCTCAGTCATGGTCGTCTCGTACTTGAGAGTCGCCAGCGCCCATTTACTAATGACAACGTGCGTCTCTATGCCAAGTTGACGCAGAAGTCTCAGCAAAGCGATGGCGTATGGTGCTCCTGTTGCACCGGTGATCCCTACTACAATGCGATGAGGGCGAGATGGCACTTGATGAATAGAAGATGAGGCGAAAGCTGGTGATGGGTTCAAAGGTTTGCTTGGAACAGTGAAACTGCGCCTGGATGTTTGCTTGGGGTAAGGGAAAAGAGGGTTCTGGCGTTGTAGACACTGTAGTGCACGAGGAGATAATAGCTTCGAAGGCGAATGAATGCGCCGGAGCTGAGTAGGTTTCCTCATATTCAGATCAGAATTGGATCGATGCTAGGAGCAGAGGCGGTTACTCCAAAAAAAGGCAGTGTGATCAAAATTGACATGCATTAGAGACTGCCAGGAGCCGTTGACAACTATGTATGGCATGACAATCGAGAAAGTGTACGAAAAGCGTCTTGATTCCGCACACTTTCGCCCCGAGCGGCGACTCAAAGAAACCTCGAACTGAACGGCCGATATCCTGTGAAGACTCCAAGGTGAGTCGGCCGCTGGCGTCAATTCCAGTGACACTGGCTCACTAGCGTTTGTGCCCCGCCGGAGGGTTCCGCAGTGCCCCGAACTCGTTCCTAAATTAGCATCCGGCCTCTAGATTTTAGTGCTAAACCTCTAAACATCCGCTGTAACTGGACGACTTGCGGCAAGTACTAGAGGTGACGGCGATGTTCTTTAAACGGATGATAACGTTGCCAATTGAAACGTAGCTGGATGCTTCTGAGCAATTGAGCATCCCAACATTAAACTGTCCTTTTGAGCGCAATGCTACAAGCACTGAGTAAGCTACGGCTGCTGACCTCAAGAGGCCTAACCAAAACCCTAATGGAGCGAGGACGCATCTCTGGCACTCTGCCACACCGCAAAAAATACAGCACCTCTCAGGGGCCAGACCCCCAAGAGGCGCAACTCGACTACCGCAAATTCCTAGACATCCTGCGCCATGACAACGATCTAGTCGAAATCAACACCGAAGTTGACCCTCATCTGGAACTCGGTGCAATCATCCGACGTGTCAGCGAAGTCAACGACAAAGCCCCTCTCTTCAACAACATAAAGGGTGCGCGTGATGGTCTGTGGCGCGTCGCGGGCAACGCTGCCAGTCTTCGGCCGAACGAGAAGGACAAATACGGTCGAATAGCCAGGAGTCTTGGATTGGAGCCTACTGCCAGTTGGAAAGAGATATGCCACAGATGGCAATCGGGTAAGAGGGCTAAAGTCCTGCCTCCGAATGTGCTCCCATCGGGCCCATGCAAGGACAACAAGATTATGGGAGACAAGGTTGATCTTACCACTCTACCGGTGCCTTATCTTCACACTGGCGATGGGGGCAAGTACATCCAAACGTACGGTGTCCATGTCCTTCAAATGCCTGATGGAAGTTGGACGAACTGGTCTATCTTCCGTGGCATGGTCTACGATAAGAATCGTATAGTCTGTCTCGTCGGAGGCGGCCAGCACAATTCTATGATCCGCGATGCCTGGTTGGCAGTAGGCAAGAAGGAAGTTCCATGGGCCTTGGCCTTTGGTGTTCCCCCAGCTGCATCATTGGCAGCTGCCATGCCAATACCAGAGGGTGTTTCTGAAGCTGAATATGTTGGCGCATTAGTCGGCAAGCCTCTTGATCTCGTTAAATGCGAGCTTAACAATCTCCTCGTCCCTGCCAACTCAGAGATTGTCTTTGAGGGCACGCTTTCACTGACTGACAAGGCGTATGAAGGTCCCTTTGAGGATTATATGGGAGTGATCTTCGAGGGGGATCGACGCATGCAGCCTTTGTTTACCGTTGACGCCATCACATATCGCAACGATGCTATCATGCCTGTGTCGGTCCCGGGCCGTATCACAGATGAATCGGTGAGACCCTTACCTTCAGTTAGCATTTCGTATGGCTATACTAACCTGCGACACCTACAGCACACAACGGCAGCACTTGCATCTGCCGAACTCCTCGAGCTGTTACAGCGCCAAGGACTTCCCATCAAAGAGGCCAACTGTTCCCTCGAGACATACGCAACATGGTGTGCGCTGCAAGTTGACACAGAGAAACTGGGAGACATGAATACTAACTCAGCTGAGCTATGCAAAAGAATAGGTGACCTTGCATTCAAGGACAAGAGCTGTATGCTTGTCAACCGTATCATCTTGGTTGGCGACGACGTTGATGTTTTTGAGTGGAACGATGTTATGTGGGCTCTAGTCACTCGATGTCGCCCAGGCAAGGACGAGACTTTGTTCGAGGAGGCTAGAGGCCATCCAATTACGCCGTACATGTCACACGGGCCACACGGCAATCCAACTCAGGGCGGCAAGGTTATTTCAGACTGTCTGATGCCGATTGAGTATCGGGGAAAGAGGAACTTTAGGGAATGTAGCTTCAATACGTCGTACCCGGAGGATATAAAGAACAAGGTTCGGGAGGGATGGAAAGGAATGGGTTTCACTGCGCATTCATAAGACAAGGGTCTAGGTAGAGCATCTTGGAAATATACAGATGTATTTGCATTCATGTTGCCACCACCAGACACTAGCTTATGTGGTGAGAACCGTGAGATCATGAGAAGATTTGCAAGATCTGACTCATATCAATTATGACTGCAAGGGCATCACAAAGTCTGGATCGCTGCGAGTTAAAGAATCAGAACGTTCGTAGTACGCTGAGAGTGATGCGCAATGGTCAATGGAGGCTCGCAGTACAGGAGCGTTGCATCACATGGTGCCTGCATGTAAGTTGAGTTGACACTTGTGGCTGAGAGCTTATTCCGGCAGACAGAACTTTGTGCGGAAACTTAGGAAAATCACACCTTTATTGCAACATGCTATACTAAATCACCTCCCTATAGTCTACACTCTACAGTCTTGACTTGTTTTGTAGCTTGTTAATCTTCTCCGACGTCTTGACAAAGGCCTTGTAGGTAGGAAACAGCTCCTTGGGGTCGTACTTCTCACGAATACGAAGGAACTTGGCCAAGGCAGTGTCACTCATGACCTTGGACTATAAGAAGAGAACAACACGTCAGTAAATGATTGGGCCACGGGATTGGCACTACTCACATTGGCATCTTCACAGTTGACATCGATATCGGTGATATACTGGCCCACAGCAACAGGGAAAGCCTGTCTGTAATAGTCGCGCATGGGCTGCATGATGGCGGGCTCTAACTTGGGGTCGGTCCAGCCAGTGAGTGTTGAGATGTACAGATCTTGAGGCAGACTCAAGCACGCGTCATCCTCATCCGGTTTGATGTCGCAGTGGCAGATGAAGACAGAAGAGACACGGGTCGGCAGCTTTAGCATGGCAGGTCGGATGCCCTCAAGGAGCTGCAGTGGACAAGCATGGTTAGTTACGTACCACGTTTACTTCTGGAGATACACTTACTCGAGCTAGAGAAACATCTGGATCGTTCATGATGCTGTTGATAGACCATCGCTCCTGACCAGCGTTACCTAGGAAAGTACGCTTGCGGGCAAATACCTCCTCAAATGTTCGAACCTGGACAGGCTTTGACTCGATGAGGAAGTCAGCAACCTCAGGCGTGATCCTATCGTATGCGCTGAGCAGAGTACGTGCTTCTCTTTGCGTATCGGTATGGCAAAGATTGTTCAGAGTGAGAACAAGCGTCGCGTTGGGAGGAACGTCATCTGTAGTGTAGACCGGATCATACTTCTCACGGTAGTCGATGGTCAAGTTCAGATCAGTGCCATACTTGGGAGTATCTCGGCCACGCTCGATAGCCCAAGTCATCAGAGCCATGTAATTGTCATCGTTGATCACAAACTTGAGAGTCTTCTCCCACATGGTAGATCTCTCAATTGTGCGACCCCAGAAACGTGTGACGACAGCGAAGAAGCCCATGCCACTACCACGAGCTGCCCAGAAGAGATCCTGGTTCTCGGTACGGCTCGCGATGAGCGTGCGACCATCAGGAACAACCATCTCGATCTTGGTGATCCATGTTTGGTTCGTCGCACCCCAGCCTCGAACGAACCAGCCTTGGCCACCAGCTAGCATGAAGCCTGCTGACCCAACAGTAGGAGCGTGGCCATGAGGGAAGAAGCGGTTGACTTCCTTTAGCTTGGCGGCGAGTTCCTCAACACGGGAGGAGGGACCGAAGCAGATCTCCTTGGTGACCGGGTCATAGTCGATGCGGCGGCTCAGGTTGACCGCATCGATGAGGATGCCACCGTGCCAAAGGGCAGGGAAATGGAAGATATGACCCGAAGATCGAACGCCAATAGGTACACCAAGCTCAGTTGCGCGTGCAAGAGCCTTGGCCACTTCAGCAGGTGTCTCAGGAATGTGAATCTCAGCGGGAAAGCGCTCAATCTTGTGGGCAGTGGGATTCATCCGTCGGCATTTCTCATAGTCTGGGTCCCCTTGAACCAAGATCTTCTTGGAGTATTTGGGTGTAGTGGTATAGTAGCGATCGTCTGACATGATGGTAGATTTGTGTGATGGCAAGATTGAATGGATTATGACTGAAGGGATTATGATGCTGTAGAGGGATACTCGACATCAGAGTCAGCGACAGCAACATTTGTATTGAACTGTCTCAACTAACTCTCCATGCATTGCTCCGTAGACCGTTCAACTCAAACCCCGCGTGGTCTCATCCTCTTCATGGGTTACAGAATATTCCACTTCGGAAGCTACGTTGGGGTTTTCCATGGCCAGTCAGAAGCCGTCGGAACATTCCTAAGCCAGGTTTCCTTCCACCAACTGGATCAATCCCGCCAATATTCAATTAGGAAGACTGAATCAGAGGAGAAACTGTGGGGATGATTTATCCGTGCTGAACGGGGTAAGACTGCACATTACCACAATTGTGTTCAGCACTACGCTACGGACTGTGATGCCCGTTCCCGGTACGGGGGTGCACCGTGCAAGAGCCGAGTGTGAAGGGCATCAGCCATCAAGAGCTAATTATCTGGAATGGCTGAACAAGGCTTGGGTGCGCCAATGGAGTGGTGGGTATTACGTATAAGCCATATTTTGTGATTTCGCACACCGACTCTCAATTCCTCCACGCGACCAGCAAGAAGGCAGACCAAAGGCCCTCCAAGACCTTGATCCGCCAAGCTCTAGAAATCTCAATCCAACATAATTATAATGGCTAAGAAAGTGAGTGTGGCGAAAATACGCCAACATGGGACACAAGAGGATATCTGGATCGTCGTCAATGGAGAGGTATACGATATGACTGAGTTTGCGCCTGAACATCCTGGTGGGGAAGAGAGTAAGCCTATTGCCGCAACCTCTTTGTTACAACAAGTAGCAAACATGGAATTACTAACTTTCTGAACTCGATAGTCATCTATCAACACGCTGGCCGAGATGCCTCCACGTCGTACAACGAGATACATTCCCCATCCTTGATCAAGAAATCTCTACCTACAACCTGCCACATAGGCATGTTGGACACGGCGACAATCGACGAGGCATGGGAAGGTCAAGAGAAGGATGCAAATTCCAATCTTGATGCGTCTGTTGATACCGTATCCGAACCAAAGTCCAAGCCTGATCTGAGTGAAATCATCAACCTCCACGACTTCGAGCGAGTAGCGGAAAGGTTCCTCGCCACTAAGCCTTGGGCAGTCATTCACACTGGCTCCAATGACAACATCACACGCGATGAAAATAACGAGTTCCTCAATCGAATTTGGCTGCGACCGGAGATAATGAGAAAGGTTGGACAGATAAATACTCGTCAGACATTATTCGGATGTGACCTTTCATTCCCCATCTACATCTCGCCCACAGGAGGATCGAAGCTCGGAGGCGCTGAAGGCGAGATCACACTAGCACGTGCAGGGGCAAAAACAGGTATAGTCCAATGTTTTGCTACCCCGTCGTCATATACTCATCTAGAGATCTTGGAAGCTACGGAGAAGCACGCGTTCTTCCAGCTGTACGTGAACAAAGACCGATCAAAGTCTGAGGCCGCCATTCGGGACGCTATCGCTACCGGTAAGATCAAGGCTCTCTTTGTAACAGTGGATGTTCCCGTGATATCGAAGCGGGAAGAGGATGAGCGAGCCTCGTCAACTTTGGGGCCTGGACAGACGAGAGACAAGAAAGGGGCGGGGTTTGCGCGACTTGCTTCGTCTTTTATTGACCCGAATGTTTGTTGGGACGACATCAAGTGGCTACGTAGCATTCTTGGTGATATACCAATCGTTGTTAAAGGTATACAGCAAGCATCTGATGCACAGATGGCTCTAGCTGCAGGCTGCGACGGCATCGTCATCAGTAATCATGGCGGGCGGGCGGCTGATTGTGCAGCCCCTGCTATTCTAACGCTCTTGGAAGTGAACAGGATCTGTCCAGAAGTGTTTAAGGGTATGAAGGTCCTTATCGATGGAGGATTTAGACGGGGATCAGACGTTGTGAAAGCCATATGTCTTGGCGCTTCAGCAGTCGGCTTTGGCCGCCCGCTTTTGTATTCACTTGGCTATGGTCAAGAAGGAGTTAAGCATGCAATCAATAGTATATACCCCATCCTGACGCATCTGAGTACCAAGGCTTACTCGAGTTACAGTTATAAAGGACGAGATAGAGACCGCGATGAGGCTTTGTGGAATCACAGACTTGATGCGGGACGCTCACCCTGGTTATGTGAACACAAGAGACCTGGATCATCTAGTCCCTGGGCCAAATGACGATCTTCCAAGAAGACGTCTCCTGCGAGAGAGTAAACTGTAGTTAGATGATTCGTTGATAGATATTCCAACAGATTTCAGTATCTCGCCTATGCTGTTCCTGAAATCCTGGCCAATGTAGCGCCGCTCCAACGAGCCTGATATCATCCATAAGTCTACAGGGTCTGGCATGCACAGATCGCAGACGAAGGGTTCCGCTTACCATGGTAGAGTCCGTCAGCTAGGTCCTAAGGTCAAGGCGGAAATGCGGGGTGCGCACGGAGATGCGGGATGGTTCTAGTCCTTGGTGTACGCTGCATAATTAGGTAAATCGGTTTGCAGTTGCACTCCCTCCCCACGTTAGATTAGTGAAGCTTGATTCAAGTGTCAATGGACAATAACCGATTCAGCTTCATAGCCGCCGCAAATAAACAGCGGTGTTTATGAAGTGAAACCAGGGGGTTGCTTTCCTTCATTCGCAGCATGCTCACGGAGGTGTGCTCCGCCTACACTACGACTTTAGCCACCATCTTGACTGGTTGCCGCGCTAGCCCATCTCCTTGGCGTTATTCTTTCCAAATGATATGATATACCTGGTGAGGGGAACCCTTGCGCTGAGCTTACGAATCCTGCCTGTCTCCAGGGACAGCATGATTGATATAAGAAACTCATACTATGCATTACACAAAAACTTCTGTTTGTTCTTGAAACAATCAAGCCTTGCTCTTTGCGTCGTTAAATGACAGCTTAATATCTTTAACCCACTGCTATTCTCAGAGATGGAGTCCAATACCAAAGACTCGGGAGCATCGGAGAAGATGGATCTCCATTTGGAGAGATCTCACTCCATGGCCGACGCCGAACGGGTCGCAACCAAGAACACTGATGCGGTCGAGCTTGCCCACCTTGGCTATAAGGACGAACTCCAACGACGCTTCTCGCTGCCATCTCTTCTTGGCCTCTGTCTTTGCTTCATGGGCACATGGGAGGCCTGTTCAGCCTCCATCGCCGCGGCTTTGACGAGCGGCGGCCCGCCATGCCTCTGGTATAACTTGTAAGATTAAATCTTAGGTAGAATTGACTGCCAGTTTACTGACAGTCGTGGCAGTATTCTATCATTCTTATTTATCCTCGCAATTGGGGCCTCCCTTGCAGAAATCGCCTCAATGAACCCACATCTGGTGGTAAGTACTCATCAGCACAACCCGTTCACGCCTTCGAACCGACAAGACTGAAGATTTATTTAGGCCAGTATCATTGGGTCACAGCTTTGTCTCCCGAACGTGGCAGAAAGACAGCTTCGTGGATGACAGGGTGGATATCTATTGGCGGCCAGGTTGTCCTACTTGCGTCGGCAGGTTTTTACTCGAGCTTCATGGTCCAAGGTCTCATCTCCCTCGGCAATCCATCATATCAACCAGAGAGATGGCACGCCACCCTCATTTACATCGGCATCTTGATCTACTGTGCGATGCTGAACATTATTGGCGAGAAGGTACTCCCAACGGCTAACTTTATCCCTGGTATGCTCATCACGCCTCCCCTACTTTCTCCTCTTGGCTATACGGACTCTAACAACATCAGGCGGTCTCCATATCTTTGGATGCCTCGCTGTGCTGATCGCTTTGGGTGTCACGTCCAAGAAAAACACTTCGGGATATGTGTTCACCACGACCTTCAATAATACGAATTGGAGTGATGGCGTTGCTTGGATTGTCGGCATGATCAGCTCCATATATCCATTCTTAGGCTACGATGGGGCTTGTCATATGGCTGAAGAACTTCCGCATCCTCGCCGCAATGTACCACTCGCGATGATCGGAAGTATCGTCATCAACGGTGCTATGGGTGTTAGTTATGTCACAATGCTGCTTTTCTCGGCGGGATCCCTTGAGCGCATCCTTGCTACACCCTACAGACTTCCCTTCATTCAGATCTACTACGATGCGACTCATTCAGTCGTCGGCACTACATTCATGGTCCTGGTGTCAGCTTTGACAGCAATTGCTGCTGCAGCTGCAGGCATGACTTCTGCGTCCTGGACTTTGTGGGCCTTTGCGCGCGATGACGCTACTCCCTTCCACTCATGGATCGGGCACATCCAACCCAGGCTCAAGATCCCGGTCAACGCAGTTCTTGTGGTCTTTGTGCTCGATTTGCTACTTGGTTTACTGTACTTGATCAACCCCACAGCGTCGAACGCCATCTTGTCCATGTCTGCTACGGGAATGTATCTTTCCTACTTGATGCCCGTTGTATGCATGCTTGTTTGGGGCCGAAGCAAGCTGCAGCCATCGGAATATGGCCCTTTTAAGTTGGGGAAGGTTCTAGGAATTTTCTTGAACTTGGCTGCTATTATTTGGATGGTGGTTTCTATCATCTTCTATCTATTCCCGGGTTCTTTGCCTGTAACACCGGGGAATATGAACTACTCAGTGGCTGTTATGTTTGGCTGGATCATCCTTGGAGCTGTCCACTTTGCCTTTTAGGTCAAATGAAGTCCTTCAGAAGATTTGATATTTGAGCAGCAATTTATTATTTGTCATAGCCTTCAATTTACGTGTTTGTCATAACGTAGAAACCGCTGCTTGTTTCCCTGTTTCCCTTTTTCTGTCCTTCACAAATAGTTGCCACCCATTGAAACAGTACTTAAGTAACCCCAGAATTGTAAATTGGCATAAAGAAGATTCTCCCGGGCCACTGCCTCTTGAGCTGCGGTTCCCTCAGCTCTGAGAGAAATCCGGGCGACAAAAGAGTAACACTACCCTACAGTAATGGCAATCCTCTGACTGGCTACCCCGTACTCCATTTCAGTTCATGGATCATGAAGAGCTAAGACAGGATAGGAATGGCCCTTTTGTCGGAACAGTAGCGGAAAGGTGGGACCGGTCGCAAGGACCGTTCTGAATCACGGAGCTAGGAACAGAGTGTTCAGATATCATGTTTCCTATCTCAGGGACAGATTGACACCATCAAAGGTAATGACCTCCGAAGGTTGTATCTAGGAACTGGCCTATCAGTGCGAGTGCGGGGTAAAATGTGTAAGATGAAACTGCATTGTACCGTCAGAAGACCTTTTGTGCATCGGCGGCTTTCGAGGACACGGATGGCAGGAAACGTCACCTATTTAGGATGCAGAAAAGACCCCATGACCACAAGGGGTATCATGAGGGTTTTCAGATTCCGCCGGGGAGTGATCGGGAAGTTACCCAAGGTTCATTCAATGGGCATGGCTGATGGCTGGTGCTTATCATATAGATGATATTAGATAAGGTGCTACGTGAGGCTTTCCTGAAGTGTCCTACCACCTACATTAAGGGTATTTGTAAACGGCATTTGACCGGAAAGAAGCCGATATACTGGAGATTCATAGCTCTTGGTCAGCAATCGGGGCATAATTGGGAGCATACTGCACATCAGTAGTCGAAAGTCAAAGCCCCTAAGAGTTATTTGAAGCTGCAATGGCATGAATAAACAACTATATTCTTGTAGAAACTGCAGAAAGGCCTGACCGTCTGTGTCTTTATCTTGTCACACCGTTTCAACTGTAGAATCCCAGACTTGGACCACTAAACACACGGAAACAGCAATGTCGACTCATAGCGGCTGGCGCGCACTTGACGTGGCTGTCATTGGAGGAGGTATAGGAAGTCAAGCAGTTGCTACCTCTCTTCGTCGCCAAGGCCACAAAGTCACCATTTACGAGCGCGCTGATTTTGCTGGCGAGTTTGGAGCCTCCATCTCATGTGCGGCTAATGGTACTCGCTGGCTGGAAGAATGGAAAGTCAATATTGAGATTGGCGATCCAGTTACTCTCAGGAAGTTGATCAGTCGTGACTGGAAGACTGGTGAACCAATCAGCGTCTATGATCTCAAGGATTATAAAGAGCGATGGGGATATGTGAGTGATACCCCGACTTTGAGCCTGGATCCGCAATAGTGATGCTGATAACATCATTCAGGTCTACTACATGTTCCATCGCCAGTATATGCATCGCATGTTGATGGATAGCGCTCTTGGTGAAGGCGAGGGTCCCCCTGCTCAACTCATTGTGAACCACCAGGTGTGTCAGTATTCTCAGATATTACAGAAGTATCACTCATCGCCGTCTCTTATTTTAGGCTACTGATGTAGACGTGGAGAGTGGAGAAGTCACCTTTGCAAATGGCATGAAAGTAAAGCACGATGTAGTAATTGGAGATGATGGCATTAGATCCACCCTTCGAAGTGTTTTTGGCATCAAGCCCGATCGCAAGCCAGCGACTTGCACTTGTCTGCACACCAATGTTGACACCGCAAAAGCTGTGGAGCTCGGTTTAGTTGACTACTCCCAGAACAGCGCTCTGGAGTATTGGGGAGGTTACAATACCCATTTCAAAATCGTTCTGTCTCCTTGCAACGGAGGCAAGCTCCTGTCTTACTACTGCTTCTTCTTGCGCGAGGCAGGCGACCTCAAGGCACAGACCTGGGATCAAGAGGCCACTCTGGAAGAGCTCCTAGACCCATACCCCGACTTGGACCGCGCCGTCTTCAAGCACCTTGAGATTGGGTACTCGATCCGCCCCTGGAGACTGTGGCTCCATGAGCCTTACGATCACTGGACGGAGGGGGTTGCCTGCATTATGGGAGATGCTGCTCATCCAGTAAGTCATGGTGTTCTTCTGTAGTTACGTTTCATGCACTGACAGAGATAAAGATGATGCCGGATCAAAGTCAAGGTGCTTGCTAGGCTATTGAAGATGCTGCTGCTATTGGTCTCGTTTTCAGCAAGAAGCACTTTAACGGCGATATTCGAGAGTCTCTCAAAGTCTTTGAGGAAGTTCGCAAGCCAAGGGCTACCAAGGTTCAGGCTGCATCAGCAAGGGCCCGGGAGAACATCAACGAGCGAATTGGTAAGAGATTTTCAGAGATGCTTGTGTGCAGATGCTAACACTTGTGGCCAGGCTTTTCTAGCAACACAAACACCAAGGTGTACAATGTTGCAACTGAAGATGGGAAGTTGACGATTGATGAGATGAACATGTAAGTTGCACCTATAATCGGAAATTTACCACCCTTTACTGACTTGACTCTCCGAAGGTATAACATGAAGGAACATGTTGCGAATGTATTCAATGAGCGAAGGCTTGAGGAAAACATCAAGTCAGAGCTAAAGGACGAAGACCATAAGTATGAATTAGGCAGGGGCACACTGTCACTGGCTCAGCATAGCAGTATTTCAGCATCTTAGCTAAATTAGTCGCACTGATCTTTCCTGTATTAACACCGACCATACCCATCTCCAATGCTCTTGCAACGCGCCAGATCGTCTTAATATCTGTAGAGAAGAAGTATTCAGCTAGACCCTATTCTTTATCATTTGCCATTGGGCTAGCCTCTTCGACTTTGTCAAATGCAATGACTGCAGCAAGCGGGCCGAATATCATGGGCAACATCCATGTCCTGAGTAACTCTATCCAACAGTGCTGGCTCGATGAAGAACCCACCGAGGTCTAGGCGAGCCACGCCACCTTGCAACAGTCTGGCTCCTTTGCTGACTGCATCGTTAATATGGCTCTGAACTTTGCCGACTGCTGCTTGATTAATTACCGGACCGTGGGTGGTAGACGGGTCGAGTCCTGATCCTATGTTGAAAATCTTGACGCGATCATAGAGGGCTTGGATGAACCTGTCATGAATACCACGTTGAATATAGAGGCGGATTGCGCAGATACATGTTTGACCACAGCAGCGGAACTTGCACGCAATAGCGCCTTCAATAGCCGCGCCCAAGTCTGCATCGTCAAAGATGATGTAAGGTGCGAGTCCACCAAGCTCCGTTGCCGTTCACTTCATTGTGCGGGCAGCCTCTTCATAGATCGACTTTCCCACTCCATTGGAGCCAGTAAAGGTGATCTTCTTGATGCTAGGATGGGTATAGAGCTGTTCGACTGCCTTTCAATCGGTATAGCAGATTATGTTAATAAAATTAAAATATATAAATAGAATGATATGTTATAGAGTAAACTGTGTTAAATATAAAACTATAAACTCATATCCTGAAATAAGTTAATCCAGCTTAAATCTGCTAAGAAAGTTCTTTTCATGCAGCCAAATTCGAATATCCTTGCCTTTCAAGTAGAGACCAATTGTCGTCAAGTGAATGGCCACATTAATTGCAGCAATAGTCATGTAAACTGTAAGCATGCCATTACTAACAATCCAGTCGTTAATAACCCATGTCTAAATCCACGCCATGAGGGACTTAAGGGATGCGACTACAACCATCAACTCGACAGATAGCTGGAACTTAAGTTAGTATGTACTGGCGAATATAGGGACAATAGCGACTTACCTCTTTGTGACAGTCTAAAGCATAGCTCATCGACAGAGAAACACCAATCTGCGCCCCAGCAGTCAAAACACCTAGACCAATGACAGGCCCTGCCCAATGTGTGTGATAGTGATACGTTAAACTTGCGATAAGGGCTCCAATTAACAATAGTAAGGTCCCCATGCATAGTGTAGGCAGTCTCATCTCGGGCTCTCGAATACCACCATTTTTGCGTGTCAGATAGTTCGACCAAGAATCTGAAACAGAGCCACAAAGCCACGCGCCAACAAGTGAACCTGCAAAAGGTGATAGAAATATCAGACCCTGTGCTTGGGAATCAAACCCGTAAGGTTCTCCAAATAACTGGGCCACGGTGGAACCGATTATGACATTCCATCCAAGCGACACGCCGTAAATCATAGAGGCCCATAGTACAGTTGGATAGCACACGAGCGCAAAGGGTCGAAGGAATACCTTGAGGAGAGAAACTTGAGGATCACCCTTCTGGAATGGTAAGAGTTCCTTTAAATAGCTTTCCTTCGGTGGAGAAGACTGAGCTTCTGAGTTGTTGCACGAACTTTGACGTACATCCTCGATGTTTTGAGCGCAGGTCTTTTTTTCCGGATGACCTTCTTTTGAAACTTCCAAGGTGGTTTGATCACGAGGTTTCGTGTACTTTGTCTCGGCCATGAAGAAAATCATGGTAATGCAATTGAGACCGATGAACATGGCTACGATGTAGAATGCCCAAGCCATGCTAAGGTACTGAATAATTAGGGCGGAGAACTAAAGACCACATTAGCACGGCCACAGGAAAGTCAAGATTTCTCTTACTAAAGGTCCAAGCTCATTGCCGCTGAGGACGGAAAGACCATACGCCGAAACCATGGCTCCACGCTCATGAAGGAAGAAGGTATCCGTTATAGTTGTAGGAACAATCGATTCGATGGGTGCTTCGAATAAGCCCAGAAACGCTCGACCGATAACGAAAGGTGTATATGATGCGGTGGATGCAAGACCGAGCTAAATACAAGCTACGCCCATCAAAAGATTGGAGAGCAGATATACCGGACGTCTGCCGAATTTGATAGCAAAAGGCCTAACCAATTAGTAACAAGCTGAGCGACTAAATTGCTGAGCTTACATCCAAAAGATATTCCCAACACCTTGACAGATCAACGTAGCGCCATTCGCATACGTCAGCTTCTGCAGCAAAACACCAAATTGTTTTGTCAACGGAATCATGCCAGCAGCAGGGTTTAAAATTCCCATGGGTACCTAATGATAGCTTAATGCCCAGTTACCTAGGCATCTAGTTAAGTAAATAATATTATATATAGATACCTATAGGTATTTTAAAATATTCTTATAATACTTATAATATATATAAGTATTAGAAATTGCCTATAGGTACTTATAAGTAATATTATACTCTTTTATATAACTCTTAAAAGTAATATAAATATAATATATTTATCCCCTGTTTATACTGATAGTGCACTAATATTTGGCTAGTCTTTACGATTGTAGACTGGTCATGTGCTGTATAGCGTGATCAATTCTGCCCTCTATCGCTGCTAACGCTGACATCACAACTTTAGGTCTTTGACTTTAGGCTCCTAAACCTATATAAAACTTAATACATTTTTCTTCTGATAGAACCCTGCAATTACCCCTCTCTTATCCATTTTGCGGTACGCTATCCCCCTCATCTTTACAGCAGCTTAGTCTTCTCTAGTACCCTTTTAGCCTGCCCTTAGATAGCCTTAAGCTACTTATTATATAAGCTGCCTAGTTAAATAGCTATAATAAAGTTACTTTTATTAATAGTTAAATCTATCCCTCTAAGTAACTTCTCTTTAAGCTTATTAAGTTGCCTTATCTTACTATCAAGGAAGCCTCTCTTAATTAACCTGTAGTAAGGCTATATAACCTTAAGGACCTTGCAACTAAAGGCTACCTGCTTAATGTAGCTAGCATTATCCTTATACTGCTAGGTTAATCTGATTTTTATAGCTATATTATGCAGATTAGTATAATTATTTCTGTTAATAAATAGGTTAATTATAAGGATTACTTCTTAGTAGCATCTTATCTAATATGCCCTATTATCTTAGGCTGGTTGCAGGCTTCTTTAGATAGGCATTATAATGGTGTAGCTGTGATGTTATTAGCATCTGCGATCAGAAGGGAAGGCGGGTTGGATGACTTACTGTTAAAGCGTGTTGGATGATTGAACTGTGGTATGCTGCAGGGATCGATAGATGTTTGAAGTGGGTTGCAAGAGGAAGATCTGGCCCAGCTGAAGAGCAAGGCTCTCTAGCTGGCTTAAGTGCAGTTAGGTTTAGGCTGTAATTAAGGCAGCTAACTTAATAATATTAACTTAATAAAGCTTTACTGCCTAGGAGGTAAGTAATATTTAAATTATAATAGACTTTAAAGATGCTTAGATACCTTTTAAGGCTAATATATAAACTTAAAAAAAAAAAAAATATATATTTATAGTAATAATTTATATAAAAAGCATATTTATATATATAAAAAAAATATTAAATTAAATATATATTATTTATATAAAAAGTATTATTAATTTCTAGCTAATTATTTAATATTAATACTTTAAGAATTTATTCTTTTAATTTAGCTTTTAACTTATAATAACTGCTATAAGTTAATATATTAAGCTTTACTTAATTTAAGTCTTTTTAAAAGTATATAAAGATAAGAGTTAATAGAATTTAAATTATAAAAAGACTAAAGTAAGCTTAATAATATAAGTAATAGAAATTAATTAGTAAATAATTATAAAAGTTATAAGTCTTAAGAATAAGAGGAAGATATTTATAATTAAAGAAAAATAGAAGATAGTTATTAATAAGTTATTAATAAAGTATTTATATAAATAACTTCTTCCTTATATATTATTAGTAAGTAAAGGAAAGTTAAATATTATAGTATTTCTTTAAGTAATATAAAATATATAAAGGCTTTTTATAGCTCTTTAAACTAATTTAAGGAGTTTTTTATAAAAGAAGATAGCTTAAATAAGTCTAAGTTAAGAGACTCTTAAGATTAGTTTAAGGCTATAGAATAGAAATATAATAAAAACCTTTCTTTAATTAAAGAAACCTTTAAAGTATATTATTTATATTAGTATATAAAGCAATATATACTTTATGTTTTTTTAATTATAATAGTACTTAGCTATATTATAAGAAGGTTTTTAGCTATATAGCTTAATGTAGAATATTTAGGATTATAAGTAATATAAGCTTAGAATTAAAAGAGGCTTTCTTTAAATTGCCTTTTTATTTATTATATTAGTTAATAATATAATATAATACTATATTAAATATACCTTCTTTAAAGAAAGATCTATATATAGTTAAAGTTAATTTTTAAGAGTAGCTAGCTTATAAACTATAATAAGTATATAATTACTATATTAAATTACTATAAATACCTTTTTAAAACTAAGAAAACTAAAAAGAAGATTCTATTCTTCTATTAATAGTAATATAAATAGATTTATATAGTTAAATATATATTAAGAGGTATAAAGTTAAATAAAGTTAGCCTTAGCTTATTCTTTAATACTGCTAATACTTAAAGATAGAAGAATAAATTAAATACTACTTTAGTAAGTATTTTATTTTAATTTTAATAAAAATAAAAGAAAAAGAATAATAAGATAAGGGGTCTTAGTAATAAATAAATCTATATACTTATATAGCTTTATTATAACTTAATAAATGCTATAGGAAAGAACCTTTACTTAAGGTTAATAATTTTAGCTGCCTTTAAGTAGAAAGAGCCTCTTCTAATAAATACTAAGATAGTAGCTAATAATCTTAAACTAAGTTTATATAGTAGATAAGCTATTAATAACTAAATAACTAATAGAATTAGAAAGATAAATAAAAATGTAAGTGCAATTAATAAGGTAATTAATTTACTGCTAATTTTTAGTAGTAATCTTATAATTCCTATTAAGGTAATCTTTAAATTATTCTTAAATAAATAGTTTTAGTATCTTAGCCCTTATAAGCATTATATTTATTAAGTTTTATTAGATTAAGATATTATAAATTAATTTTAAAAGTTATAAAATAGTCTTATTTTGTATTTAGTAAGCTTAAGTCTCTTTAAATTTTTATATAAGCTTAAGACTTTAAGTAAATTTAATAGTAAAGTAATAAACTTAAAAGATAATTAGTTATAATTAACTTAGTAATTATTATATATAATTATTATAAGAAATATATTATAAGAAGAAATATATATACTTAAAGAATAAATAAAAATAAATAATTAATACTAATAAGATTAAATAATTAGTTTATAACTTACTGTTTTAAGGTATTAAATTAATTATCTATTAGATCTTTATTATTAAAGCTTTTATTTTAAGAAAAGTTATTCTCTTTATCTTTATTCTTATTATAATTATTACCCTTTAAAATTACTATCTCTTAAGATATAATTTTAATATAATCTATAATTTCTTATATAATAAGATTTAAAATATAAGCTATATATTATATAAAATAAGAGCAGAGTAAGGGTATAGGCTATAACTTAGTTTTAATTTTATAATTTAAATCCTTAATATTAAAATATATATTATTATCTACTATAATTACTTAAAGGTAATTTAGAAGATAATAATTCTAGAGGCTATATATTATATAAGAGTTTAGTATAACCTTACCTTAATCCTTAAATATATTAATAAATCTAAGTATAACTCTTTTAAGTTATTATTAAGTATTAAGAAAATAGATAAAAATACTAAAAATAGTAAACTTATTATAGGGTATTAACTATATATCTAATATAAGAAAGACTTTAGCCTTTAAGGGGAAAGTTTAAAGAATAGCCTCTTATAAAGATAAAGACTTATTTTAAATTCATTTAATAAGAGTTAAGCTGCTAGGTAGTTAAAGGTATAATAAGATAAAGGCTATAAGCTACTAGAATATTAAATTTACTATAATATTTATAGATAAATAGCTACTAGTAATAAAATAAATAAGATAGTAAATAGATTCTATTTACTATTTAGTAATACTAATTTATTAAAAGTAAACTAAGATTATTATATTTAATTACTATAAATATACTTATATTAAAATTAAAATATATTATATTAATTCCCTTAGATATTTTTATTCTAAAAGCCTTTTTCTTATAAATAGCTAAATTTAAATGCCTATATATACTTAATATACTAATTCTAAATACATTAAAATATATTAAAGTAGTATAGTAAAAGTAGTATATAATCTATAGTCTTCTATTTAATCTTTATAGACTTTAATTAAATTAAAACTAGCTAAAAGAGTTTCTTTTCTTCTAGAAGATTTTTAAAGCCTTTAACTCTAGTAATTAAAGTAAATAGGAAGTACTAGGTATAGATTTAATATATAATATCTACTATTATATTATTTTTTATTAAAAAAAAAGCATTAATAGTAAAAGGGTTAAATAGAATATAAAAAGGCTTACTAAGTATAGTTAGTTTAAGGCTAAGTAAGCTTTATAAAGATATTTTAGTAATAAAATATAACTTAAAATTAGTTTAAAAGTAAGAAGAAATTTTTAAAAAGGATTACTATAAAAGATTATTATTTTACTTAATAACTTTAAACTAGAAGATTTATAATTATATTAATTAATCTTAGCTATAATAAACTAAAGCTATATTAAGTTAAAGTAAGCCTTTAGTATAATACTTAAAACTTTAGTATATTTTATTATATAAATACTAGATTATATTTAATTAGCTAAAAGAGCTATTTTTACTTAAACTTAATAAGAATTTAACTATAAATAAAAAAGGTTTTCTAATTCTTATTTTTCTTTTTTTTTTATAACTTATAAAAATTTTAAAATAATATAAATATATTACTTTTAAAATAATACTTAATAATCCTAAAAGTAAAATTCTTCTTAAGGTATATATTATATTAATATTCTATTTACTATATATATTTATTTATTAACTATTTTATAAGTATTATTACTTTAATTAAATTAATAGTTAAGCTTTTATACTTTAAGATTTACCTTATAATATAGTAAAAAATTATAATAATTAAATATAAAGCTATTAAGTAAAATTAAAAATAGATTAAAAAGGTTAAAAAGAAAATATATAATATAAAATAAGTAAAAGCCTTAAGGTTATATATAGTAGTAATTAAAATAAAATAGTAAGTTAATTTTTAAGTACTTTTTACTATTTATATTAATATAATAAGTAAAAATTCTTTAAAATATCTATTAACTCTAATATATAATTAAACTTTTTATACTATAATTACTATTTTAGTAAATTATTTAGAAAATTAAGTTAAGTATTGTTAAGGCTTGAATAAAATAGCCTATAAATTCACTGTAAGTAACCGGATAGATAATAGTAATAGAAGAGGTAGAGGTAGGAGAATTAGGTAGATAAAAGTAGATTCGTTGAGAAGAGCGATTTTTTCCAAATTTAATAATATATATTATGTAATAGAGAAGTTGATAAGTTTCTAATTAAAAAGGTGTTCCCTGAGTGGGAAAACCTGGGTCTTATATAGACCTCTAAAAGAGCGGGCATTGTGATTCCCAGAGCGGGGTAGCCTCAATGATGATGAAGAGACTATCACAAAAACCGCCAAAATTCGGAAAAAAATAAGATATACTTTTTACCCAATTTGGAAGGCGCTAGGCTTTAGTATGCTTATAAAGCTTAAATAGGAAAACAGGGTTTTTCGTGGTGTGTTATGAATCATCCAACTGAGGGGTAAAATCTCATATACGTAATCCTCATTATATAATTATCACGTGATCCCAGTCACGTGACTTTCCCACTGATATTTCCTTAGTAAGGAATATTTAAAGTTTATAGAAAAACTTTAATATGTGGAGTTTGCTCAATTCTCCACATATTGCTTAGGTAAGCACACCAATCGAAAGCCCTGAATTTTCTTATTATTTTAGTATATATTTTGCCCTAATTAGTCATCTAGAACATAATATATTCCTTAGTTATATAATAAGACCTTTATATAATATTAGGTCTTAACAAGTATAAAGTCTAATCTGCAATTTTAGTTATTAGCAATTAAAGCGCTTTAAGAAATAAGTAAAAGCTTTATTATTATGCTATTTAAAAGTAAGTTAAATATTTATATTTTAGAAATCTTAACTAAGTATAATTAAGCTTAAACCTATATATAATTTATATAAAGTATATAACTTTATATTATATTAATATAAAATTAATAAAAACAATTTATAAAAATATAAGATTTTAAAATAGCTTTTTAAAATAATAAATAAAAGGCATATTAGCTAATTACTATAAATAATTAGCTTAATTAATTCCTTACTATACTTTAACTTAAGTAAATAAAAATCCTTAGTATCTTATTTCTTATATTAATACTAGCTATATATTTTTTACTTATTTCTTTTCTTTAAAGAGTTTTAAAGGCATTAAGGTAATTTAAGGTTTAATATTAATAAGCTTTAATAGCTTATAAGCTTTAATAAGAAGCTAAAATATAAGATAATTAATACTCTTAAAATGCTATAATACTTCCTTACCTAGGCCTAAATACTATAAGGTAATATTATTCTAAAGAGATAGAAGCTTAAAAAGGTAATCCTATATAGTAGATATATGCCTCTACTAGTAATAGATTTATTAAATCTTTCTAAGTATAAAAAGTTTACTAATTTAATAGAAATATTAATAAGCTTTTTATTATACTTACTATCTTTAATAATAAAAGACTTAAAATTTATTAAAATTACTATAATAAATTAATATATTATAAAATCTTATAATAATATTATCTTACTATTACTTTTATATTAAAGGAAACTTAAAAGAAAGAATATCTTTATATACTTAACTTAAACTTAGAAGCTTACTAAAGGGCTTTTATAAAAGAGCTTAATTATCTATAAATAATTTAAAAAATAAATTAAAGAGCTTAAATACCTTTAAATTCTTTAGTTTTATAATATATTAAATATATAACTTAAGTTAAGAAAAGATATTTAAACTATAAAGTAAACATATAGATTATTTATAGCTAATTATAAGTAAGTAATTACTATAAATAATTACTATAAATACTTACTTAGAGAACTTAAACTTAGTTTAAATAGTATTAATCTTATACTTAATATTTTAAAAGTAGTATATAATTTTATTATATTTAACTTATAAGAAATATAATATAGTAATTATTAGCTATTTAATATAAGTTATATAAATTTTAAGATTAGCTTAAATAATTAGCTTAAATTAATTTAAAAATATTATATTTTTATACTATAGTCTTTTACTATTTAATTTATTTATTAGTTTTTAATAGAATTATAGCTTAACTTTTATTTTAATTAAGCATTTTATTAATAGAAGTAAGCTAGTAATTATCTTCTTTAATAAGATTATTAATATCTTCCTAGAAAGGATTATTATTATTTTATAGGATTTTACTAGTCTTAAAAGTTAATACTATAAATGCTTTATCTTTAAAGAGATTATAATATTTACCCTTTTTAATACTACCTTAAATTAGTCTTTAAATATTAGTAAATAAAATATACTTATTAGTTTATATTATAGTTATTAAAAGTAGTATCTTTAAGTGCTTTTTTAATTATCTTATTAGTATTAAGATAATTTATATATTAGTAGAGTTTAATCTTTAAGTAACTCTACTGCTAATTAAAGTTCTTCTTTATAGTTTTATATTTATAGCATTCTACAAGAAGTATATCTATTTTAGTATAAGCTTTCTTTATATAAGGATTTATTAATAAATCCTCTTTAGGCTTTTATTTATATAATAGCCTATTAAGTAGATGCCCTAGGAAGATTAGCTTAAATAATTACTATAAGTGTAAATAAGCTCTTTATCTTAGCTCCTATTACTTATTTTTTCTACTTTAAGAAAAATTAGAAAATAGTAGCTCTTACTGTAATATATAAGGAAGATAAAGGTGTTACGACCTAACACATTCTAGTGCACGTAAGAATAAGTCCCCTACTTTTTCTACTAATTAAGAACTATCTACCTTATATAAGTTAAATGCTTACTATTTAACTTATATAACTAATAAATACAAATAGAGTTAAACTAATCCTATTTAACTTATATATCTCTTAATATATATATATATTTATTTAGTACTTAGATAGAACTTAGCTTACTAGCTATTAATAAAGCATCTTTATATTAATAAGCTTAATATATATTACTTAATTATTAAGAGATATAATACTTTATAATGCTTAGTATTATACTTTATACAATCTGTAAATATAAACTTAATATAGATTAGTTTACCTATTTAGAAACTATAACTATTATATATTAATAGCTCTTATTTAGAATATACTATATAACGCTAAGTAATATCTATATAATAATACTTATTACTTTAACTTAAGCTTCTACTGCAGGATGTGCCTAGCAGTATGCTACACCTAAGACCCCTTAGCAAGATATTAATATCTCTATAGAGACTAATAAGGAAGATAAAGAAGATATTACCCTAGCCTATCTAAATACCTATAAAGAGGAAGTTAAGAAACTTAAAAAGAAGCTTAAAAACTTAAATAACTAGTATAATAAACTGTTAAATAGCGCTAGAAATAACTTATATATTACCTAGAATAAGATTAAGAAACTAGAGAAATAAGTAAAACTACTTTTAGCCTATACTAATAAAATTAATAATAAAGTAAAGAAAAGTTAAAGGCTTTATAGAAAGTATATTAAGTATATAAGCTTACTTACTATTATTAGAAAAGACTCTAGAGAAATCCTTAAATTATAATAGCTAGATCTATATAATAAAAATCTTAAAAAGTTATAAGAGTTTCTAACTAGCTTATAAAGTTACTATTTATACTACTCTATTTAATTTACTATAAATAAACTTAAAGTATAATATACTATAGAATTCCTTAAGGATAAAGTATAATGCCTATTTAAACTTATTATCTAGAAATATATTAATAAGCTATATAAGGAATAATAAGAAATAACTAAATGTATTTATAAGAAGTATAAGAACTTTAAAGAAGAACTATGCTATATATGCAGAATAATAGATAAAAAATGCTAGGTAGAAATAAAGATCTAATAGCTTAAATAGAAAGGATTAGCCTCTACCTACTTTACTAAATATTACTACTAAGCATCTAGACTTAATTAAAATAAAAAAGCCTATATAGTGTAGGTATACTTAAGACTAAAAGAAGAAGTTAAGGATACTCTAGTTAATATTAGACTTAAACCTAAAAACCTAAATAAACTTGCCTTAATAGTAGTTAAGATTAATAATTAGCAATATAAATAATAATGCAAGAAATAAGCCCTTAAGAATAGAGGCATATATAACCTTAAGTAAAATAAGAGTTAGCTTAATTAAAGAAGGAAGCAGTAGACTAATATATAGCATAGCATAGAACTAAGACTTATAGTTCTTAGAGCTATATAAAGAAATAATAGATATAAACTAAGAGATATATTAAGGGTTAAATATTATAACTATAATAAGTTTAAATACTTTACTAATAAGTATACTTAATCTAAATAACTTAAAGACTTTAATTAAAGTAAGTAAATATTAAAAGTAATTAATAAACTAAAGCCCTAAATAGCTATATAAACCTAGACCCTAGGAATAATATAAAGCTTATATAATACTATAGGAATAAAAGAAGAAGATAGTTAAGTTAAGAAGAAATAAAACCTGCATTATAATAGCTTAATCTAGGAACTATAAGATAAGTTTTCTATATATAATAAGGCATATGCAGATAAACTAGATTATAGAACTTAAGAAGAATAAAATGAAATCTAATAAAAATAGCATACTTAAAGAATAAAGGATAAAAAGGCATATTATAAAAGGATAACTAGATATAAGGAAAATAGGAAATAAAAGATCTATAATAATCTTAAACTTAAAGAATAAGTAAATGCCTAATAAAGGAAGAAGTAGTATAATAAGAAGAAACCCTTACCTACTAAAGCTCTAGGTATAATAAGAGAAGGAAATAAGAAACCCTTAAAACAGGAAATTAGAAAATACTTAGAAAACCTATAAGGGAAGGAAGCTACCTCTAATAAGGGTAAGCAAATAGCCTAATAAGTAGATAACATTCTAGTTAAAACTTCCCTATAAGATATAGAAGAAGTAGTAAGAAAGGAATATAAAGCTAGAAACTAAATCTATACTTACTAATACTATAATTCCTAAAGCATAGAATATAGAGAAAGCATAGTATAGGTAAATATATAATACCTCTAATAGTAAGAAGAATATCTAGAAAAGAAGTAGCAATAGCCTTATAATCTGTTATTTAATAAAACAGGAATAAGGATATAGACTTTAGAAGAAGAAAGATATATTTAAGGAGCTAGGAAATATAGTAATATAAATAAAATTAACCTATTATATATCTAGGTATACTATATAATTAATGCTATAAATCTACTTTATAAGAAACTTAAATTTAATAAAAGAGATAATATTAGAATGCTACTTATATGCCTAGGATATAATAAAATAGCATAGATATCTTATAAGTACTATTAGTATACTATGCATAGATAAAGTAAAGAAGATAATAATTGCTTTTTTATATTAATTCCTAGAATACTTAATAATATACCCTACTTATAGAAGGAAATTAATAGTTATCTAGTATACCTCTAGTATAAAAGCCTAGAAGTTATAGAACTATAATTCTATATAGTATAATATAGAGAAATATAATAAATAAATAAGAACTGCTAGGAGATTTAAAGAATAATAGGAGAAATTACTAAAGTAAAAGAGGAATATTAAAAATAGACCTAAGATAGATAAAGTAACTACTTAATAGAAGAGTAAAAGTACTAACTATTAGACTTATAGAAGCTTAATAATACTATAATTCAAAAAGAAGAACTTAATAAATTAAAGAAACCCTTTAAGGAACTACATAACATTAAAGGAAAACCTAGTAATAAATACTTTAATAAAGAAGAAAGCTGAAATAATAAGGAATATAATAAAGATTATAAACTACTTTATTAAACAAACTTAAATATAGTATACCTTCTGTAATATTAGAGCTACAGAAGAGCAGATAGCAGGGATAAGAGAGGCTTAAACTAATAAGCGCTCTAGGGGCTATATAAGATAAAAACCCTAACTGCCTAGTGCTATAGGCTTAAATTAAGGGAAGATGGCTAAACGCTTAGATTAACAGTAAAGCAAAGAAAAACTTTATTAACTTAAAAATAGTTATAAAGCTAGGATTACTGTAGAGAAAGAAACAATAGCCCTACTACCTTATTAATGCAGAAGAATAACTCTTTAACTATAATAATAGTATTATAGATTAAGAGATTAATTATCTTAAGGTCCTTATTAAAGGAAAGAATTAAGAAATAAGTTTTAATATTATCCTCTTAGGAGAAGGAATAGACATTCTACTTAGAATTAGCTAGCTTAGATAATAAAACCTACATATTAACTGGAGAACTAGCTAAATTATATTTCCTAGTAATATTAATAGTAATAAAGAAATAATTACAATAAGTAATAAAAGATCTTATACCTTAACTAAGAAAGATAGTAGAGGTAAATATAATAATATAAAGTTACTACCTCTAAAAGGAGTATAATATAAGTATAAAAAAGGCATATAATAAAAAACAGAAATCCTTAGCATCTTCTAGAAATAAAACCTATAAAAGGAAGAAAGAATAATAATAATAAGCTAGAACTAACTTAAGAATATACTAGAAGAATACTAAGTATATAATAAACTGTTTAGTAAAGAACTAGAAATAGGAGTCCCTAAACATAGTAAATAGGACTATAAAATCAACCTTATAGATAAAAACTTACTATTTTAGAAGCTTTACCTACTTAATTAAAGAGAGCTGCAAGTTTAAAAGGAGTATAATAAAGAGATACTAGAAAGGAGCTATATTAAGGAGTCTAGCTTATTATTAGTATTATCTATATTCTTTATACTAAAGAAAAATAAAAAAGATAAACTAGTTATTAACTACTAACTAGTTAATATATATACTATTAAGGACTAAACCTTACTTCTGCTTATTATAGAACTTAAAGATTAGTTATAAGGTAAAAAGATCTTTATAGCTCTAGACCTTAAAGGAGCATATTTTTTTTAAGTTTGCATATCAGCCTTAAAAGGTATCCAAGCATCTCTAAAGTCTATTATAATTTAAATATTACTTGCCTCCCAGGCAGCAAAGCTTCATTAAGTTAATATTATTAAGTTAGCTGCCTTAATTACAGCCTGAACCTAACTGCACTTAAGCCAGCTGGAGAGCCTTTCTTGCTCTTCAGCTGGGCCAGATCTTCCTCTTGCAACCCACTTCAAACAATACCACGCTTCAATCATCCAACACGCAGTAAGTCATCTAACCCACCTTCCCTTCTGATCGCAGCCGCTAACAACATCACAGCTACACCGTCACGATGCATATCAGAAGAAGCCTGCAGACTCCTGATCCTGACGAGCCTTGTCTGACAGAAGGACCTAATGCGACCGAAATGAAGGATATGATCAACCAAGCTATTAGCAGCGGTGACTATTACAAGCTATATGATAAGGCTATAGAGATCCTAAAGGCCTAGGAGCATATAGATGATATCAACTGCATTAAGCAGGCAGCCTTTAGTTGTAAGATCCTTAAGGTTATATAGCCTTATTACAAGCTGGTTAATAGAGGCTTCCTTAATGCTAAGATAAAGGCACTTAATGCACTTAGAGAGAAGTTGCTTAGAGGGATAGATCTAGAGGTTGAGGAAAGGGAATTCATTATGGCTATTTGCAGCAGCTTGTATGATAAGTGGCTTAAGGCCATCGGGTAGCAGGCCGAGAGGGCGACGAGAATCACTCCGCAGTGACATAGAGACCAGGCTAATTATGGTCTCAAACCACAAGAGCGCGAAGATAAGGGGGACAGCGTACTGCGAA
Organism: Fusarium xylarioides; assembly: GCA_013183765.1. NCBI lineage: Eukaryota > Fungi > Ascomycota > Sordariomycetes > Hypocreales > Nectriaceae > Fusarium > Fusarium xylarioides. Next base: position 74,769 of record SRZU01000167.1, read on the forward strand.
ATGGATAAGAGAGGGGTAATCGCAGGGTTCTATTAGAAGAAAAATGTATTAAGTTTTATATAGGTTTAGGAGCCTAAAGTTAAAGACCTAAAGTTGTAATGTTAGCGTTAGTAGCAATAGAGGGTAGAATTGATTACGCTATATAGCATGTAACCAGTCTATAATTGTAAAGACTAGCTAAATATTAGTGTACTATTAGTATAAATAGGGGTTAAAGGAGCATATAACCTTATTTAAATTAAAGAAGGAAATAAATAGAAAATAGCATTTAGAATTAAATTTAAACTATTTAAATATATAATAATGCCTTTTAGTCTTACTAATATACCTATAACATTTTAGTAGATAATTAATAGTATACTTTAATAGTACCTTAATATATTTATAATCTATTATCTAAATAATATTTTAATCTTCTTAGATAATAAAGAAGAATATAAAGAATACATTTATAAGGTTTTAAAAACATTATAATATATTAAGTTATTAGTTAAACTAAAGAAAAGTTTCTTTTATATTATAGAAGTAGACTTTCTAGGATATACTATCTTACTAAGTAAAATTAAGATAGAATAAAAGAAGATTACAGTAGTAGTAAAATAGAAAGTACTTAATAATATTAAGAAAATATAAGCCTTCTTAGGATTTACTAACTACAACTAATAATTCATTAAGGACTTTAGTAAGATTACTAACCTATTAATAGAACTTATTAAGAAAAATAAGAAGTTTAAATAGAATAATAAAGCATAAGAAGCCTTTAAATAACTTAAAGAAGCTATCCTTAGTAAGCTAGTCTTAATAATATTTAATTCTAAAAAAGAAATTAAACTAGAAATAGACTTATTAGACTTTATACTAGGAAGATAAATCAGTTAATAAGATAATATAGGGAAATTATATCTTATTGCATTTTACTTATATAAGCTGCATAAAGCAGAACTTAACTACCTAATTTATAATAAGAAGTTCTTAGCTATTATTAACTGTTTTAAGGAGTTTAAATACTACCTTATAGGAAGTAAATACTAAATTAAAGTATATATAAATTATTAAAATATCTTTTACTTTACTATAATGCATAAACTTAATTAATAATAACTATATTATATAAAATACCTATATAAATTTAACTTTATAATTATTTATAGAAAAAGGTTAGAAAATAGAAAAGTAAATGTAATTAGTTAATAACTAGATTATAATATAAGTACTATAAAAGTAAGAGAATAAGTGCTAGAAATAAATAAAAAAGGAAAGTATAGATTTACTTAATAAATGTAAACCTTAAGATAGATATAAGCGGTAATAATGCAGGAAATCCCTAAGGAAAAAAAGGATAAATTCATTTCTAAATTCTATTTATACCTATTATATAGATATCAGGGAGTAATAAAAACCCTAAAAAGACTACTATAATAAAGATATAAGGTATTAAGAAAGGAAGTAGAGATAGTAGTTAGGAAATGCAACCTCTATATAAAGATTAAGTCTTAATAATATAAGCCTTATAGAGAACTATAACTGCTACTAGTAGTATAATAGCTATAGGACTTAATTATAATAGATTTTATAACTAAACTGCCTTTATTAAAAGAACCTTTAATTAGAATCTTTTATAATAGCATTATAGTTATAGTAGATTAACTTATAAAATTCTCTTACTACCTACTATATTAGAAAGCAATAGATGCTAAGAAACTTGCCTATATGGTATATAGGTATATCATTAGCATATACAGGATGCCTATAGAAATCCTTTTAAACAGAAGACTTATATTTGCAGCTAAGTTCTAGCAGGCACTTATAGCACTCCTAGGACTAAACTATAGGCTTATAATAGCCTTTAGACTCTAAGTAGATAGATAAATAAAATATATAAATTAGGTAATTAAGCAGTACTTACAGTATTATATTAACTATAAATAAGATAACTAGGTTAAGAAGCTACTATATGCCTAGCTAGTATATAATACTATATATAATAAAAGCATAAGGCTTATACTAGCTTATACTAACTTTAAATATATACTAAATATATACTATAATATATAATAACCTAAGTTAATTAATCCTATAGTAATACTTAAGAGTAATAATCTAAAGAATCTATATAATAAACTTTAAATAAAACTTAAATTTATTAAAAAAAGAATATAATAATACTATAACTCTAAAAGAGTAAGAGGTTTTACCTTTTTAGAGGGAGATATAGTTTACCTATCTATAAAAAACATTACTATAAAATAACTAAGTTATAAACTTAACTTTAAATACATTAGACTTTATAAGATTATTAAGAAGGTCTTAAAAAATAACTATAAATTAGACTTACTATTAAGAGTTAGGCTCTATTTAATCTTTTACATTTTACTTCTTGAATTAGCAGGAGAAATAATATAAGTTAAAATATATAATAAACTAATAGAAGTTAAGAGACTAGAGATATATAAAGCAGAAGTAATATAAGATATAAGGGAGACTAATAAAAAGATAGAATACCTTATTAAGTAGAAGAACTACCTAGAAAATGAAAATATATAGGAACTACTAAAATACCTTGCTAATACTTAATAACTCCTAAAGAACTTCTATTAACTCTAAGGAAAAAAGAATTAAGCATAAAACTCCAGTTAATAACCCTATAATCCTTTAATAACTAAATGTTATTTAAAGCAGAAGATTTAGCTACTTAATAACTAGCTGATTCTTAACCTTCTAATGCCTCTAATTTATTAAGATCTTTATAACTATAATAAATTATCTTAGTAGCCTTCTTATAAAGATGCTTCTCCTAATAATGCAAATGCTAAAGATAAGCTAGAGCTTCCTAGAGATCTGCTTTTACCTGCTTCTTTTACTTATTAATATAATCTTTCTTATATAAAACTCTTACAACTACTAAGGTTAGTAAGGAAAAAAAGAAAAGATATAAGGAAAACAATGCATAAGCCTAAGAAGTTATACCACTAAAGTTACAGTTAGTATACTTCTTTAATATATAGAAATTACATTATTATTTGCCTTTAGAAACTATACATTAAGGACAGTTAGCATAAAAATAAGCAGAATAATAAGACATCTTAAAACCAAATTTATAAATTAAGTTAGAAATATCTTTATAATGCTTAGAAGCTACTTTAGGATAGTTAATATGCTTAGAAATACAGCTAGATATATTATTAATATAGAAAAATGTTTATAGGAGTAAGTTTAGGTTATATCTATGAATTTTACGCTTAATTGCTTATAGGCCTTAAGAATAAGACCCTAAAGAGGGGAGAGATTATATTACAACCTAACATATTCTAGTGCATATAAGAATAGGTCTCTTACTTTTTCTACTAATTAAGAACTATCTACCTTATATAAGTTAAATGCTTACTATTTAACTTATATAACTAATAAATATAAATAGAGTTAAATTAACCCCATTTAACCTATATATCTCTTAGTATATATATATATTTATTTAGTACTTAGATAGAACTTAGCTTACTAGCTATTAATAAAGCATCTTTATATTAATAAGCTTAATATGCATTACTTAATTATTAAGAGATATAACACTTTATAACGCTTAGCATTACACTCTATGCAATCTGTAAACATAAACCTAGTACAGACTAGTTTACCTGTTTAGAAACTACAACTATTACAAAAGGCTAGAGTATAAAAATTAATATCTCTATAGCTAAAGGCAATTATATCTTAAAAGCTAAAAAATTAAAGGTTTAAGAGAGATAAGTTTAAAAGGAGATTAAGATTTCTAGCATTATAGTAAAAATAAAAAAATAAATCTTAAATTTAAAATATTAATCTTAAATAGGTAATAATTAGTAAAATACTTTCCTTTAATTAGCTTAAAATTTATAATAAATTACTATACTAAGATCTATTACTTAAAAGATTAAATCTTAATATTAACTTAACTTTAACCTTTTAAACCCTTTAAATTTTAGAATTTATAAGTTTTAAGTAAAATTTAATATTTCTTTTTATTTTAGCCTTTTTAGTTAATCCTTTTATAGTAATTAATTAAAATAATTGCTTTTATTAAGCTTATACTTTAAATTTTAATACTATATAACCTTTTAAATTTTATAATTTCTAATTCTTCTTTTTTTTATTTTAAGAGTTTTTATTCTTAATCTCTTTTTCTTATAGTAATCTATTAAGATAATTGCTTTTAATTTCTTAATTACTTAAGATAACTAGTAGCTAAAGCCCTTCCCTATAAGTAGCTTAAAAGACTACTAGTAGTAAATAGCCTTAAAAGTCTATTGCTAGTAAAGTGCCTTAAAAAAGTATATATAAAGCCTAAGTACTAAAAGGGAAATCTTACCTTAAGGGTTTTATTATTACTTTTAGTAAGTAGTTTATTTATATTATAATTCTTTTCTTTAATACTATTATAGATTACTAAATAAAGAATTATAAAACTTAAATTCTTAAAAGCAATAAGCTTACTATTATATATACTCTTTTTATTTATCTTATTTATAAAATTATATTTAATATAACTAGAAACTATACTATAGCTTTTACTTATATTACCTTTAATACTATTAGTACTTTTAAAGAAGTAATTAAAGCTTTTATATACTAGCTCTTTAAAGGTAAATTATTTATAGTAATCTTATATAGTAATTAGTTATATTAATTAATTTTAAATTTAAGTATTAATCTTCTATTTACTTATATTAGTTATAAGACTATTTAAAAGAAGGATATATAAATATACTATTGCATTTAGTATATTATAGTAAACCTTATAAATAATAACCTCTAGTAAATAATTAATTTAAATACTATTAAGTTACTTCTATTCTTTAATACTAAGGAAAATTAAGTAGTATAATATATATAAGATTAAGTAGAATTAAAAGAAATTTAAGCTTATAAAAGAGATAAATGCATTAAAGCTTAAGTATATGCTACTAAGAATACTAAAATATAGAAATAATAATAAGATAAATAGAAAAAGTCTAAAATATAAGTTAATTTAAAAGATCTAGTAGCTAGACTTAAAAAGGCTTTTAATAAGCTAAATAAAAATAAAGCTATATTTAATTAAAAGATATAAGATAAAGGTAAAAATAAGATTAATTAAGAAATGCAAGATAGAGGTAAAAATAAGCTTAATTAAGAGCTATAAAATAGTAATAAAGATATATATAAGAGTATATTAAAGGACTAAATTTAAAGTAATAATTAAGCTACTATAGTTTTATATTTTTTCTTAAGAGATTTATTAAAGTACTAAAAGTAAAGGCTTATAAGATACTAATTTACTACTAATTTAAAGTAATTATTATATCTAATTACTATAAATTAAAGATATATATTATAAGTAATTTAAATTTTTATCTAGGTATTAATTTATAATTAATCTTTATCTATAAGTATTTATATTTATATAATTATCTTATCTAAGTACCTGCCTGTAGGTAAGCATCTAAAATAGGTATCTCTAGGTATATACTCCTATTAAATAGGTACCTATAGATACCTATAGGCTGGGTATTTTAAACCCTAGCCAGCAGCTATGATTGGACCTGTAACACTTCCCATAAAGGCGTAGAAAACACCGTTGAGAAAAACGATCCATTTCTTGGCCCTGGACCATCTCAGGGGGTCGTTTGGGTCGGTTGTAGAAGGCTGGGGCACAAGGATGATGTGGTTTCCTTGTTTGTCTTTGACATATTGCAGATGACTTGCGTTGTCGTAGAGGAGCTCTGTGCCGGGTGGGCGGGTACTGGTAGCTGTCTCGACATGCATCATAGCATCTTGATCTTGTTGGTTTGCCATGCTGTAGGTGGTAGAGACAAGGCAGCGCAGATGAGAATGAAAATGGTGGGCAGGGGATAGCTTTGGCTTCTGTACTCTTATAGCCCAGATCAAAGTCAGACTCCGCCCCCGCAATCTGGGGAAAAGGACTACTAAGCAGACGAGATGATCAACGCTGCATCAACTTGGCCTAATCTTGATTGTTAGACGACTCCGAGGAGCTGGGCGCCCTTGTTCCGTGGAAACAGACCGATCTGCTACTCGGTAGACGTGATGGCCTAGACAAGATGTGGAGAAGTCGCGGGTTCGTGGGGAAGAACGACTTGGATCTGGAAACTAGGCTGAATGAGGTTACGTTTGTGGGGTGTTCAAACCATAAACTTTGAAGCGAGGAGATCGGGAACAGGGAGTTTCCTTGGGTTGACCATGCAGCAAGTCCATCTAATGCTGGTGAATAAGCATCCCCGTGAATGCCGAGTGACAAGCCCTTCCCCGCCTAGCCCGCCTGCCTATCCCCACCGCTAAGCTGTGGGGTCTCAATGAAAGCATTGTACTATAGAGTCTAGACATCTCTGCGATACTTTAGCGCTAATTGCAGCAGTGGAATTGGTAGGAGTTGATTCGGTCAACAAATGCCTTCAGCGTTCTTGCCACGGGGCGCTGTACATCTAAAGAAAGACCATGGTAATTTCTTTAACATCTTAGAAATTGCTATTTATCTATATTGCTATGTTTGCTTTGCTAACAAGAGATCTTGGCCTCATTACGAGTTTTTGACCATGTTCGTAAGTGTGCCAATGAAAGGTAGAATCTCCACTGTAAACTCATCTCCGTCTTTCAAGTTCTGTCGTGGAACCCGTCCATGCCCTACGCCCGCGGGCGTCCCCGTCAGAATAACTGTACCCGCTGGCAAGGTAGTGTCTTGAGATAGATAGCTTATCATCTGGGGCACGTTGAAAATCAGGTCACTAGTCAATGTTAGTAGCCAATCCCTCAAGGGACAAGGCTTTACTCACTCTATGCCACAGTCTTGAACAACTTGGTTATTCCGGAGACCTCTCAGCTTGAGCGTGCTTGGGTCAGGGATGATTTGACAAGACACCATTGTCGGACCTATCATGTTTAGTACCACTGCATAAATCGATAGCTTATATGTTAGCTTACCTAGAGGACAAGCCCCATCAAAGCCCTTGGAAAAACACCACTGACTATCCCGAAACTGCGGTGCTCTGGATGACACATCGTTGCAGGCCGTATAGCCAAGGACATAATCATAGGCCTCGTCCTCTGCCACATTGCGGCACGTCTTTCCAATGACTACAGCTAGTTCTGCCTCATAATCAGCCGAATTAGACAACTGAGATATCTTCGGTAACGGAATTGGCGACGGGAAAGGGTCGTTGAGGCTGGTGGCTGGCTTCCTATAAAGGCTTAGCTAGTTATAGCGGTGGTAAAGGGATAGTAACAAACAAGAAGACGGTCGGGACGGTCGGTATGGCAAGGTTGACTTCTCGAGCATGCTGTCTGTACTAAGAAATATGCAGTCAGGAAACTACCATTAAATCATGCTGATAATTGGTTTTCTTACATTCAACCCAATACACCGAATAGTGCCTACCTCATGCTGCGCAAGAGGAGAAAGCAACCGATCAATTTGCACCGTTTGCTGTGTCTTGTTTCCCGGTGCTAGCATGGAGGACCCAGTGAAGAGGTAGGCCCAGACATCCTGGCCTTTCCTCACCGCTAAGCCTACATCCTCACTGGCTGATGCAGGCTCACCAATTAGAATCTTGGACGGCTCATTCTTGGCGATGAAACGAATTAGTCCTACATTCTGATTGTTAGGTTTCTTGGTTAACTAGTAGAGTTATGCTGGGCTTGTGCTTACGGGTGAAGGAGGGTAGCGACATGGTTACCAAAAGATAACAGAAAAACCGACAATGAGCAGCTCGTTACAAAGCATAGTATTCCAGCGTAAGGTCTGCATGCTTCCTATATCAGCCATGCTCCGGTAGAGCCGAAATGGTGACTGAGGTGTTTGTGGAGAGACGGGTTCTCCACAACTTCTCCACGGAACCACTTCGTCTCTAAGTCGTCCCCGCCGTGTGGCTTTTGTGTGTAGAACCCAAGCATCGAGTATTCTGAACTGGATAATTAGCAAAGTCTTGCAAAGTGGCTGCTGTTGCAATTTGCGCCTATCAGCCGACGGAGCACATCCCGGTTCAACACCAAGCCACGGAATTTATATCCCCTTGCTATCTCAACCCAGTCAATCAATCTCAATCCACGTCAAATAGAATATTGGCAATCAATCTCTACCACAATGGGCATCTCAATTTCCAATCGCAATACCGATGATAAGGTCTTTATCCCAGTGGCTAGCCAAGCCAACGGCCACGATACCAACGGTCATCATACCAACGGCCATGATGAAGCAGTCGAAGTCCCCGTTCTCATCATTGGAGGAGGTCCAAGCGGCCTCTTACAAGCCTACCTCTTGTCCCAACTAGGCGTAAAGACTCTTATCGTCGAGCGCTACCCAGAGAGACTTGGGGCTCCGAAGGCTCATGCTCTGAGCCCCAGATCACTCGAGATATGTCGCCAGTTTGGTCTAGATATAGATCACATCAGAAGCTTGGGCACGCCAAGAGATGATGCATACTGGGTCAATTTTCTCACAACTCTATCCGGTCAAGTCGTGGGACAGCTTCCGTACGAGCGCATGGATAAAGAAGTTCTTGACTTTACACCTGAGATGATACACAATATTCCTCAGCCTGATTTTGAGGAATACCTCGCTGAGAAGTTGTCGTCTGAAGACCTTGTTGATATCCGGAAGGGAGTTTCGTTTGTTTCCTTGTCCCAGACCCAAGATTCAGTCACGACTATCGTTGAGGAACGCGCCACTGGCCAACTATACAGGGTCAGATCAAAGTACGTGATTGCGTGCGATGGAGCCAAGAGTAAAGTACGCGAGTACGTGGACATCCAGAGCGACGGCGAGGACTCATGTAAGTTTTGTACCCCTATATCGAGACAGCATAGACATCACTAACTTCCATTCAGACGAGACCATGATGACGATTCATTTCAGTGCTAACCTGCGTGAAGTTGTCGGTGATCGCGTGGGTATGCTTCACTGGCTATTTGATCCCCTGGCATCTGGCTTCATCATCGCCTACAATCTCGATGGAAACGCCGTCCTCATCACCAACTTTGACTCTGACAAGTACCCTATTGAAGCGTGGAATGAGCAACTTTGTCATGAGGTACTTAAAGGAGCTGTCGGCAAGGACATAGATTCCAAGGTCCTAAGCTATCGCCCTTGGATTCTTAGTCGAAAGGTAGCAAAGACATACCTTCTAGGAAATGTATTTCTCGCGGGGGATGCAGCCCACTCGTTCCCACCAACAGGCGGCCTGGGTCTCAACTCTGGTCTCGCAGATGTTCATAACCTTGCTTTCAAAATTGCACACGCCCTAAACAATCCTACCAATACTGCCATGCTGGACTCATACACCGAGGAGCGCAGACATGTTGCCGAGGTAAACTCACGACAGAGCGTCAAGAACGGACAGAAGATCTTTGGCCTCTTGAAAGCTCTCGGAACAGCGAGTATCTCTGATATCAACGAAGGTCGAAAGAACCTACTGAAAGCCATCAATGATCCCGAAAAGATGAAAAAGGTCAATGCTGGAGTAGAAGACCAGAGAGAGCATTTCGATAACCTCAACTTACATATCGGTTATGTCTATGGCGATACAAAATTTCCTGCCCATGCATCACACTTCAAGCCAACCTTCCGATCAGGAGCAAGACTACCGCATGCGTGGTTACGAGGCTCACTGCCATACTCAGTGCCACAGTTGAAGCCCGTAAATCTCAAATATGTCAAAGAGTTGGGTGTCGAGGATATCAAAGCACGACAGTACAGCACTCTGGATCTGTGCGCGCCTGATGCGTGGACGCTTTTGTTGCCTCCAAACGATGACAAAGTACATGCAGCTTCTTGCATCATTACCGGTAGTCACAAGAATATCAAGTTCAATAGTCTTACACTGGGCAAGGACTTTGATGTAGTGTCAGGAGCTGGGAAATGGGAATGGTTGAGCGAGTCTGGTTTAACTCTAGGACGTGCTTTGTTGATTCGACCGGATCAACATATATTTGGGTCTTTCGGAACAGAGGGTGAAGCAAAGGAGCTGGATCAGGAGCTAAGCAATTTCTTCGGGGCTTGATGCGGTACCTAGAGGCCTGAAGTACTATTTACAATGCTTTCAAGAGGTCATAAATCTATTTTCTAGCTGCTTCTCAGGTGCTTGTATCATAGCCAATAAGTCTTAAAACAGTTGCGATGCTATTATACGTTGATTTCCTAAGTCCAATGGCACCAGCTGACCTAGCATTGCCTTTCCATCTTGCTGTAAGCGTTTCAACAGTCTGCTTTGTAAGTCTATGTATAAAAAGTAGATTCTAGTCGACAATTTCCTGGGCATAAAGTAGCCCGTTTGCTAGTCGAGTGCGTCTTGGCGTAGGGTACCATTGCCGATCATACAACGCGTGGTCGAGACCAGGCCTGGTGTGTCACCTGCCCTTCTCCACAGCCGCAAGAAGCAACACGCGGTGGAGAACCGATCCTCGGGCCGACGCAGAGTTATGATGATGAACAAAACAGGATCCACTAATCTTCAAGCTTGTGTCAATTATGGAGACAGTTTGTATGTAAAGTGCAAATGTTCTATGCATAACAAGACGACATCATCACTACTTGCACCGAGCTGTGAGACTTGAAAATTACTTCAACCTAGCCAATACAGAGCATTCAACACCACATCCTATACCTACATCGCTATCATGGAGACCAAGAATGTAGCCAGCCAAGGAGAGTTCCGCAAATACTTGCCGGACTTGTCAACACCGCGATTTGTAGCGATGCAGAAACAAGATGCGCACTCATACGCAGCCGATTTCGAGAAGAACAAAAACCCGCCATGGCTGCACGCATTATGGGAGCACTGGAAAGATCTACACAAGGAGCCTTTCAGAGGTGTCACAAGTGATGGAGTTGTAAAACAAGACCTGTTTCGCTTGGAGGACAATCAGGTCCCTGTCGGTGATATCAGCGCGACTGCAAGACAAGTTCTTGATGCCCTGGACGAGACGGAGAAGAAAAAGATACTTTATCATCTGGATGACCCGCAATGGCGTACTTGGTCGAATCCGGAGTTTCTTTTGAATGACAAGGGATTGAGGTTAGACGAAATCGACGCTGAGTTGAGGGACAAGATCCTTGAGGTTCTCCGTCTCACCCTTTCACCCGAAGGATTTGTCAAAGCAAGATCAGCAATGCGACTTAATGGATTTCTCGGAGACTTGGTCAACGCAAAGCCAGTGTGCAATGAATTCTCATACAACTTTGCCATCTTCGGGTATCCCTCTGAGAATAAGCCATGGGGCTTTAGCTTCTACGGTCACCATCTTTGTCTCAACATTTTCTTATATCAATCACAACTCATTATTTCGCCTTGGTTCACGGGTGCGGAGCCCAATGAGATCGACGCTGGTCCTTTTGCTGGCACCACTATTCTACAGCGAGAGGACAGGCTTGGGCTGGAGCTTATGCAGTCGCTGTCAGCGGCGCAGCAGAGCAAGACTCAGATTTATAAGCTTCTACGGGACGTTTGTATGCCAGTAGGCCGTTGGAACCGAGATGACCAACGGCACCTTTGCGGAGCATACAGGGATAATCGCGTGGTCCCCTACGAAGGCATCACAGTATCATCTATGAACGAGGAACAAGTTGGCTTGGTAGAAGCTATTCTTGAAGAATTTCTGCTCTATCTCCCCTTCCAGTCCAGAAAGGCCAAGATGAATCACATAGGTAACTACTACAACGAGACGTATTTCTGCTGGATTGGGGGTTTCACAGAATCAGATGCCTTTTATTACAGGATTCAATCTCCTGTTATCATTGTCGAGTTTGACCATCATTCTGGGGTCTTTCTCAACAATAGCGAGCCAGCGGGATTTCATATCCACACGCTTCTTCGAACGCCAAATGGGGGTGATTACGGAAAGGCATTGATTCCGTTCATTCCTGGTGAGGAACAACGATTTGTCTGGGATGATGACGACAGTAACGCCATAGCAAAGCAGAACGGATTCCAGGAGAAATAGATGTTGTATTGCTTTGTTCTAAACTGCACTCCGACTGGTGACCTATGAAGAGCTGTGATGAGCAATTGTTGAGAATCGGTATAGGCCCTATTCCTCTGTTACCTAATAACAGGAGGCTTCTGCTTTTGGGCCATTGGTCTAGCGGTCTGACCTTCACAGCAATAGGTTGGCAGGTGGGTTGGAATGCAATCCACACATAAAACCGGTTGACAAAACTATTGTAGCCACCTTTGACTGATATCTCAGCCGGATATTTCTGTCAGCTTATCTTGCTAAGTGGGTTATTTTCCTACTCACCTGGTTGGCAAACATGCAGGCAAAAAATCGAGGTGTACCGCATTATCCCCGCCATTATTTCAGCCGTCATTCATCACCGTGCCTTGTGAATAAGTGCCCCGCACTTCAAGACCAAGCTTCTCCACGATTGCGGAGAGCTCGTGTAAAGACATCACCGCCTCCAATAACCGTGGAATGAATCTAATTGTGGGTAGAAAAAAACTTTCAAATAAGACTAAATAAATCTAGAGATATTTCTTCTACCACTCGATAATAATAAAAACAATCACTCATCAAGGCATTGCACAACAGGTAGTCATCTCTATCTATCCTGTTCTTTCTTCTCCCAATCGCGCTCAAAAATGTCGTCACGAGGTCCCTGGCGGTTGGTCACTGTCAACACAGCTCCCCAGAGAGCAAAAGTGCTTATACCCCGTGTCGCCGAGGCATTAAAAGATCAATATGATATTCAACATGTTGCAAATTGCTCCTGCAAGCATCCTCATAAACCCCTCCAGCTTCTCAACTAACAGCCGCAGCAATTGACGAGGTGGAGAGCACTGTCAAGGAATATCAGCCTAATATTTTGGTACGCAGCTCGTAATGCTTACTTGGTGCGAGGTTGCTGATCTGGTACAGTTTTCTGCTTCCATGTGGACTCCGGATGAGAGCGCAAGGATACACTCAATTGCTTGATCTGTAGTGCCAGGTATCAAATTGTATGCGATTCCTGAAGGCTTACAAGTCAAGTATGGGCCGGATGCCATAGTGGAGCATCTAATAGAGAATGTACCGAAGGTGATTGAAGGAAATTAGAAGCGGTCGATGGGTAAAAACACGTTTACTACTGAGCATGCACAATGAGGCTATCAAGGTGGGCTTAGGTCTTATCAATGACAATCTGCGAAAGGGCCGCCTAAATTGAGAATGAAAATTATTATAAATTTAAAACGCGATAATAAGTATAAGGGAATAATTGAATGGTTCTGTTGTAAGGCTTAATTATGACACGTTCTAAGCGTAAATAACAATCAACATACCGTAGAGACTAAAGACTCAGACCTCAGACTGTGGGTCACACGCCAAGACCCACTAAATCTCTTCCCCGCAATCTACTGACTTCCCCAGGCATCGCATCCGCATCTTCCGCCCCCGAGCCCTCTCTTCTCCACGCCTTCTACTCTCCCCATCACCAAAGCTACCTTGACTGACTGCCACCGTGCTACACGAGTCTATCATCCAGTATGGCAAGACATGGCGTACGATCCCGCCACCTGACATGCTCCACATGTCACAAGACGTATTCCAAAGCAGAACATTTGCAGGTCAGTGTTGCTCACCTTATCGTAGGCATAGCTTATTGGGTTACTGACATGAGCAGCGGCATGAAAGGACGCGTGAGTTTCCTCCCCGCTCTTGTCTTACCCCGGCATAGAGACTGACCCTGGCTCCGCTCTAGACACTGGCTTAAAGCCATTTGCATGCCGTATCTGTGGACGACAGTTCAGCAGGCCTGATTCTGTCACGAGGCACCAAAGAACTCATACTCAAACCGAACAACAGAAATATCGACAGCAGGACCAAGATCAGCAGCAACAACAACCCCAAGATCAGCAGCAACATCAACCCCAAGATGACTGGCCCTTGTCTCCTAGCATGTCGGACTATACAAACATCCAAAGTGTTATGGAGCAGAATCAGAGCATCACCTACGAGCCAGTACCAGATATGAACGGGCACATGTTCACCGATCCAGCTTTGTCCAATTCGGAGCTCGATATACACCTGGAATGGCCTGATTCAGAAGCCCTGTTGCAAAGTATAGTCGCATTCGACTGGGGTTCTTTGACCTTACCACCAGGAAGTATACTCACACCTGAAACACGCCAAGAGGCAGCACCCCAGCCAAATATCCCCTCTGTTGTCCAATCCGTGGATGGTGAGGAGAATCAGGATCCCGATCAGTTATCACCCGTCAATGGCTCCCGAGATGCCATTCAAAGCCTCAGTGACATGGTTACATGCCTTGTATGCCCTCTGCTGCCGTAAAACTTCTTGCGCTGATAGTGAAACAGTCACAAAATGTCACCTCAGCCGCAAAGTCTTTACCAGAACTAAATTCTGCTTTTCTTGATAGCTGTCTTCAAGCATACTTTTCCCACTTCAACATCTACTTCCCTATTCTTCATCGACCAACATTCATATATCGCGATTGCTCACCTAGTTTAATTCTTAACGCTATAGCACTTGGATCATTATTTATCGGCACAGAAGACGCTGTTAAAGGGGTTAGTCCACTGCCCATGGTTATGTTGGGTGAGAGATTTGATAGCTGACTATACAAGGGTGAGGTGTTATGGAGACTAGCTCACACCGCCGTGGCAACTGCTGTATGTACTGGGTAGTTCAACAGCCTTATAGTCGTTTGCTAATATGGTGATGCAGTGGCCGGCGCTATTACGACATCAAGGTCCCTATGATTCGCATAGGGGCGTTCAGCTCTTGCTAACAGCTCTTCTTGGCCAATGTTATGCTGTGATGTCCGAGGTAACTTATTAGACTCGCTTACGAAATGGCAGCTGACTGACTCTTATAGAAAATAGACCTGAAACTTACCAGCCAGGTCTTCCATAGTCTGGGATTCAACTGGGCAAACCAGAACAACATTTCGAGACCTCGATCATCTCAACAACCACCCGGAGAAATCAGCGACGAATATGCCTGGAAGCAATAGGCCGCAGAGGAAGTCTATCACAGAGCTCTGGTTGGCCATTATATACTCGACGGCCAACTAAGCTATCTGTCAGGTCAACCAGATGCTGCTAGGCTGCATGCAGCAAACACTCTCAGGCTTTCAGCTTCTTCAAAGGTATTTGAGGCCCGAGATGCTCAAGAGTGGCGCCGAATCATGGATGATGAACAATCTGAAGGCCCTAAGTTCTCTCTCTGTGATATCTACCACGAGCGCTTCACCAAGACCATTCCCGACAATGAGATTAGTCCATGTTTACGCAGTGTAAAAGCGCCGCTCGATGTGCGTGTCGTGCTGGAATGCCTACATGCCTTGGTCCGAGAGAACCGCGAGACACAATCTTCGAAGTCCATTGTCAAACTTCCGGCGCTGCTCGATGTGAAACATGCTCTGGTGCGGGTATTCCATCTTCTAAATGACACATGGTCCTTCGATGAGATCGAGCGGCTAGAGTTAATGATCAGATGGCACTTTGTCTGCCTAGACGTGGTTTGCAACTCAATTGAGCTTTTTGACCAAATCTGTCGACATCTCCAGATAGACCAGCACATTTTCAAGTCAAGAGACAGCGGGAAAGAGCTTAAAGATTCCGTGCAGTGGTTTAGAGGATCTACAGACGCCAGATGCGCCTTCTTACACGCCGTTGCTATTCAAGACAGCGTCAATAAACTCCCCTTCAACCGCACCAACACCTTCTGGATGCCCATGCCTATATTCGCCGCCTCCGGCATGTATTCATTATCCCGCCTTAGCGGCATGACATCCGTTTCTGTACCTGCGTCGATTCACTGGGAGTCTACACTGGTTGATCAGTCAAACGTTGGGGAAGCAATGCAGCATGATATTTCTTGGAGAAAGACCCGGGCTTTTATTTCGTCGAATATTAAAACAACAAACTACAGTATAGGACCAGCACGAAATCTGCCATTTGAAATGAAGAAAATGCAGACATTGATGCATGGCCTTGCTAGTCAATGGGGTGTAGCTGTTGAGATACTAAGAATTTTATCAAAGTTAGAAACCTTAGGAGCAATTGCAAGTTAAGCAAAGTCAATCAATTTATAGTTAATCAATAAAAAGTCACTTTACTTATACTATTAAAGACAGGGCAGATTGCTATAGCTGGTATTTGTAAGAAATACTTATTGTTTAAGGCTAGGAAGATGTAACAACTATGTCAACCATCTGTGGAAGTCCGTGTACAGTTTGTAAGTGGTAGCTACTTTCTCTCTAGTGTAGCAACAGAGTATAGAGAAAGAAGTTCCTTCTGTCGCACATCTTGCAGGTTCTGGCCGAGAGACTAGATGGGGAAGCGAGGAACCCAGGACGTATTAAAGCTGATAACACGACGCATGCCAGTATCAAGCATATGAGCTGTGAACAAGCGCCTGCGAATCAGCCATTTACTGGAACCTGTTAGCCATACAGAACAGAGCGAACCGGTTCGCATCGAGGAGGGATGTCATACTTCAGGAGGCCTTCGTTGTTAACCAGAATCTCTGCTGTAATCACTTGGCCAGTCAGAAGATTCTCTCGATTTCAACATCCCAAACACCGCACTCATCGTCCCAGGTTGCTCCAGTGACTCGATGGCTGAGGACAAAGTACTTGCACAGATCATAGAGATCAACAACTTTCTGAATGTAGCTCTGAATCTCCTGGCCTGTGGAGTAGAACTCATCCCAGTCCGGGTTCTTAGCCCAGCTGAACAATAGCATGTTAGATGTCGCGAGAGCAGAATACGTGGGGTTGAATCTCCGACTTACCTGGTAACTATGGGATGGAATGTAATGTCGCAACGAACGCCAGGGTACCTAATGAAATCGTTAGAAGCCAAGTTGGGAGCAGTGATGAGCTGGGAGCAATTGAGCGGAGAACTTAGTTGTTATCGTACCATGTTCCTAAAATCTCAGGATTCTTCTCATAGATCGTGATAGACACATTGTTGACTTGACGCCAGAGATACCCCCCACAGCGGTCACCCTCAGAGGACTTGGTAATGTCTCAGCACACGCCTCCAACCACCAAACTGACTGACTCACGTTCAGTCACGTCATGCATTGTACTGAGGGTCATGCCGCTCATCTACTGCCCCAGCTCCAGGGTATTCTGGTTCCGCGCAAGGGCCAGATGACGGTACAAAACCCTGGCAGTAACTTTCCTCAGACCGACGACTGCTCATGGAGTTTTTCCTTCCGTGATGAATGGGATTATGCGACACAGAATCGGCGTTCAGGCGAGCTTTTCGTGGGTGGCAGTGAGCCAGACGGTATCATTAACAAGTCCTGTCTGCGTGGAATAAGCTCTGATGATGTCGACGATCTTCAAGCCCTATCTCAAGTAGTATCTATGCTACTGCGCCACCAAACACACCTTCTGTATCTCAGCCTAACAGTATTTCAGTATCTTAGTTTATATCACTGTCATTTTATAATACTCTTGTAGCACCCTCGTCCCACAGCATAAGCATGATCATACAGGCTCCACAGCACTAGCCACTGCCCTAGCTGCCTAATCCTTCACAGTGCTAAACTAAAATCTGACAGAATAACGGACTTTTAAAAATTACCGAATGTCCAAACCACCATAATTGACCCGACGGACTATTCACTGCTTTCCTCAAGCTTACATCCTAAGATATTAACCACTGCCCTCGTTATATAAAAGCCCCCAAGAGCCCTAAAACCGCAACAAGAGAACCATTCAATCAAACACTTCATCCATCGACTCAAAAGTCCTCTTAATTCCTGAACATCAATTGAACAGCTCCCCGAAGTTCTACAAGCAATATGTCATCTACCGACAGTACAACCTTCAAATTCTATGCCTTCTTCTTCAAATGGATTGACCCAATCATTGCCCTCGGAGGAGCATATCTAAACTTCATTGATCCAATCGGCGCAGTCACCTCAATGGCACCCAACTCGAAATACGACCCGGATCAAGTGTTTCTCTTCCATCAGAGCGGCGGCCTTGCATTGGCTGTTGCTTTTCTATCGGCCACTATTCCCCGTTATTCCAAAGACATTGCCGTGTGGAGGATTTTGCAATTTTCGCTACTGTTATCCGACCTAGCAGGCATTAGCGGGGTGGGTTTTGCCATGGCCCGCCAAGGGAGACTTGGAGGAAGCTGGACTTCGGATGATTGGGGCTGTGGTGGATCGTATATCTTCTTGACTTTGGTGAGACTGCACTTTTTGGTGTTCAGTCATGGGATTATGGGCATAAGCGACAATCAGGTGGTCAAAAAGCAGATTTAGACGTGCCCGACAACGAGGGTATGTCGGAAAATAAGAATCCCTGTCCCGAGAGTTGCCTCCAGTAGAAGCTGTCATAGATGACAAATTAGGTAAAGCGCAAACTAAAAATCCGGTATCTTAGTGGATCGTGAATCTTAGTATCATGACGCCTATCATGACTCTTATGGAGCTTCCCCTTAGACATATGACGACGAGAAAGTACTAGCATAGACGTAGTGGCTTTTTTCCACCATTCGCAAAGACGTCACTGGTATGCTAGAGCCTAGTTATATAGCCTAATAGATCCATTGCAAGTAAGAAGAGAAAGGTTTGTCCATGTCTTGATCTTTAAACCAAGCAGTACCCAGCAACACTTGCTGATCGCTCACAATGGGTAAATCTGTGATGATTAGTGTCTTGGAGTGCGACAATCATATTGATCCCGACAGATCAAAGTGGGGAGGTTATGGCCCTCTTGTTTCCAAATGGCTCAGGTCAAACGATCGTTTGGGATGTAAAGAATGCCATGGACTACCCGAAGCCAGGAGATTACGATGTGATCATAATCACTGGTGCGCGTGAGTCACGGCCACTAGAACGAAGTTACTGACACATACACTGACAATTTGTATGCAGCCGCAAACCCTCAAGGTCAGGAACCATGGTTGGTGAAGCTTCGGGAATATATCAATAAGGAAGTCGAAACAACATCTACTCAGAAGTTTGTTGGCTTTTGTTTCGGTCACCAAATTTTAGCTATGGCCTACGGGTTATCCGTTGAATGCAGTGACTCGGGATACGAGTTCTCTGCAACAACTATCCAGTTATCAGATACAGGGAAAAAACTGTTCAAACAAGACTCTATTGTAGGTTCAAACTGGTAATGGCTTTGTTTCAATGCATGGACTTACATGGACACAGTGTTTAAATGAGGGTCACCAGTTTCAGGTCAAAGACCAGGACCTGGGACAACTCCAGAATCTCGGCTCGACGGATCATACTCATATACAAGGTCTCTTCCTTCCAAAACGTCTTTGGTCGCTGCAAGCACACCCTGAGTTTGACGCTGAAGCATTGGGTCAAATATTGGAGTTCGCAAAATCGAAATTATCCGAGGAGGATTACCAGAGTGCAAGGGAGAGAAATACGGACTATGTCGAGCAGCAAGTCGCCTTGGATTCATTAGTTAATTTTATCTTAGAATAGAGATAGATACAATGATGTCTTGATAACTTCTATATCTATGAAATGCAAAGACCTATCAGTTCTAGTATTTTAGCTTTTGGTATCCGACCTGTGAAGTGCAATAGTGAAGTAATCGCCAGAGCTGTGCCAGAACAATCTCGCTGCCATGCTGGACAATCGGATGCTACAAGGGCCATCAATAAAGTCCAAAGATTAGGCATCTAACTTAGCGTTAGCATCTATACCATAAGAAAATCATAAGTTGGTGCACGCATGCTTACCTCCATGGGTAGGACTGTACTGAGATTCTGATACACTTGCTCCGTAGAGACATTATCCTTGGTCATGGCTGCATCCGTGATTGACTGTAACGATTGCCAAGCTTCGCTGTTCTCAAGCATAAGAACCGCTTCAGCCTCCTTAAGAACCTCTTCACCGAGGCCACGGCGCTCCGAAGGCTCCCATCTTCTTGCACCTTCTAGAATCTCCGCGAATACTCCAGGAAGTCTTCTGATTCTGCTGAATCGCTGCTCATGGGATAGCTTGGACGCTTCTTCGAACTCATCGGCATAGTATGAAGTGACTAGATCGTCAAAGCTTTCGAAACCCATTGCGCCGACGCATTCCATGATGTTCTGGAATCTTGCGTTCAGTGATTCTCTGGGCACGGTGGCTGGTGATCTTGAAGATGAGGCGTAGCTTGGTTGTCTTGCGGTGGAAGATTGGTCTTTTAGGGAATTGGAGTTAGTGGAAGAGGGCCTTGGGTTTTGGTCTGGTGATTTATCACACGAGCATGGTTTTCGTCCCTCCACTTCTGTGTTTGCTAGCATCCATCCAAGATCTAATTCTCCCTCAAGGTCATCAGTCATGAATGGGGGGTGAGATTCAGCCGTATCAAAGGTTGATGTAGGGAAGGACTGCAATATGGCTGAACTGGTGTTCTGGTTTACAGCGATATCGTCAAAATGCGCTTGATGGAGGTATCCATTGACTTCATGAGGCTCGGCCACAAGGCTCGAACGGCGAGCTTGCTGCGTTTCGCCTCCTGGTCCAACCTGCTGATGAGACCGTCCTGCTTTTACCACAGGAGGCCCTGAGATCTGATTGATAGGACCGAGGGAACTTGCTGGGGAGGGGATGAAATTTGAATTTCTGTTGGCGGAACTCTCTTGCGTCTTTTCGCGTGTTGGCTGGGAGCTAAGAACTTCAGGCAAACGCTGAGTCGATCCCGGATTGGTTGTTTCGGGTGATGTATATGATATCCGTTGATGGACAGAATCTTCATGAAGACGAGGTTGCTCTGCAGTCTCTGGACCTGCTTTTGATGTATTGGCATCTTCATACTGAGCCACTTTCTTTTGTAGGTCGGCAATGCGGGACTTGACACGACGTCCTATGTTCCAGCTCGTTAGTTATCATTCCAAGCCAAGCATGTCACGGCGGGGTTCAGCCTTACTGTAACTTCGCTGGGCTACCCTATTCTGCAGGCGTTTCTTGGCCCTTGGGTCCGTGAGCCCTTGGCATTCCAGATCGCTAGCATTGGCATTGGCGCCCAGAGACGCAGGAGCTGAAGATGGGTTGCTCGTGAATACAACATTCATGGCTGTACCTGATTGCGATGCAGACAACATAGTGCACCATAATTTCACAAGCTATTTAATCAATTGCAACTCGAAGACAAAAGACCTTTCAATACTATCGGCTTTTGAGCACATTTGTGCATTCTGAAACCAGTAACAAAGCACGTGAGCATCATTTCCTTGCTGAAATGAAACCAGATGCAACGTTAAGGCGTTTTTGCTGCAGCTTACGGGCGACCTCAAAAGTTCCTACCAAAATTGCTTGCAAACCCACTGACTCTCCACCAAGAAGGCAACTCTGGCAGATCGAGAACGCTCCTCGTATGGAATTTAGCCGGGGTTCTCAGAGTATTCTTGTCTAGCCCCCAAAGCATGCTGCACACGCCATACGAAGGATCAACGGGGTCGGAGTCGATTTCATAACAATCGGACAGACCTCATTTCAACTGGTCGGCCGTGTCCTTTGTTATGTTACACAACTTGCGCAACCTGGCTGATAATTGCGAGGAGTCGATTAGGCTGTCACACCGGTCGGGTACATGCCGCGTATGTATCCCGCGGCAAGTGTTCCGGTGTATAAAGGCCAACATAAGCTTGATTTTTGCGTCATTCATAAAATGTCGGCATATATGACCTTGTTTGATTGAATACTCGAAAGGATTTATATGCGGCCCGACCCGGCTTGGAAGAACTGTCAGCACAAAAGTTCCGAGCAGTCTAACCTTGAAAAGATATTTGGTCCGATGAGGCAATTGCCGCGCTTACGCGCTGATTATGGCGTCATAGTCGACTGATCGATCGGTACGTCAAGTTATGCTTCGAATTATGCTTCAAGTCCTGCTGGCATTGTCAAACATTGAGTCATGTTTAGCTGGGGAAGGGCACGCAAATGACTAGTTTTCACCAACTGCTACGTGAGAACTCGAAGGTAAGAGATAAGCTCAGACAGTCAGGTTGTACTCAAATGCTCAATTGACGGCTACATCTAACTAATGTTCTCACACCTCATCTAAAACATCTCTACAAGTTTGTATGAGGCGGTGATAGGTCTGCAGCACCTTTCGTCGATCAGTCCTAGACCGCACCAAGAAATAAGCTAGAAACTCAACACCCAACGGTGGTGATACGAGAGTGCCAGGCTGTCTAAACAGCTCCGACCGATAAATTAACGGAGCAACGTCTGGCATTCTCTCCAGGACTTTATGACAGAAGCCTTCTGGTACCAGTACGTTATGGCGGTGAATTGGGATCAGGCAGTTCGCGCTCCAGTACTGTGTCTCAGATACGAAAGGCTTACACATCGCCTTGAAGCGATCGCCATCCCTTAGGCACTGTAGTAGCTGTAGCGCGCACAGATCTACCCCGTAAGCGTGAAGGGTTGAAAATGCGCAGTCCAAGCCAGGAGGACGTGCGTTGACCTCAATGAGATACACCTCAGGGTCGCCTGGTGACGCGCTGTCTGTATCTGCCAAATCAACCAAACCGTCGATTTCCTGGTATTGCATGCTTGAGTTCTGGACTCTAGCTTCGACGTGGAAGACGCCATTTCGGAAACCAAGTTTGAGCAGTGTTTGGTGCAGAGACGACTTGATCAGCTGCTGCTCCTTCTGACTCAATAGTGTTGGTGACACCATAACAGTCTCCCCAAAGTTGTCAGCAATAGTGGCGTCGCTGGCATCAGCTGTGCATGGGAAATCATCGGTGATCTCTGCGAACATAAGCTCACCATCCCAGAGAGCAATGTTGGCATCTATCTCTGGCCCACTTATGTAAGTTTCGAGAAGGATCCCGTATTTTGTGAGGCCATCGCTTTCGAGCTGGTCGATTGCTTCCCGGAGTTTGTGGTGATTCTGAACCTTTTTGACACCCCGAGAGGCACCACCACGGCATGGCTTTATCACCAGAGGGTACTTCAAGGCTTCCAACGTCTTAGAAATCTCTTCATTATCCAAGTCCGCGGCGCTCTCCAACCGAAAAGACTGCATGTTGGGAGTATTGAGAACCTTGCGTGTCGCGTCCTTGTAGTGAGCAGTGATTATGGATTCGATGGGCTCAGTCTCAAGATTCAACAATTCGGCTGCCTTTGCAGTTGCGATGACATACTCATCTGAAAAGGTGATGATGCCATCTATTCTGCGGCCCTTGACAGCTGCGGTGAGCCTTCGAGGTAGACTGTCGTCACTGGTCATATCGACAGCAATAAAGCCGTCTCGCAGATGACTGTACTTTGGGCCCTCCATGAAATGGCCAGGACGATCAAGGACGATGACGGCTATTCCAAGCGCCCTAGCCGCGTCAAAGGGTCCCTCTGAACCATACCCCCCTGTTGTGCTATCGAACAGAGGGCGACCGCCAACCACTGCCACGGTCAATGCTGGAGGCTTGTCCGGGAGTATCCAGTCAAAAGAGAGCCTCTCGTTGACTTCCCGATCAACAATGTTAAAGACCTCGATCCCAAGAGCCGATTGGATGGGCCGCTTGCAGATCAAAGCTCCGGGAGAGGACTTTAAAAGAGAAAGCAGATTGGTCTCCGTTTGAATTGCCGCGGGGTAAGGCTTGTCCTCTGCTTGGAAGGGGACAACGGATTCGATAGAGTCAGAATGTACCATTCTCAACTGTAGAATGTCACGTCGGCAGAGATAGCCATCACGTGGAGCTAACAAGATCTTGATCAAAGCCTCGATGACGTGGTTTGGTCTGCTGCCCTCGACGTAAGGCGGCTTTAATGCAAGATAATTGTTGATTATGGTTCCCAATGGCGTTTCAGTACAGTCAGCAAGACCCTCCGTTCCTCCACTACCGCGTCCATTGGTCTCGGCCTTCTCCGAGGACGTGAGATTCAAAACGAGATCAATAGAGTTGTAGTGCGGAGCATTTCCGTTTACATTCTTAGGTAAGGGAGGGGGCGAGAATCTCCACTGACATTCGGCCTTCAAGGTGGCTAGAAAGGGTAACATGTCAGCATAACATGCTCATGAGTGGTGGAATCTCGTAGGGCAGCTTACAGTCACTACCGAGAGCCTTGAACGAGAAGGTCTCGGAGAAAAACGAACCCTCCATGTCAGGTGTTAACTGACTTCCCATGTCGGCCGTAGGTACTGAATCCTTTGGATACGAAAGTAACTTTGCAGTGGGGGGAGGTATGTGAAATAGTACACCTTCGTCTTTGTTATTGTCTACTAACATGGGTTGCTGTCCTTTGTTTTATGCATAAGTGAAATTCACATTCTGACATTTGAATGGCAAACGTGGCTACACTAGACGTCATGCTACGCCGCTGTAAGAGATTTGTCAAAAGCTTCTCTCGTAATAACGTGTTTCAGACACCTGCCGTAAGAAGACCTGCATTGCTTACCATAATCTGCATTGTTGGTCAGATTGGAACGGCGGTGAAATTTGGGCAACCTGATGCATTGGACAAGCGGGATATTACTGTTCAATTCACAACCAACGACGTCTAGGGCAAAATATGACGTATTACGAAACTGAAAGTCCTATCCGGAGTTATCGTATTGGGGGCTACTGACCGGGGCGTGTCAGTCCCCCCACATCACCTCATTTTCATGGGTGATCAGACAAAAGGTACCTTCCCCATATGGAGTGCAGCACGGCTCAAACGTCAGCTTAGTTGTACAGATGAGACGCTTCACAATTTTTGTAATAGGTAACATGGCACGTTTGCGTCCCACCGGGGAAAGAGAAAATTATTACGCGTGACCAAAAATGCCCAATCAGAACTAACCAGTACCGAGGGTAAAGGCACCGGCCCATAGTCAATGACGCAGAAAAGGTAACTTGCACCATTTCTGACATCTTTTGAGCATATGAGACTTGCGGCTGAGAGCTTATTCCAACAGACAGAACTTAGAGGCTGAGAAAAGTCCCTTGCTCGATCATCAAACGGGTGTAGAGGTAGCGGTAACTCTAGGCTGATCTACATTTAGTGCTGATTGTAGGGCTTAACTTCACAGTTAGGGCCCGCAATGCTCCGCTATGGCTTGGCACGGCATAGAACAACCGGAGAGGTAATTACAAAGAAATAGAATATGATCATATATGGTGGTTTAAACTATTTCATGGAGACATCAGATAAGGGAATCTAGAATGAATGACTTGTGCTTTAGAAGCATAAACAAAATGAATAGACTAAACCCGAGTTGTGCCCTCCGCATCCAGCCCCTCAACGTCCGCCAAGGTGATCTTCTCAGGCCCATCCGAATTCGTAGTGACGCTGTGAGCCTCACCAACCGACTTGGAAGGACTGTGAATCGCGACCCCATTTCCATTTTCCGCCTTACTGACTACCCAGTCTAAATAACTGTTGGAGAAGATACGACCTGTATTGACGGCATCAACATCGCAAAGCACCATTTCTTCGACTAATGCTTCGAAGCTGTATGTTGGCTTCCATCCGAGAACTTTCTTCGCCTTGGCTGCTGAGCCTAGCAAGTTCTGGTTATCAAGTGGTCGGTAGAACTCGGGGTTTACTTTAACGCGAATTGTGCCGCTAGCTGAGTCAATGCCGACCTCGTCTACACCGGTTCCAGCCCATCTGGTTGATATGTTAGTTTACTGCGGTCCTATTATGATGAGAGTAACTTACTCGATGTTGACTCCGATGACTTTGAAAGCTGCCTCGACAAAGTCGCGAACGCTGTAGGACTTTCCACTCGAAAGAACATAATCGCCTCCAACTGGCTGTTGTAGCATGAGATACACGCCTTGCATGTAATCTTTTGCGTGGCCCCAATCTCGAACAGCGTCCAGATTTCCTAGGGAGAAGAAGTCTAACTTTCCGCAAGCAATCAAAGCGACTTGGGTAGTGATCTTTCGGGTAACGAAAGTGGTGCCCCGTCTTGGTGATTCATGGTTGAAGAGAATACCATTCGAGGCATGGAAGCCGTATGCCTCTCGAAAGTTGACAGTAGTCCAGTACTGGAACAGTTTGGTAACAGCGTATGGTGATACCGGGTGGAACGTGGTCTCCTCTGTTTGTGGAGCGGGCATGTCCGACCCAAACACTTCAGATGAACAAGCCTGTACAAATGAGTTAGCCTTTGCTCTTGCATTGCATGTGTGATGCGAGACAGAGAAACGTTACATTATAAAACTTTGTCGACTTGTCCAAGCCTAGCATTCTCATGGCTTCAAGCAGACGAAGCGTTCCCATAGCATTGGTGTCACTAGTCTGTAGTGGGGTGTCAAATGAGACAGCAACGTGGGACTGAGCAGCGAGATGGTAGATCTCATCGGGCTTGATACTGCCCAAAATTTGGACGAGGCTACCCAGGTCGGACATATCACCAAGGTGTATGGTCAAGCCAGGCCGGAGTGGCTTGCTTAGAGCTTCTCGTCTGGACGCAGTTGATCGCACTAGGCCATGAACTTGGTAGCCCTTTTCCAGCAGCAGTTCGGAAAGATACGAGCCATCTTGACCGGTAATTCCTGTCTCACATGTTAGATAGTCAAACAGCTTCTCATAATGTGGATATCACTGACCAGTGACAAAAGCCACTTTAGGTCTGAAGTAGCCACTCAATACTGCCATGGTTTCGGTATAAGAGGTGTATATGAAGTTTTTAATAACACTTTTGTTGAGATTACAAGGTCGAAACATCAATCAATCAGAAACATGTCATTATATACCTGTAACCCAGTGCTGAATCTGACTCCTGGGCACAGGGGTATCATTCATGATGATTCATCCATCACTTGAACTTTGCCAAGAACGCAAACACCTAAGATTCGCACGCGACCAATCTCCCCAAGCAATCACTCCCATCTCGCCGTCTGTCATTACGCCAACCAGTAAGCCTCTTGTTATGTCGTTCTTTGTGTAAGCCAACAGCCAACATGTCTTTTCTAGGTTGTGCCGCACGCTGGCAGGGCGCCTGTTGGTTGAGTCATCATCGATACAAGACTATAGTGATGTGTTTCCCAGTTAGACTTCCGGGCCTATGATCTAGGATCTGTCACTCCCTTGCCCTGTTGCAATGTCATCTCCGATTGTGGCAGGTGGACATGCGGCTCGTGTACCAAATCTGGCTTACGTTAGGAGAGGTGCACTACCATGTGATATAGAAGCGTTTATGGAAGTAATGTAGGTATTACGTGAATCTAAAATCCTTGACTAAACACGGTCACTATTCGAGCAATCTGACATGAGTAGCGTTAGATGGCTGTCCTATCAATGAGTCTAATCTCCACGCAGTACCGGCTCCAGGATGCTTAGAAGATCAGTGGTGCTGAGTTGTCCTAGAATCTCTTCGTCCAACGAATGTCTCTCCAGGAGATCTCGCCTCATAGCTGTTGAGTTGATGTCAGACCCAGTTGGTCTCCTCGCGAAATCCAAGTAGTAACCCATTGTTCCCTGGCCGAGGCTATCAGTACCTCGACAAGTCCATAGTGTAGCCTCCTCCGCCGCTTCTTCAAGTAGCCCATCTGGAGGTGTCAGAAAGCTCGCGCAATAAGAAGAAGCTCACTCAGTTTGCCTACTTTGATTATCACATGCCATCTTTTGCGGAAGCCATTCCCCAAAACCCTTCCATTTGGTTGGCTGTCCGTTTGGCAAGAATTGAGAGGGTACATGTCGTGCTTTATTGGTAACAAGTATCCGCGGCAACCTGTAGGGCAAATTGTTAAGAGCATCGGCTCTTTTGAGGTTATCCGGCCCAATGAGGTGCGAAAACACAATCTTGTAACCATCCGCTTCGCAAAGTCGCTGCGCCGCTTCCATAAACGTGAAAAACGGATACCATGTCTCTGACCAGATCCAGACTTTGCTTCTAGGCACCTGAGGCATCTCGGCCCAAAGTGCGGCTCTGGTCTTGCGACTCATGAAGAACTCTGGATGGCTCTTTGCCAATTTGTGTCGAAGGTGGAAATCCTCGCTGGGGAGAACAACAACGGCTGCGGCGTTGACTACAGGATGCAGTGCTGACAGCAGGACGTCCATATGCCCACGGTGCGGGGGGTTGAAAGAGCCACCGTAGACCAGGATCAGGTTGTCCTGACCTTTCTTGAGGTGGCAATCAAGCTTCTGCAGCGGATTGAGTGCGGTTTCTGTAGACAAACGAACCTCTTTGTAGGCAGCTTCCAAGTAGGCCCGAAGAGACATGATGACGAAGATTTGCGAATGAAGAGCGGTAACAAAAGAACGTGAAGTAAATGTTTGGGCTGCACTGTTGGTGGAATGTGAAGAGTTTTATGTTTCACGAGAATGTGTCACTCATTTTCTATTGGTTTACTCCTCCTGTCAGCCTCTTAATAACCCTAATCAGCCTTTCGCCTTGTCAGCACCTGTCCCTCATTCAGCTTCACACGCAATCTTCATCGCTTGGCATTCACAGCATACAATTTGCCCTGAATCACATCTTCTATCATTTTTTCCTGCATTTCGCCACCTTTCTCCAGACTCTCTATCGACACCGAGTCATATTTCTAATACTGCATCATGATTCAAGATCGACCTCTCACCATAGCGCAACCCTGATTGGCATCGGTGAGTGCGACCAGCACCCTGCAAAAACCAAGATGCTTACAGCCGGGATGCTGTAGGCTCCATCAATGTACAAGTGCAGTCGTTTGCTAACCATGGCAGCACTGAAAATGAGCACAATGATAATGACCTGGTAATGAGAGCCAGAAGCCAAATTTGCCAAACATCCTGTCCACTCTGCAACTGCAACAGCTGTAGAAATCAGAAGAGCCGCATATGCTGTAGGAAGACCCTCATGGTACATCGCTTTGCCCTGATCGCTCTTGGGCACCAAGTGCGCAGCGATGTTGAATCTTGCGAGGCGGGCAACACCTGAACAGACAAAAAGAGCCAAAGCTAGCTGATCGGCCACGGTGTCAAAACCAGCGCAATAGATCATGACTGCCGGCGCCACGCAAAAGGAGACCTGAACACAAATACTCAGCACAGGATGTCAGGCCTCGTGAGGGCAGACAAAAGATTGCTCACCAAATCACAGAAGCTGTCCAATTGTTTGCCCATTTCGGAACATTCATTCCTGGCCCTTGCAACTATTCCATCAAAGCGATCAAACTCATAGCCGAGAAAAATGAGCAAGTGTGCCGAGAGAAGTGATTTCTGTATCGCACAGAAAATGGCAAGAACTATTTTCACCAGTTAATTGCTCAGTATCATATGGCTATGCGGAATTCTTGAGATTACCTCCGCAAAAGCCTAGATTGTTAGAAAAGCCAGGTTAGCTTCGTACTTGATGATCATCATTTGCCAGAGGCTGTTGAGTTACTGACCATTGGAAAGAGTGATGTAGTCGGCTACTCGCAGTCGCCTGTATTGCTTGTTAATGCGAACTCTGTGCGGCAGTGCGTGTATTGATTACCTCAACATATCGTAGTTCATGGGTACGTTGGTTGCCATTGTGAGTTATTGCAGGTGCTTGCCCAATTGGAAATGGTTTCTGTCGGCTTCTTCACCGATTGTTTTATGCTACCAAAAGACATACAGCGACCATAAACGCTGGTGGTCAATTTATGCTTAGTAGCTTCGCTAATTACAGCGTGCGCCACTGGTCATTCACGGACTGCTCACTCCAATCCGCCTAGCTACTAATCACTGCATGAATCTTGGTCGAGGCTGTTTGGGGATATGATGAACAATCAGTTGGCTTACGGAAGGTAATGACTACTGTTGACGCAAGAAAACGACTCTCGTAATATTCCCTTCCCAGAAGGGCAAGTGGTCGTGCTGGGGCAAAATCTGACGTGATGGCGATCAATAGTGGGTGCTAACTGTCGCCGCACGAAGACCCTGGAGTAAGGGCAGAATAAGCTTGCTCTGGTCATAATTCACAGTACCTTTGATTTCTTTTGTGCCATTGCATAATTTGCTCAGTAACATTCGCATACCGAACAAACATGAGTAGAGTTCCAAGCAGATCCTGAATGCGCCGCTTTACATGCAGGCATAGCCCCCAACGCACGTTTCCACGTAACATCTGCAGTTGGTCCTAGCTATTGTCGTTCAAAAGTGCCTGTAAGACGACTACCATATTTGTAAAGTGATCCGAACCAACCAACATAAATGTAACGTCTTCAAATCCAGTACGTAATATGAACAGGGCATCAGGGTTATCTTGCACCCCGCGATTTGTGCAGCAATCCGTTGTGAATACTTGCCCGTGTTTTAAGCTTAGATTGAAGTTGGGGCAGGACCACTCCCTCAAGCATCACAGATTTCACAATCGTCCTTTCAGACAGAGCGTCCATACAGCCTCTAGTGCCCTTCGCCATTAACAGACTCATCATGGTGACTCAGCATCCTGAGCACGAAAGGCGAGACGCTACAGAAGAGGAGATCAAAGAGCTGCGGCACGTTGTAGATTCAGTTTCGTTACCCGTCTGGATCGCACTCGTCGCCAATGCTACCGAGAGATTCACCTTCTATGCCGTAACAACGCCATGGCGTACGTATCCCCGATGCATGCTCTATCAATACTAACTTACATTCCACGCAGAGAACTACATACAGAATCCCGCAGATAGTGTAGCTGTTCCCGGCGCTTTGGGGCTGGGGCAGGCAACGGCCACAAACATTACCAGTGCATTTCTCTTCATGAGTTTCCTTCTCCCAACTGTCTGGGCTATCATCTCAGACACATGGCTTGGGCGTCATAAAACACTCTGCTTGAGCTACTTGTAAGTCCGCAAGCATGCCTAACGGCCAAATCCTATCAGTACTGAGAGACAACTGCAGCTTGAACTTCTGCGGATGTTTAATCATCTTTGTTACGTCGCTCCCAGCCTTTAGCCACTCCCAGATCACTAAGGTGGTTGGACTAGGGTTCGCGATGATTGTCCTTGGAATCGGCACAGCTGGTGTAAAAGCTACCGCCTCCCCATTCATAGGTGACCAATACGCCGAAACTGCTCCTCAAGTTATCACCACAAAGAAAGGGGAGCGC
This sequence comes from Fusarium xylarioides, assembly GCA_013183765.1. Classification (NCBI taxonomy): domain Eukaryota; kingdom Fungi; phylum Ascomycota; class Sordariomycetes; order Hypocreales; family Nectriaceae; genus Fusarium; species Fusarium xylarioides. The sequence continues at coordinate 105,703 of SRZU01000167.1, forward strand.
GTTATCGCAGACCGTGCGCTTACACTTCAGTATATTTACAATGTCTCGTACTGGTAGGAAGCTCCGCGTCAATCGGTAGATACAGAGCTGATACTTTTGTTGCAGGTTCACCAACATAGCAAGTTTATCACTTGTCGCGTCTACCTATTTGGAGAAGCTAGTGGGCTTTTGGGCTGCTTATCTACTACCTCTTTGCGCGACCTGGACACTGGTACCTTTACTTCTAATCTTCCACAAATCGCTTGGTAAGTTCTCTCTAACTCTGAGCTGGTACTGGTCTCTAACCAAAACAAGTCAAACAAAAGCCTCAAGCAAACATTCTTCCCCGCGCTTCCCGAGTTATAGTGTGTGCGGGAAGAAACAAGTTCAACTGGGAGGCTGCTACACCAGTCTACCAGTCGGAGAAATTTGGCCGCCAGGTCGAATGGGACGATAAATTTGTCTTTGAGATTAAGAGAGGTCTGCAGGCTTGCAAGGTGATGTGAGTTCCCCTTCCCTTGATGGGCTTCTTGAATCCCTATACTAATCGATATCAGGGCCTGTTTTGTGCCATTCCATCTATGCATGAATCAGATCACAAACAATCTTGTGTCACAAGCAGGTCAGATGAGACTCGGTGGTATTCCCAACGATACTATCCAAGCTCTAAACTCTATCGCTTGCGTGCTACTGGGGCCAATCATGCAGAGATTTGTCTATCCCATTGTCCGCGGTCGCGGATTCGCTTTTGGTCCCATTGCGCGCATTACATGGGCTTTCATCATGATGAGCACTGCAATGGCATATGCTGCTGGAGTTCAAAAACTCATCTACACCAAGGGGCCTTGCTACGATAAGCCCTTGCAGTGTGAAAAGTCGCCTAACGACGTGAGTGTCTGGATCCAGTCGCCCGTCTACTTCCTCCTCGGAGTCGCCGAGATTCTGGGCTTCACAACTCTTGCCGAGTACAGCTATTCTGAAGCACCTAGGAACATGCGCAGCTTGGTACAGGCAACGGCCCAGCTGAGTTCGGGCGCTGGCTCTGCGCTTGGAATGGCATTCTCACCGCTGTCAAAGGATCCTCAGATTCTTTATCTCTACGCGGGTTTGTCTGTAACAATGATCACCACGGCGCCTACTTTCTGGCTGATGTTTCGGGCGTATGATGATAGAGTATTTGAAGAAGCACACTCGAGCGACGATGGGAGTAATCAGGCTGCAGAGCCAATGGTTTCTGGACCATCTGATGCTGCCGAAACAGGAGAAAAGGGCGATGGTGCCAAATCATCTGGCTAAAATTGACAATTAGCATAGTTCATCCCAACCATGTCGCAGAAGTCCAGAACTTTTTTCACCCAGTATCTAATTCTAGACATGTTATATAATCTAATCACTTTCGTGGGAAGCACGGGTTGTTGACTGGGGAATACAGTATGACAAATGGCAGTGTTCCATAATTTATTACGTTGTATGACTGTACCATGAAGCACTGTTGCACACCGACAATTCTAGAAAAGGCCACCTGTAGCAAAATCATGGGAGTGTCTCGGGTAGATTAGTCATTTCGTCAGCATATAATCTCAGCTTCCCCAATAAGCGTCGCTTTCATCCCACACAAAAACAACTCTCTCTCAAAACATTATCCAATCTGCTATAGCAGCACGAACACCATGACATACGACCGCCCTGCACCAGCAATTGATGTATCGGCTTTGTTATCCACGTTTGATGGCTTGACCAAGTCCGGGCTTGTTCTCTACGATGAAAACCAGAAAGTTGTTGAGCACACGGATGGAGACCTAAAGGTTCGCTTCTTATGCCACAGCTATGACTAAACATAGAAATCGCTAACATTGACATAATTGACATGTAGTTCCATTTTGTTCTCACCAAAGCCCTTATCAAGAAGCCGACCTTATCTACACCAGAACAGTCATCTGTATCCGGAAACGGCTTATCGGATAGTAAACAGCTGCTCCCTGGTAGCGATATCGATACAAATGGCTTCGAGATGGGCGGCAGTGAGAGCAGCACTCACTTTCTTGTCGCCAACAAATTTTGCTTCTCACGACCTCACCTCATGATGCTCACTCGCGATGGTTATCGCCGGCAATATGAGCCATTGAACCAGAGTGACTTTGATGCTGCGTGGGGTACTCTGGGTTCCTTGAACGACGCAACAAAAGACTATGTTGTATTCTTCAACTGCGGCAAAGACGGAGGGTGTAGTAGACTGCACAAGCATCTACAGCTGATGCCTCTTCCCGCCAGTGGATTTGCCGTCGACTTTCTGAATTCAGACACTACCAATGAGCCAAAAGTGCCTTTCGAATGGTTCTACCACAAGTTTGAAGACAATGTCGCCACAGCTTCACAAGCGACCGAGATTTATCTACAGCTTCTACAGCAGGCGACAGAAGCATGGAAAGCTAGCACTGGAAAGGATATACCAGATGGTCATGCGTGCCCGCACAATGTGGCTTTCACGTCCCGCTGGATAGTGGTTATTCCTCGTCGTAAAGCGGCCGTCAACAAAGAGGCCGGTGTGAACTCCTTGGGTATGTTGGGGGTAATTGCTGTGGCTACCGAGAAAGAGATTGAGAACTGGGTCAAGCTTGGTCTGACGAACTCGCTCAGAGAACTTGGAGTTCCAAGGAATTTCGGTGAAATGTAAGGAAAGTGGTCGCTGCCCTCCGTTCAGATATCGAAAGCCAAAGAAAAGTACAACCTTGGAAACTTGGAAACTTTATTAGAATTAATGACAAGACTTCAGTAACTAGACCAGTTCATTTCGGGACGCAAATTTAGTATCAGCATAAGTGCGCGGGGTTTTAAAGCTATATTTGCGCGGCTAACAGTTCCATCAGTAGGCCTAAGAATATTCTAGACCTATAAAACATGAGAGTGCTCTCCCATTGGGCAATTGGCCTCGTCACACTTATGAAACGGTGACGTAGGTTTGCGATTCGGAACTCTCGGGTGTTCATCAAGGTGACATTGAGCACCAACCAACGGCTGTCAAGCGTCTATAAAACGACCCTGACTTGATTTGGACACCCAGTTGTATTAGTACCAAAATCACAATGACTTTTAAATTGATACTTCTTCGGCATGGCCAGAGCGCCTGGAATGAAAAGAACCTTTTCACGGGCTGGGAAGACGTGGGCATCACTGAAAACGGCCGCGCTGAAGCAACCCAGGCTGGAGCGCTCTTAAAGAGACACAATCACCTACCGGACTTGAGTCATACCTCGTTCCTACGACGTGCAATCACAACAGGCAATATTGCACTTGATGCAGCAGACCGCCACTGGATCCCTGTTACGAAAAGCTGGAGACTCAACGAGCGACACTACGGCGCCTTACAAGGCCTCAATAAACAGACCACAGCGGAGAAATACGGTGATGATCAGGTCAAGATCTGGCGACGCTCATACGATGTTCAACCGCCACCAATGTCTGATGATGCCTATCAGAAGCAACTCGAACATACACGCTTGCAGGGTCAATCCATCCAAGCCCCAAGAACAGAATCGTTGAAAGACGTGGTGGCACGCGTGGAACCGTATTGGAAGGAGTGCATTATTCCTGACCTCAGATCTGGCAATACTGTGCTTGTTGCGGCTCATGGCAATTCACTTCGTGCACTGGTAAAGATTATCGATCGCTTGGGGGACGAAGAGGTTGTGGAGCTGAATATCCCTACAGGAATACCGATTGTTTATGAGTTCAATGACAGTATGCAGCCAATGGCGAAAGGTGGCAAGTGGCTTCAGGAGTAGTAATTACAAAGAATATTAGATAATGAAACACAGTAATCCATATACAGTAACCTAATTATCAAGAGTCTGGCGGATAAACGGGATCAGCGCCGACTTTACAAAATCAGGGTTCCTCCAATCCGTCCAGTTATGATTCAACAAACCCCATAATTCATCATTATCCGGCTTCCCATAACGCGTGTAGTAGCTCCCAGCAATCACCCATATAAACCAACTAGCCTTGAGGGAGCCAGTATAGCTCCTCAAGCGAGTCGAGTAGACCCCCTGCCAGGTCGTGGCATCCATCAGGTGGCCCCACTCGGTGAGCTGTACAGGAAAGATGGCCTTCGTCGCAGCATCAGTCGAGTTCATACCCTGGAAGTCTATGGTGTAGAGGTGACTCTTTAGAGTTGCACAGCTGCCAACCGTCTTTTCATAGTTGTGAATCTCAAGGACAAGCTTGTTAGAGAATCCTGCAAATGCAGCTTTGTCAAAAATCTCTTTGCCAGGTGTCAGTGCTGTTTGTGTGAAGACTGGAGTGATCCACGTGTCGTAGCCGGGGCCGGAAAGATAGACCAGGACGTCGCCGCTGGCATTGTTGATGGCCTTGGCACCCTGCTGGACATGTTTATACCATGTCTGCCAATTATATGTTTTCAGAGGGGCAGAGTTGTTTTCCGCGCTTCGAAGCTCATTTCGAAGTGACATTGCAACGAGTCCGGTCCTTGTTTTCCCTTGTCTGCATAAGCGATTGAACTGTGATTCGTAGTTCTGACTTACATGAGTTGCCATGTAGCTTAACCCGCGCAACCAGTTGGCGACATTGGTTTGGCTATCACCCCACTAGGTATTGCCGTCTGAGCCGGAACAACACCACTTTGCTTTAGAGACGTGGTTATCTAGGAGGATATGGATCTGTTGCTTTGGCCAGTTCTTCAGCAATTGAGACAAATACCTAGGCTTTAGTTAATATAATCCACGAGCAGATGATGTGTTTATCTGTACCTAAAGTCAAGTTGTCTCATTGGTGAAAGATGGGTTATTCTCGAGCACTCTTACGAGAGCCAAGGTTCCATTTTCTGATCCTGGGCCATGGATAAAGGCTGTCTCAATGCTGATATCTTTACCGCCGTTGTCGTATATCTGATCAACCATTTCGATGGCATACGTCAGGCGTACGGCGTTGAAGCCCACACTCTTTGTCTTCGATACTATCTGCTGGAATTAACGGTACTGTAAACCTTTTGGAATCATAACCTCGGCAGCTCCAGGCCAATTGACGCCAGCAAAATGAACTTGCTGTTCGGATGCATTCAGCACACCAGCATCGACGTCATTTCCAGCCTTCGCCCCCAATTTTCACTCGAACCAATCGGTTATCTCCCCAATTCCTCGTATGTTAAAGGGGTCAATGCGACAAACCCCATGGGGAAGTTTACTAAGGCCGCAGATGGCAAATTCGTTACATAAGTAGTCTACGCTCAAACAGGATATAGCCCGATGCCCGAATCCAAGGCCATCCAGAAAGTATGCATCGCACTAATTATCTGGCTGGACCCGAGCTTGGAATTCAGTTTAGTCTTATCCAACAAGGTCAGCGGCATTTGTCGATCCTCGACCCTAGAGACACCGCCTACAGTAAATTGAGTAACTATCTTCTAGACCGCTATGAGTTAGATCCGTAGTACCTAAGATGATCAAACACACTGGGGTGCCAATGCAGGGTTAGTCTATTGCATGTCTATTGAATTACTCAAGTAGCGTTCTCCTTTGATCTCGCTAACCTCATCAAGTGCCAGAATCGACAAGTGAAGGAAATTTTGCGCGATATCGCAAATGGACAGCGGTTTACTTTCGAAGCCCTAGAGATGCTAATCAGGTGGCTAACCTAACTAAGCAAGTTCGAACTGAGAATAGGTAGTTGATGCCCCTGCACTCGTTCCTGTACCCCACACTTCGAATACGAGGATCGTCGTTGGGGGATTGTGGGGTAAGCCTTGGGGTGAAGTAGTAAGAAGTCATTGACGAAATCTAAGATCAGCTGTGACTCCGACCTCTCGGGAATCGGATGAAGTCTCGGCAAGTGTGAAAATTGAGATGGATTTCCCAATGGCAACAGGACATATTTAAAAGCATAACGCAAAACGCATCATAAGTTCGATCTTCCAGAATCAAACACCACTACAGCATCACCAAGAAAGAAAATAGACCCTGATATCATGCTTCCAGCTCTTTTTTTGATCGGCTGTTTTACTACGGCGGCAGCTTCCAATGGCGTCATCAGTCCAGGAGCCCCTTTATATGACACCGACGGGAGAAGTCTACAAGCTCATGGCGCTGGTCTGCTTGAGGTCAATGGCACTTACTACCTCATTGGGGAGAACAAGACAAGAACTGCCAGCAATCCTCGAGGCAACCTATTCAACAGTGTGGCAGTATGTTACTCATCGTCCCAAAAGCCAGCCTCTCAGCACATAGCTAAAAGATGAATAGTGCTACAGTTCTAAATAGGGTTTAAAATACCCAGCCCATAGGTATCTATAGGTACCTATTTAATAGGAGTATATACCTAGAGATACCTATTTTAGATGCTTACCTACAGGCAGGTACTTAGATAAGATAATTATATAAATATAAATACTTATAGATAAAGATTAATTATAAATTAATACCTAAATAAAAATTTAAATTATTTATAATATATATCTTTAATTTATAGTAATTAAATATAATAATTGCTTTAAATTAGTAGTAAATTAGTATCTTATAAGCCTTTACTCTTAGTACTTTAATAAATCTCTTAAGAAAAAACATTAAAACTATAGTAGCTTAATTATTACCTTCAACTTAGTCCTTTAATATACTCTTATATATATCTTTACTACTATTTTATAGCTTTTAATTAGGCTTATTTTTACTTCTATCCTGTATCTCTTAATTAATCTTATTCTTACTTCTATTTTATATCTCTTAATTAATCTTATCCTTACCTCTATCCTATATCTCTTAATTAGATATAGCTTTATCTTTATTTAGCTTATTAAGAGCATTGTTAAGTCTAGCTGCTAGATCTTCTAGGTTAACCTATATTTTAAACTTTTTCTATCTATCTTATTACTATTTCTGTATTTTAGTATCCTTAGCAGTATATATTAAAGCTTTAATATATTTATTCCTTTTATAAGCTTAAATTTCTCTTAATTCTACTTAGTCTTATATATATTATATTACTTAATTTTCCTTAGTATTAAAGAATAGAAGTAACTTAATAGTATTTAAATTAATTATTTACTAGAGGCAATTATTTATAAGGTTTATTATAGTATACTAAATACAATAATATATCTATATATCTTTCTTTTAAATAGTTTTATAACTAGTATAAGTAGATAGAAAATTAATACTTAAATTTAAAATTAATTAATATAATTAATTACTATATAAAATTACTATAAATAACTTACCTTTAAAAAGCTAGTATATAAAAGCTTTAATTGCTTTTTTAAAAGTACTAATAGCATTAAAGGTAATATAAGTAGAAGCTATAATATAGTTTCTAGTTATATTAAATATAATTTTATAGATAAGGTAAATAAAAGGGGTATATATAATAGTAAGCTTATTGCTCTTAAGAATTTAAGTTTTATAGTCTTTTATCTAGCAATTTATAATAGTATTAAAAAAAGAATTATAGTATAAATAAACTGCTTACTAAAAGTAATAATAAGACCCTTAAGGTAAGATTTCCCTTTTAGTATTTAGGCTTTATATATATTCTTTTTTAAGGCACTTTACTAGTAATAGACTTTTAAGGTTATTTACTAGTAATAGACTTTTAAGGCTATTTACTACTAGTAGTCTTTTAAGCTACTTATAGGGAAAAGCTTTAGCTGCTAGTTATCTTAAGTAATTAGAGAATTAGAAGTAATTATCTTAATAGATTACTATAAGAAAAAGAGATTAAAGATAAAAACTCTTAAAATAAAGAAAAAAAGAATTAGAAATTATAAAATTTAAAAGGTTATATAGTATTAAAATTTAAAGTATAGGCTTAATAGAAGTAATTATCTTAATTAATTATTATAAAAGAATTAATTAAAAAGGCTAGAATAAAAAGAAATACTAAATTCTACTTAAAACTTATAAATTCTAAAATTTAAGAGGTTTAAAAGGTTAAAGTTAAGTTAATATTAAGATTTAATCTTCTAAGTAATAAGTCTTAGTATAGTAATTTATTATAAATTTTAAGCTAATTAGAAAAGAGTATTTTACTAATTATTACCTATTTAGAACTAATACCTTAAATTTAGGATCTATTTTTTTATTTCTACTGTAGTGCTAGAAATCTTAATTTTCTCTTAAACTTATTTCCTTTAAACTCTTAATTTTTTAGCTTTTAAGATATAATTGCCTTTAGCTATAAGGATATTAATTTTTATATTCTAGCCTCTATCTTCTTTATATATTGCAGTAAGAGCTACTATTTTCTAATTTTTCTTAAAGTAGAAAAAATAAGTAATAGAAGCTAAAGTAAGAAGCTTATTTATACTTATAGTAATTATTTAAGCTAATTCTCCTAGGGCATCTACCTAGTAGACTATTATATAAATAAAAGCCTAAAGAGAATTTATTAATAAATCCTTATATAAAGAAAGCTTATACTAGAATAGATATACTTCCTATAAAATGCTATAAATATAAGACTATAAAGAAGAACTTTAATTAGTAGTTGTTAAGACCTGATATTATATAAAGGTCTTATTATATAACTAAGGAATATATTATGTTCTAGATGACTAATCAGGGCAAAATATATACCAAAATAATGAGAAAATTTAGGGCTTTCGATTAGTGTGC
>SRZU01000168.1:0-113226 GCA_013183765.1 Fusarium xylarioides
ATAGTTAATAAAATATTACTAAAAATAAGAACTTTACTTTAAGTAGGTAACTATTTAATATTAATAATAAATAAATAAAATTATATAAAAAAGTAAAATATAGACTTTATAATATATATATTTTTTTATAATTTTATTTATATAGCTTAATTTAAATATAGCTACTTTAAGAATAAGCTATTATATAAGATATAAAAATACACTCTAAAATGTAACCTCCCGCTCAAAGGAATTTAGTTCCTTTAAGTAGGGGTTCAGTTTTTTCTTAAAGGCTATAAGTTCAATTTCCCTTTATATAATCTTTTTTTATTTTTTTTAAAGCTTATATATATATATAAATATATATTATATATAGTAAATATAAAACTTATAATAAGATATTATTTTATATATATTATTTTAAAATACTTTTTTTATTTTATAATATCTTTTAATAATAAATTTAAACTTATATTATAAAGCTATTATTAATAATAATAATAAGTTATTAATTAATTAGGTAAATTATATTAAATTAAATCAAGTATTTAATTTACTTGTAGTTATTTAAAAATTTATAACTTAAATAAAATAATTAATTTAATTATAATTATTTTAATAAATTAAAGTAAAAATACTTAAAATAGTTATATTAAATCTTATATTACTTAAATTAGAAATTAAATATTAGATATAGTTTATTATATATAAAAAGTATTATATAAAGCTATTTATATTATCCTTATAAGACTTATATAGCTATTATAATTAAATAAAGTAAACTTTAAGAATTTAAAAAGCTTTAATTAAAGCTTTTAAGAAATATTATTTTTAAAGTATTTATATTAAATTATACTATATAGTTAAAAATATAAAGAAATATATATACTATAAAGTCTATAATCTACTTTAATATAATTATCTTTTACTTATTAATAGGCCTAAATAGCTTAAAAGTTATACCTTTTTAGTAATTTTACTTTATATATAGTAAGTAAAAACAGTTTAAAAGTAAGTTATTTAGCTTATAATAATAGATTACTAGGTAATAATTAGTTTATAATTTAGTATAATAAATACTATATAGTATAGTATTTATTTTATAATTTTAACTATATAGCTTAATTTAATATAAATACTTTAAAAAGAATATTATTTAGAAGCTTTAATTAGAGCCCTTTAGATTCTTAAAATCTACTTTATTTAATTATAATAGCTATATAAGTGCTATAAAGATAATAAAAATAGGTTTATATAGTAATTTTTATATATAGTCTATATATAATAATCAATTCCCTATTTAGGCAATATAAGACTTAATATAGCTATTTTAAGTATTTTTCTTTAAATTAATTAAAATAACTATAGTCAAATCAAATCATGATTTAACTATAGTCAGTAGAAAATTAATTAGTCAAATCAAATCAAATCAATATAGTGATTTAATTTGACTATAGTTACTAAAAAAATTGATTTGACTAATTAGTCAAATCAAAGGTACGTACCCAATCAAATCAAATCTGATTTGATTTGACTTGATTTGACTCATTCCGAACACTGCTTAAAGGTAATCTAAGACTTTAATTTAGCTAAAGACTTTATTATTAATACTTTTATAGCTTATTAAAATACTTAAATTCTATTTATTAGTTATTATTAAGTTAAAGCTATATAATATTATATTAATTAAAGCTTAAAAAAGTTATATTTTAATTAAAGAATTTTTAAAAGAAAATTTAAAAAACTATAAAATTATATATTTAATTAAATTATTTTTATTATTAAATAATTATTATAAATATTTAAAAGCTTAAAAAAATTAAAATATTTTTATTTATATAAATAAAAGTTAAATCAACTTAAAGTTAATATTAACTTTATTAATTAAATATATATATTAAAATATATTATTAATTAATTTTATATTAAAAAATAAATAAAATAATATTAATAAAGAAATAGTATTTTAAATTAAAGTTAATACTTTAATAAAGTTATTATTATAATTTAATTTTATTACTAACTTATTACTTTTTTATAATTATCTTTAAAAGTTAAATTAATATAATTCTACTTATATAAATAATCTTTATAGTATTTACCTCTTACTTAAGACTTTTATTTAGTGCCTTATTAGGTATTATTTAATTATCTCTCTTAGCTACCTCTTTAGCATTATTAACCAGGCTCATATATCAACGAACTTCAACAGAGAATAATAACGCAGTAGACAGGTCAACATCAACCGATACCGATGTAGTTGTTGCTGGTTCCAGAAAGGAGCTGCTCTCAAAAGGGTTTGATATCCATATAAAAACGCGCCTGACTTGGCCCCGGACCGAGTACAAGATATCTTGATCGGGATCCGCCGCCAATCCAGCCAGACGTTCAAGTTCCTGTCTCCCTGATAGCTTATGCTTCTTCGCTTTAACTTCGATGTTCTCCGGGACCATTTTGCTGGCCACTACGGCGAATTGAGCTATGAGGCCTTTGTACTTGGCAACTTCATCTGACTCGCGGTCAAGATCATGGAATCGACCTAGTTCAGAGCTAAAATACAGAGCAGTTAACAAAAACATATATATCTCAGTCCGACGGCTTCGGCCCTCGTCTTGAAGCTTCTTCACCTCTGTAAGGGTTCTGGCGAGAGCGACAGTCCACACTTGGGCAAGTATAGTCTTTCTGTAGTAGAACCTTTCGCCGGCGCCATGCTCAAGTACAGCGGCTATTCGCATCAGTCCCATCAGATGTGTTTTGTCGAGGTCGATGTGCAGGAGACCTGTCATACAGGCAGATGCAAAATTGTCGAATTCGATCTCGATCTCGGCATCAACTACTCCCCATTCGCGATCATCTTCCCAACAGTCCCAAGGCCATCTGTTGATAGGTCAGCAAAACGAAAAGTCAATTATTACGTATACGAGGAACTCTGCTGACTTACTTCTTCCCTCTGTAGCAGTAGTATAGTACAAATGCTTCATTCACTGTCGATTGAAGCGAAAAGGAGTTAGGTTTATAGGCTGGATGTTGCCTGAGAAGCAAAGGAACCAGTGGGTTCAAACACATGATCTTTCTGTCTGTTGGGACCAACGAATCCGGCACTTCAGTAAACTCTTCAAGCATTCCACCATCAACAAGCCCATCTTTGACCCGATCACACATGGCAGTCAGGAAGCTGCCAGCGGGTGACGGCGGTTCGGAAAACTCGACGTCTTTATGAAAAAGAACGCTGGAGACGGACAACTCCAGGTCTTGCTCAGGTTCGGCTACTTTGGCGGCATTCAGTAAAGCCTCAATGGAGATGCGCGCATCTTCTGTGAGCCCCGTATTGTCTGTGTAAGAAACATCCGAATCGATTGCAGCGCGCACAAGCCGTGTAGATGCAGCTTTTCCTAGAACCTTGGCCACTCTTGTGCTCCAGATGCAGAAAATAGTGAGGAGATCTTTGGAGGGCAGAACACCCATGAACGGCGCAAGTAATACGGGCAGAAATCCGTCGCCCTGGTCCATATTTCGTACTCTCATATACACCCTCAAGTCGCGTTCTGCTGCTTGCCTGTTCAGATTGATCCTCAGTGTCTGCAGTCTCAAACTCCGCAGGATGCGCAGAAGGACGGTTTGAACGAAGTCCGAGTAAGAAGCAATATACATCTTTCGGAGCTCTTGACCAGTAAAGCCCACTTTGAGTCATGATCTCTATAGCCTGCGGACTTCCGTTTACCATCTCAACAACAGCCTCAAGGCAATCTCTTTCTTCTTGTGTCTTGATCTTAGCCGTTGTATCAGGAGACGCAGGGTCGTCATCATCAGTGACGCGGTCCCTGAATTCGGGATCCATTACCAACAGAGTCGCTGGTCGAGTTTGAAGCCCAGAAAGTCTGTATACTTTTGCCTTACTCAGCCATCTCTCTCGCTTGCGCGAAGCAAGAATGACAAGCGCACCAGACTTGGATAGCTTGGAGGTAAGATTCATGAATTGGCCTTGTTGTCGGTTGAAGTTCGCTGAGTCGAGGTCGTCGATTACGATGAGACACTTATGACTCTCGAGATACTCATACAAAAAGCTTGTATCTTCTGGCTCTGGAGTAGAGTTCGGAATAAAGTGGTGTTGCAGCTGTTGTAGCATGCCATCCTTGTTGAAAGCTTCGCTCGGGCAGAGGCTTATATGGATTGCATCTTCGATCATACCCGAAGCCTTCCACCATGTAGATAAATGATCCAGAAGAGCCGTCTTGCCGATCCCAGCCATTCCGTAGATTAATAGAGGCAGCGGCTTTCCAAGCAAAAGTACTGATTCTATGTGGACAATATCGTGTTCTCGCCCATACAGAGAGTTAGGATGGCTCGGCTCTTGCTTGGGAGACTTGTAATCAACGCTCAAACTGGTAGATGGAAGCCACTCTGATTTGACATAAGTCAGCACCACGAAATCACAAACGGGCATCTTTTTATCGCCTTCACCTCCCCTCAAGTGTTGCCGAGCTGCTCGAGCGGCTTCTTCCAAGGGGAGCTTCTGCTGAATGTACCCAATGTAGAGCGATCTTAGGAATACATCGGCATCATTTTCAGTGATGTGATAGGCCAAAGTAACCACTTTCTGTACTCCACTGCTTAAAAGAACTGTAGCTGCCGTCTCGACGGCGGACCGAGCATGCGGACAGGGAGCAATGACAACGTCCTGAACACCATGAAGCAGAAGCAGTGCGGCAACTTTATCGACGGCTTTCAGATCCTCCTCGATCACTTCAGTCTTGTTTTGGTTGACAAATTGGAAGTAGATTCTGTGAGTTCCGGGCTCAGACTTTCGAGGGCGCTTGTGGACTAGCAGCATGTCTAAATGAATGGCAGTGAAGTAGCCTTTAGGGTGGGATTCAAGCTCAGTCTTTAGGGCACTAAACGATCCAGGGCGTATAAAGGTGACTTTTGCCGAGTCTCCTATCGTCTGAAGGATGGTACGCGAGACTGGGCGGGAGAGCTCGCTGGTATGAGTGGAACGACCAGGAGCACGACACGACAACACAAGGATCCTCCTTTGTCCTTCGTTCTCCTGGTCAGTAGCCTTGCTGCTTTCTTCATCCCGACTGAGAAGTTTCGGAGTGCCAGTAGCAAGTGTCTGCACCACGCTGACCTCCATCGGCCGCATCGTATGTTCCCATACCTCGAGTCGCTCGAGGAACTCCCAAAGAACGCGTTGCATGGGCATATGGTTCTCGGTGTTGTGGTCCTCAGAGTTATCCTTGTTGAAACAAGCTTGCTCTGCAATGCGAATGACTACTTTTTCTCCGTAAAAGTCGGATGGAGAGTTCATCTGCGTCTGTAGTGCACTCATCATGTCTTGCACATGTTCGCTGACCCAGTCCCCGCCCCATGGTGGCTCAATATGGCCTGGGGCACCAGTTGCCAGAAGAAGGAGAGGTCGGATGGTAATTGAGTTGTTCGATCCGGTTTGGCATGTGTTCTCATGTTCTCTGGTGATGTTGACGTCGAAAAGATGCGAACCGTCGAGGTCTTCCGATTGGGATGAGTCAACATTTCCCCGCGCGATATTTACAGTGATCATTTTCATTCCTCTTACTTGGGAGTGCGTTCAGGAGGCTCAATTTGACGTTCCCATTTGATGAGGAGCGAAGTCTGGTCATATGTAGTCGCCGCTTTCGCTTCACAGGACGGCACAATTGTCGAACTGCACTGACGATAAACGAATTAAGACTGAGCCTCATTGGAATTATTTACGAGAATTAGTAGAAAAGACCCACGCTGGCAGGGGTTTGGGCAGCAATGATCTACAATGATTTTCAACTCACCTAGGACAACTGTAAATGTAGTCAAATCGGTCTGTGCTCTCCTCGGTATCTTATCCTCACTTGTGATCTGAGGAATTGCTTCGTTGACAACTTCACATATAACTCCCTTGTAATTGATCAACATAATTCAATCATTGTTGCTATCATCATGACTATTGAACAAGCTCGACCGTCGTTCTATTTACTCCCCCCAGAACGATATCTACCGGCATCGGCTCTATCAACTTGGCTCGGCCGGATCGTCAAATCCTATTCCGAGCCAGACGCAAATTTTGTGCCGGATGATCCGAAGCCCTTTGTGACACATGAATTTGCAAGAAGCACTATCGCCAACGCCAGCCTCGCTGCTTTATCACAGCGGAACAAGTCGTTTGCTGCCAAACTCGGCGCAACGGTAGACGTTTCTCGAGAAACCAGTAATGGCGGGGGTCTCTCCTTCACTAGCTCCGAGGTCGTCTGCGTACGTCTTCAGAATTATGATCAAGTTTTTGATCGGTTGATTCAGCATGAGGAGACAAGATCTCAGCTTCAACGGATGCTAGCTCGTGGCGGCAATGCTGGCTTCATGGTTACTGCGGTGCTCATCTGGCAGGATGCAACTTTCACGCACTCTAGAGAACGTGGGGTCACAACCTCGGCCGATGTTTCGGTGCCTGTGTCTACAATTGTCTCGAGCACTACAGGCATCATGCTGCCCTCTGAACTCACTGACCCTGGGGTTTCGAGGTCACAAGGTCGCCAAGATACAGCTGAGTTCTCCGGTGAAAGCGCCGGAAGTAACATATTTGCTCTCCAGTACAAGACTGTGCGGAGATCGGTTGTCCAGTCGTTCTTAGGTATGACCAACGGTATGATGTTGAAACAAAAGGGTCCAGATTTGCCGGCTTCGCAGTCTTTTGCGAAGAAACACCGTGGAGATGATGAGTCTGAGTCTGAGGAGAGTGATCCCAGCAGCGATGAAGAAAGCGATCAAGAGGACGAGATCGGGAGTGATGACAAGTCCGACAGTGATGGTGACACAGTCAAGAACGGGAAAGTCGTCCTGGAGCTGGATGAGGATAGCATTACGTGGGCTGATGCGCTGGATGAGGGGGAAGAGGGGATGGAACGCCTTGATATCAGCCTCAATGGGGAAGAAATGGAGTTTGTATTTTGACTTGACAATATATATATTCTAGAGAAGGACGAGAGATTGTCACAAATGTGACCAATGTATTTCCTCGAGCTTTCCCCAATACCGTAGTAAAGCTCTCTGTTCCCCAACCTTCCTTGCCCCCTGATGTTGGTGAAACTTGATGGCGGGGCTCAAGCCTGATCTTTCGTTTACAATATGGACCTCCACAAAGTCTCCTTGTCCCAGAACGGGGAGATATGGGTTTTGTAACTACAGCTGGCGTTGGTCATGAGGTCTAAACACGCCTTGCCAAGGTTGACAACAATCATTTCTAGGAACACCTCGCCAGTCCACCCTAGGTACGGCCCGAGCCGGTTTTCTCCCACATCGCCTTACTGTGCTACAATGTGAGACCAAGTATTCCAGGTTTGGGAGCCTCTTCTGGACTCTGACCAAATCCTTCCTCACCCGAATCTGTACTCTTTGCAGTGACAGACGCAACTCAACAGGTCCATAATCTCTTCAATGAGTTGTTAGGCCACTTCTCCATGAGAAAGGAGGGATTCCGGGACAATGAACGTGATTACAATTTCACCAAGTGGTGTTAATTAAAATCTAGCCTCATACGCGGTGCTCGGGCTGACGAGGGTACTTATGAGACTATTCTTATCATTCAAAACTGAATTATCTTATTCCAACTACAGTCTCCCCTTATGCCCTGACTTTAGCTTCTCACGCGCTCGCTCCAGGATCCCTCTCGCCCGTGGTTCAGACCGTCCATCATATGCTGATATACCCTCCCCTAATGTACCACTCGTACATAATGCCTCTGCCAAATCCCATGCATCACATAACGCCAGGTTCGCTCCACAGCCAGCAAAAGGTGTCACAGCATGATTAGCATCGCCAATGAAAATAACGCCCATCTTATCAATATCGTCATGAGTAAAAGCCATTTTGTCCTTTGCATTAATGGCAAACACGGTCTTTGTATCCGTCCTTTGCACAATGTCTCTGAAAGGATCCTGGAACTTATTCCCCAGATCGAGACTGCGATCTATAACTCCTTGTACCATTTCGTCGTTCTTGAGATCTAGTCTGGGGAGTTCCTCGTTTTCGAGATTACCGACGCCCCATACAACACTGTTCTTATCGACTGGAGAAAAGAAGCAAGAAACCCCGGTTCCTGAGAGCATAAACCCCCAGTCTTTGTCGATGGGCGCTGGAGGAGTCCCGTCAAATCGAGCAATACCACCTCGGAGAATTGCCCCGGCAAATTCGAGGTTATCATTGGGTCTGAGGTATCCTCGGAGTTTGCTGTTCGCTCCATCAGCGGCAATAAGCAGGTCACAATCCTCCTCGGTGATCGTCTCATTGCCGGGATGCCCACTCGCGACTTGAACCCGCACTCGTCCTTGGTCCGTTTGCCTGGCTGAGATGCACCGTGAGTTCCACTGGACCGAGTCTTCCGGTCGGAGGTTATCGTGGAGGACCTTCCGAAGATCCTTGCGTGCTATCCTAACGCTGGACGATGGCAGCTCTTCAATTGGCTCGTGGCGGAAGCTTGCGTGTTCATGCCAATTGGGTCCCCATATCTTGAAGGCGCCCTCTCCATTGAGTCCAGCAACAGCATTGTCTACAATTTGGTCGACAAGACCGAGTTTCTTGAGGGCAATGAGACCTCCCGAAGTGTCGTAACCGGTCAGAGATAATGTGTAGCCTTCACGTTGAGCGCTTTCGTCCGGCGAGTCGCGGTCGTAGATAATGATCTTGGGCTCTTTGAACTGAGGATTCCATAATTTGCGAAGTCCAACAGCAAATGCTGAACCAGAAACACCACCGCCAGCGATGATGATGGTTTTGCCTTCGAGAAAGTGATGTTGATGTGATGAGTCTTCCATGGTTATGTTTTGTGTTGGAGAAGGAGAGAAAGGCCGGCAGATGCCGTTATATAAGATAATTCTACCTCACCATGGCTTACGCACTCAAAGTCACACGAGTTTCTCATATAAAGGAGTGGCTCACTACATGCTGTGGATGTTGACTAACAGCATCGTGGTATTTCTCACTGGCGATGCATACACTGATTACCCAACTGGGTACACGGATTTCCTAATCGAGACATGACCGGGGTAGACGAGACCTACGACTGTAACTTCAGTTCTGTTATTCAAGAGTCAGAAGTTAAAATCATCTGAGAATCGCAAGTTTTCGTTGTATTTATTCTCTGTTATATTGTTCGGCAGTTCTTCACTGGCATCGGGACGGCAGTAGCCCGAGGTCGGAAACCTTAATCGGCAGTTTGTGATCAAGAGGCTTTCTTGGTACTTACATCTGTTATTCACATGCGCGCTTGGTCCTTATTAAGTGCGGATCTTGCCTTGAAGAATCAGTATGCCAATGCATCGTACCTTGCTCAAAGTCACCTTGTGTACTGAGCACATCATTTACTTGCTCACCAGGGGATGTGAGTTGCACCTCTATATGAGCAGCAGACGCCGGGGATACGCACCAAAGTGTCAAGAGGGCCACTTTGCTACCAGGTTCAAGACGCAGCCGAGTCATATCTTGATATAAAAAATGCTGGGATTCATGACCTTCGACCAAGTAGGCATTTCGTATATTTACGAGGTTCTTCATCACCCAGCAGACGGGTTACTTGATTCGTTCGTGATTTGGATATCGTGGAGCCAATCAGATTGCTTCGAGCAGAGCCAATAACCCAAAACGGGATGTATACTCTATCAAACCGTTAATACCTGAGGCTTTAGAACAGTGCAAATTCTACAGCATTTCGTTAATACCATATTAACTTACGTCGATGTACATATTACTTACGTGAATTCTATTAAGAGATCTCTATTCGGATGTGGTTTGGTCTCAAAATGTTAAAATCCACACCATGACCCCGCATTGACACCCGCTCCCCTCCATCACCAAAAACCCCACCAAAATATTATCATTATCATCGCCAACCTTTAAAAAACTTCACATCCAACCCATACCCTCACCTTTCTGCCGCGATGGCGTCCGATCTCTCGGCCCCTCCTGTCCTCTCAACTCCCGACGACCACATTCTCGAAGTTCCCGCCGCCGACTCCATCCCAACATCCACACTCTCCGACGATGCCCTCCGCGAAACGTACGAGATTGTTCGCACAGCCGATGAGATCCGCGCTGGAGGATGGAGGCGCATCGGTTTACAGTTCCCGGACTTCATGCTTGTAGATGCCCCTCGGGTCGTAGAGGCTCTATCGAAGGAACTCAGTGCACATGATACGCAGGAAGAGGGCAAGGCTGAGAGGAGGATATACATTCTTGCGGATAGCAGTTACAGCGCCTGCTGTGTTGACGAGATAGCTGCCGAGCATGTATCAGCAGATGTGGTAGTTCATTACGGTCGAACGTGTCTTAGCCCCACGAGTCACCTCCCTGCGATATACGTTTACACCACACACGATCTCGATTACCGGGTGACATTGGAGGAAATCAAGAAGGAGTTCAGCGACAAGACAGTCAAGTTGGTTATAATGGCCGATCTGACATATCAAAATCACGTCGACAAAGTTGTTTCCCTCCTCAAAGACGAAGGCTATACCAGTGTTGTTTCCACGGCAGTAACACGCGACCCTGCCGCCTTGATACCCAACCGCAAGATCCTTTCCGATGAAGCTCATGACGACGACCATTGGAAGGCTTACTCGATCATCCACATCTCCGACCCGCCCTCTGCGCTTCTTCTCGCTCTATACTCACGATTCGCCTCTTTGCACGTTCTCGCGACGCCATCTTCAACACTCGAGAACCCCACTATACGTACAGCAGGTCTCCTTCGACGCCGATTTGCGAAGGTGTTGTCGCTCGCTTCCGCCGGTGTGATTGGCATTCTCGTGAATACACTCTCAGTCGCAAACTACCTCAGCTCGATCAATACTCTGCGCGACAAGATTGCTCGTGCGGACAAGAAGAGCTACACCATTGTTGTGGGAAAGCTCAACCCCGCGAAGCTGGCTAACTTTGCTGAGATCGAGGGTTGGGTTGTGGTCGGGTGCTGGGAGAGCGGCTTGGTCGAAGATGATGCTGGATACTGGAGACCAGTTATCACACCGTTTGAGCTTGAGGTGGCACTCATGAGCGAGGATGAACGGGTCTGGGGCGGTGAGTGGTGGGGTGGTATCGAGAAGCTTGGACTCAACGACAAACCTCAAGATGCGGTCAACGAGTCCAATGATGCTGCCGTTCCAGAAGAGGATCAGTTTGATGATGTCGCTGGAGGTGTTGAAGGAGAAGAATCTGCTCCTCCCGAGTTTGACATGCGCACCGGCAAGCTCATCTCATCAAGTCGACCTATGAGACTTCCAGTTCGCAGCGGCCCCTATGCCACCAACACCACGGAAGCGATTAGCGACGGTCCTTCCGGTACAGCGAAGCAGAATGATGCTCTTATCAAGCGCAGTGTTGGAGAATTGGCAAGCATCAATGGTGTCGCGAGTCCTGGAGCCGAGTTCCTTCGCTCTGGTCGCACATGGCAAGGTTTGGGCACCGATTTCGACAATGAAGCTAGCACATTAGTCGAGGAGGGTCGAAGTGGTGTTGCTCGAGGCTATCAAGTTGGAGAATCGGACAAACATTGAGCGAAGGTTACATAAAAAGTGATACCATTTAGCATAACACGGCGTTGGGATGTAGACAAAAGTAAAAGGGGAATATTCATGGTTCAAAATATGTATTCTGGGGTAGCATGCTCGTTGTTCTTTTCGTCGCTCATGTAACAGTGAAGTCATATTATATACAATAGAATCATCGACCGAAGCAGCCTCCAGGGCCTATGCTGCGGCATACTCGTATCTAATCCTAGCCCTTTCCTTACCTGAGCTTCATTATCCACCTCCGAAGCACGGGAGACAAAGAAACGTCATCAACATTGTATCATGTTGGTCGTCATCAGTCCATACGATTCCATCCAAAGAATAAGAAATATGTTCTAGGAGAAGTCATAATGCATGAGGCCGCTTTCCTTGCGGCGATCGTAACAGGGTCTCTTGACCCTTTCCCATAATGTTCCCCATGCGCAGTCTTTCATGGGGCGGAAAAAAGGATTGGATCCCTGGCACAGAGCACGATGTGTTGTTACTCGAGCGCCCATATCTAGTGCCATAGGACAAACGGAAAAGCTGGCGAGGCTGCGATCTCGCGGGTCATTGGGCAAGGTATTGATTGTGGTACTTGGGCATACGTTGCAGTGGAGTATGGATGCATTGCCGAGAAAAGCAAACTGGCGGTGTCCCCCGGATTACTCGTTTTTTGAGTCTGTGCTTCCTACGAAGAGCAAGCGCAGTAGCAAGATAAGGCTCCTAAACATAGACACGTCGAGAGTGAGGGCGGCTGCGGCTGCTATAGCGAGAGCCAGAGCGGGAGCGGCTTCGGTGGCTGTGACGGCTGGAGTGGTAAGAACGGCGAGAAGAGTGGCTGCGGTCATAGGCGCTCATGTGTCCGCCATGCATGAAAGCGACAACAGAGGTGATGGCAAAGAAGATGACGTTCATAATGCCAAATGCCCAGCAGGCCTTGAGCATAGAACAGGGCTTGTTGTTGACGAGGTCATAGCTGGGGCCGATGACCCTCACATCGCCAGCGGAGAGGTCCCAGTCGTCGCCACGTCGAATGCTAACACAGTCGGTGTTACGCACGTAGCGGAGGTAGTAAACGGCGGCGATGAAGGCACCGAAGAAGAGGGCATCAACGAATGCGACAAAGTGGGCGTTTGTCGAAGAGCGGTGGTAGCTGAAGAGGGTGAAGATTGCCCAAGCAAGCGCGAGAACCGAGACAATGAAGAGGATGAGGATTGAATCGGGAGTCAGGGCGTTTTGCTTGACGAATCCATCGACGAACCAGGCAAGCATACCCATGCAGGGGATCTATCGATTGTCAGTTAGCCTGTGATCTGGAGGAGTATCTGCATTCCTTTCGCCTACCAGAGTGAGGATCTGAAGGATCCGAAAGAAGACAAAGAACATTGCGAAAAACATCTTGGCGGTCTTGAACAACTTATGCAGCTCTATCTTGATAATATCGCACGACAGTCGCAGATGATAAGATGGGGTTGGTTAAATGCGCTCAAGGAGCGGGGAGCTGAGAGAGAGATGACGTGCGCGGGGGACTTATACGATGCTTGAGTGAGTGAGACAATAATTCAAGCAAATAGATACAAGTAACACTATCAGACTGAGTCAAGTTAAGTCAAAGTTGGTGATAGATTGAATAGAGGAATGAGAGAAAGAATGGAGGGAGGGAGGGTGTGCGGGAAGAAAGCTCTATTTTGTAGCTCCGACGAATGCAAAGGCAAGCAACAGCAAATCGACCATCCATCCAAACTTGTTCCCATCCTTGGTTGTGCCCAAAAAACCCACGATTCAAGGTGGTTGGTGCTCGAGAAATAGATGGCGCAGGACCACGCACGCCCAGAAAGAAGCAGAAATGGGTGGGATAACCCTTGTAAAGGCCACCCCTGTAATTGTAGGATGTTAGTGGTTGGGCCGTTAGAGGGTAGGGGACCTTTTGGCTCTAGACCCTTGTAAGTTTAGCGATCTGGAGACGGGACTGAGCTGGTGTCTTCTAGGGCCGTCGGGTTCACAAGTTTTGCATCTTGAGCCTGAAAATGGAGATGAAAGGTTTATGCGCTGTTTAGTCTCTCGTCAGGCAAGGATTGGATCAATCTCCGTTAGTCTGTCGTCCGTTCCCCCAGACTTTTTGTTCAGCTTCGATATTCACCGGTCATGCCGAAATTGGAGCATGACGTCGACTTGCACTAGCAATGCAAGCACTCAAGCAGGCGAGCAGCAATTGAAGATTGATCCAGATCAATTGTATTGCAAATCAGGATAAGACATGCACACTCTCTCCCTCTCTATCAATTTAGCCAAGAGAATAATAAGCAAGGGAAACAGGTCGAGACCCTTTTCGTGCTGCGACGTCATCAGAATTGAAGAGGCTGGTAAGCTCATACACGGCCCAAAAAGGTAATAAATACAGAAAACAGGTTGGCTGGGTATCAACCAGCAAGAGAGTTACAACCAAAACGAGAATAACCAGCCTACCAATTACGAAAAACCCCTAGTCAACATCTGTAGCATTACTCTTCAAGTGTCGCAGATTCGGTGGCTGGTCAATCATGCATCTCCATCGCCATCGTTGCTTAACTCAGGAACACAAGACAATCTGAGTACAACATGCATCACGCACGCCTTATGCATGGCGCCCTGGGCCGTCCCGCACGCTTTCCTGTACTTACGTTTCAGAGATCAACTGATATGCGAACTGGTATCCTTAGTTCAAGTGATGTCCTCTTATTTCGGCAGATCCGCATAGATCAGCATTGAAACAGCGGGTACAGCATGTTTTAAATCGGTGGCTGGGGATCGTGATCAACAGGTACGATCTGTCTCGACCTTAGTTCAGCGGGGCCCAATTTCTCATAAATCGTCCGTCTTTGTTCATTAAAAGATATTAATTAATTAAGTGTACGTGTATCCATAGTCCGTCGTTACAGGACTCTCGTTCTCTCGGTTCCTCCGCATCCTCTCTCGAACTCTTGGGCTGATGAAGCCCATGCCGAGAGACCCACCCGACGCCGTGTTTTGGTCCTCCGCGGCGCCGGGCGAGTTTAGCTGAATCGGGAAATCATTGATCAGGCTCATATCAACGTCGTCTCCATACTCGTCACTCTCAGTAACTCGTTCTGTCTCTGCGACCCAGCAATACGATCTTTCATGCGACCCTTGACCAACGCCTTCACTTGTTCCTCGTTTCCATGGCGGTATCTTTGCTCCCTCCAGTCTCGGGCATAAGTGATAATCCACCTTGTCGTTGTACTGCACCTTCTCATCGTCAACCGACACAGAGGCTAGTGATTGAAGGATGCCATATATAAGAATCCAGCGACTACGTCTCGCAGTAGCTGGGTCCATGTCTCCAATGTCATCGGTCTTCTCGAAGCGCTCAAAAGCATCAGCGAGTTTAATCTCTGGTTCATCGAAGCCAGTGTTTTCAGTATAAGCAAGCCGTATTCTTTCCTCCAGAGCGCTTATTTGGTCGCCTCGAGTCTTTGTGATGCCTCTTCGGAATGAACCAGCAGCTGAGGTCGATTCTGGCAGTAGAGGAAACGGGTGAGGAATATGAGGGAACCTATGCTTATTGTCAAAGTCGATAAGCATATCGTCAAGTGCATCTCCCTTGTGTCTGCATCAATGGCCCTCCTCTTGCTCTTCGACACCATCATCAATCTGCTTCCAAACTGTATATCCAACGAACCCCAAACGATATCTCTGTCGACCATGCAATCGTACAGCTCCCCAAAGTCCTTTTGGAGCTTCATAGCCAACGTCCGAGTCAACCAGGTTTCAGGTCTTGAGGAGCCGACGGATCGGCCAGATCGACTATCGGACTGCGACGGTGGCCATGATCCATATTCCTGTTCAAAGTGCTGCAACAACATGTCCTTCAACCTCTCAATCGCCCTCATCTCCGATCCCGTGTGAGGGGTGAAAGTCCAGATGTCTTGGTACCTGAAGCCAGCCAATCGTTCCTCTGCAGCCTGAACGCGATACTGCATCTCGTGACTCGCCATCTCCATAAGCTTTCTCGTGTTTGTGTTTATCCGTTTGAAGTCCTTGTACTTCTGCACGAGATCAAACATGCCCACGCAATGCGTGAAGCACACCCTCCATCCTTCCTCCCAACGCACATCAGGTTCTTCTGACCAGATGAGGAGTGACACCGCCAAGGCAGGATTAT
Organism: Fusarium xylarioides; assembly: GCA_013183765.1. Classification (NCBI taxonomy): domain Eukaryota; kingdom Fungi; phylum Ascomycota; class Sordariomycetes; order Hypocreales; family Nectriaceae; genus Fusarium; species Fusarium xylarioides. The sequence goes on from SRZU01000168.1 coordinate 15,691, forward strand.
TTCGTACATCGTCGAGGTCTCGGTTATAGAGATACCGCACCAATTGGCCGACGTTGTCGTTATTTGGGGGCATGTAACTATCCAGTCTAACATGAAGATCAGATAGAGCTTCGTGGAGCGACAAGCCCACCATCGAGGCGTTGAGCAGCATGGCAAAGAAGTTGCGCGTGGTGAGCTGATGACGGAGCTGATCGATGCTCTTCATGTTCTGCGGTGGCGGGAAGTGCATCTCATAAAGAACTTGTCCTCCCATATCTCCAATGCTGGTGCGTCCAGATGCAGGCGGTGTCAGTGGTGAATTTCGGAATTCTTGTCCAAGTTTCCTTCCATAGGATTCAGTGTTTGGCGAAGACGGAGAATGCGTGTATCCATCAATCAACCCCTCATCCAGAAGAGAGATGAGATACCGACTGTTGATCGCCTCAATAATATGAGAAGACACGCGCATCGACGGCAAGCTCTGACCTTTCTTTCCAAGGTAGATCAGGACATCTCCATTGGGATCCCAAAGCTCTGGATCTTTTCGAAGCTTGTTCCACTTGGTGATAGGCCGTCCCCCTCCACACCAGCGCCTGATCTGGGGTGGTGGTGCAGCAGGTACCTGTGGAATCGGAGGCAGTTTGGTGGTTGGTGGTGGACCTACGGGTGGCAAGCCGAAAGAGAGCTGTGATGTTGGCGTCAATGGCATCTGGCTTTGTGAAGTTGCATAAGAAGATGTCGAAGTCAAGGTCGTTTCTGTTCGAGCCACAGATTGTGAATCCCAGCCGCTGCTCTCGTTGGGACTAGGACTCGGCATGACTGTCGGTTGCAATGTCTCTTGGCTTGGTCGGCTTCCATTGCTGTCTTGATCTATCGGTTCCTCCTCCTTTTCTTTCTTTCGGAAGGTGAATGTCTTCGCTATCGTCTTTCGTATATCGGCACTTTGCTTATCGAGCATCGTTCGTAGTCCACTCCTCTCAATAGTCCCATACTCGTCTGGCACTGTCGCTCTCCTCGGTTTGTTATGAACCCATTCCTCGGCATATTGATTACTCGTATACGCATCCCGATTCCAATCTGGCGCCATCATTGATCTCCCTCCCCTGCTTCCCATCGGTATCGAGACATTTGGCTGTAGCTGATGCGGAAATCGAGCCGCAATGGGGGTTGGGATATTGGGTGGTATCGAATGGTCAGTAAAAAGCTCTTCGCCACTTGATGAAGTGGCTACAGATTGAGCTCGTCCATGTATGACTGGGTCCCTGTTTTTCGCTTGCGTTGTTTTCTTGCGCGCGTATGCGCTTCGTGCCGACATTTTGTGTGATATGAAGTTGATGAGGATGTAAGTGGCGGGTTGGCTATTGAGACGTTTTTGGGGAAACACAAAAGCCAAAAGTCTAAGATGAGTCTATAGTAAATGAAAATGGCGTCTAGTAACTAATCTTCCCTTGAGTATGAAGTAATTGGCCATGAGTGTGGTGTGTGTGCTCGCGAAAGGGTTGTGTCGAGGTCTCATAGGAAGACGTAAAGGAGGGAACCAGAACATTGAAAGAAAAGCAAAGAAAGTTCTGTTCAAGGATTATTAGCCAAGCAAGGACATTTGGACCGGAAAGAGAAACTGACATGTAAAGTTCAAAAACAGCATCAAAGCCGTCGTGGAGAGGTCTAGATTCCTCAGAGCTCTTACAAGGGGACCAACTGGGCAGTTGAGTATGATGAGCTACGCCCGCAACTCTTTGGAGTTTTAGTTTTGGCTACCGCTGATATGCACAGGCTTCCCTAGCGCAAAGGTAGTCTAGATGACGGTAGCTCTCCCCGGTTCCAGGTGTTAAATGAGCCGAAGCCGGAATGGTCGGCATACAAGAGAGTCTGTTAGATAGAGAGCTTGTGAAAGATGCCATGTGTTGAGGCTCTTTCTGAGATATGCTGAATCCGCGTCAAGTCCGGAGAGGCTTGAGCCACGATCGTATTGTCTCTTGTCTCTGACAACAAAGACCAGGCAGGGCAGTAAGCAAAACGCCATGAAACAAGTGATCCATGATCTATCATTAAAAAGTATCTCCGAGTCCAGAAAAACGTGTCGTTCTCCTGCAAATCATCATATCCCAAAAGCCTCTTGGCGGAAGGCGACTGATAAGCATCCATGCTGATAACCCTAGCACGGCCTATCAACACCATGATACCGCTGATAAGAATAGCAGCACCACGACGAAAAGCAGTCTAAGGATAAATTGTATACCCACGCTGTCAGCTCACTCATCAAGGGATTGCTACAAGGGGAATAACGCGTCCTGAAGAGAGTAACATCGCTCATGCGGGAGCCGTCGCTTGGGCCCCCATGATGAGCGGACGATCAAATCTTATTGCTTTTCTTTTCACGTGGAAAAGCGAAGATATCTTTGATAACGGGTCGAGGTCGAGGGTTAGGAGGGTTGTTATTGAGTGTGGTTTGTAATGGGTCAGACAAATCGCCCAGGGTCTCGGTTCTCGGGTCACTACAACCCACATCCCCCCCGCGTTGACAAGGTCCTTATCAGATGGGATGGGAGACGGATAAGACTGCACTAAACCGGATGTAAATGTGTAGAGATATTGAATGATACAAAACACTTGTGCAGAAAAGGAAGCAAAGCCGAGGTAAGGATATTCCGGCTGCCAAAAGGATCATGGCGTTGATTGTATCAGTTTGACAATGTTAATCGTCACTGATATGAGAGCCATAACCCAGTCAAGCTGTCTAATCAGCTTTGACCCTACGATACCAAACCTGCGTTTACGGCAACTTTTATCCGATATACTAGACTATCCGCAGATAATAATAATAATAACTAGCTATCAGACTGGAGGCAAGCTCAACATTGAGCTGTCATTAATTGATTGATTTGAAGCCAGCTGTCATGCGAAACGAATTGAGCATCGATATTTACCCTACACACAACCGCGGCCCTTGTTCGATATGGAAGTCGTCAATATTGGTGATAATGATGCAATGTCGCAATTGCCCGTTACATATAAGCATGATCATTACTATAATTCTCTTCGAGGACGTAATCAACTGTCCAAGGTCGCCTTATGAGATCATGCTGTGAATATCCACCCTTTATTGACATGGACACCACCAACCTCTGGTGGCTTCGTGCAGCCAAGTGATATGACGTAAAGTGGAGGAATTACCTTAAGCTCGGCAGCTATAGCCGGTGACTCCCGGCATGAGATGGGAATAAGCGTCAGATGCACATGTCGATCAAGTTTATCTCTAATTGTCTGTTAATGGAGACTCCAATCACGGACATGAAAAACTGAACAGTGAGAGCATGATACAGAAGATCAATGATAGTTTTCCTTCCTCAACCATAACGCACTAATACACCATGAATAAATAGTACAAAAAGTTAATCACATAATCGGGCGCTTCTGACGAGCCAGTCAGTTCCTGAAGGGTATCTTGCGGCCGTGTCGCATAAAAAAACAATGGAAATCAAGACAAATCCAACTACCACCACTCCATTTCCAAGTTACGTTATCCATTCTGTCAACTCATTACATCCTCAATCACTTAGACACCAGAGTGGTGACCGGGCTTGGTATCGGCGTGAGCAGAGTGGCCGCGCGATCGCATGAAAGCAAGACCCTCCATGATGGTCAAACCAGTGAAGATGGCCCAGATGAAGTAACCGAAAGCAACGGCGGCTTGAGCGCATTGGCAGATTGTGATGCCGTGGCATTTAGGAACACCGATGTGAGCAGCGAGAGCGGTAGCGCCAGCGAACCAGAAGAGCGTGGTGAGGGCGAGAACACCGAGAGCGACCATGCTGTGGTACAAGCGAGGAGCGAAGAGGGGCGTCAGAGCGAGATAGAGGAGAATGAGGATGGACCAGACGACGCAGAAGAGGAGGAATGACACCGAAGCAGGAGAGTCACTCCACCAGTTGCTGGTGGCATCGACGACTGTAGAATTGTTAGATGGGATAGCTCATTGAAGAGTAGAGAGAGGTTCAGCACTTACGGTATGCGGTGAGGCCCAACTCGATGATGAGAAAGACTGCCAGAACGGCGTGAATGATGGTGATGATACCCATGGCCATGATGAATACGATGTTGATGTCGTCTGATTAACGCTGGATGATCTATCGGATTGAAGGTGTTGGATAGAGATGATGATCTGCTGCTGAATAGTTCAGTCGAGTTGAGTGAGGTGAGTGAAGAAGAAGAGAGATGCGATCGCCAGCGAGAGGAGGGGTCCAGCAGGGGGACAGAGCATTTAAATCTACGGGCGGCAGCTTCGGGTTCAGTCTAAGGTAGAAAGAGCAGAATGGGCAATGGTCAATGACGGACAGTGTCAGTCATGGATGGGGCCATTCACTACACTACACTTCAGCCGCTGGCAGCGTTAACAGCTACAGCTAAGAACCTCTACGTCAGTGAATCATAGCGTATTCGGCAGTCACCTCCACCCAAGCGCGAAGCTTTCCCTCCGCAAAGAGGCAGCCCAGGCCAATCAAGGGCAGACAAGAAAGTGAAGTGGATGTCTCGAGATCTGCACTGACGACGACGTTTGAGTGGCTCATGTAACTTTTTTCTCTTTTTTTCCTGTCATTGTCAAGGGCTGTCTCACAAATGACGTGGTGCTAAGACCCAAACATCTGACGTTTTAATGCAGGGTTTCCTTCACACCTTACAGGGCGCGTGATGTCATCTAGTGGCTGAACAAGGCTCAGCTCAAGGCTCATCCAGTGAATATTCCGAATACGAGACATTCACATTCCTTAGCTGGTTCTGGGCGAAAATGCAATGTTAAAGAGCATCATCTCATCATGTTCTGACAGCGATGACAAGAGTTTGTGACGCGCACGACTTTTCTTTATTTTCTTTTCCGTCTGTCGGACCCCCCCGGAGCTATAGGCGCTCCAGTGCTTGGCTGATGGATGCACTGCCTTGGCTCGGCAGCTGAAACCCGTAGACCAAGACGTCTCTTCTCTTTTCTCTCTCTCTGTCGGCGGCTGCAGTCGTTGAGTCAATAGAACATAACGTCCACCAACTTAACTTAACATCCTTGTACTCCGTAGAGTTGGTCCAACTCTAACCTGGCCCGGCAATTGAGAGCAGACGTGTTTCAGTCTTGGCAGAGATCTGTTTCAAATCATCTGACAGAAACATGCACTTTTTACGCTTCTCATAATACGATTGGCTCACACCATCTCACATCTTGACGAATGCATTAACCATCACCTGGCCATAGACGAGACAAGACAAGACAAAGAATTGTATATCTGGAACATGCTAATAAATAATAAGCGCCTCAGTCTCACTCATTCAGTCAGTCCTTGGCCCGTATACAACTGTCACTGTCGTCGTCTGAACAATCGCCCGCTCCTCATCATCGCTACTGTTACGGGGATCCCACATCTGAGCCCTCACGGCGGCCTCGCCAAACTTATTCAATGACTCTTGTCTCCGCAAGTGCCGTATCATCTGCTCTGGCTGTTCGTCTGTCTCATATGCCGTCACTTCGGTCGTCACGGGCTGCGCCTGGACGATTGTCTTGAGGTTAAATCCGGGATCTTTAATCTGAACATCGAGTCTGTCCTTCCGGGTTTTGTTTCTAATGCTCCCTATGGTCTGGAATGGATGTTGCCTTGTTCCTTTACTGGTTGCAGAGTATTGAACTGAGGACCCGCGTTCGCCGATAAATTTGGGTGCGACGTGGATGAAGAATCGACGAAGCGTCGTCAACGACGCGCATATTATCAGAAGATTGGCCTCGACAAAGCTGGCCTTATTAGTCACTGGCTATACTAGGGTCGAGTCATACTCACATCCAGACCACTGCACTGGAGATAACCCAGGTGTAGTCGTTTGCATCAACTATCGGAACTAGTAGTACTAGTCGAACCACAGACGTTACAAGTGTTCTGTCTCATCAGTCAGCAAGTGTCAGCTCCCTCAATCGAGAATCACGTACGCAGAACCAATGGCAAACAACACCACAAGACCAGCCTTTTGTCGTCGTGGCATCTGCAGCTGCAGAATCATCGGTAATGGCATGATGAGAAGGATAAGATCTGAAAGAATGCCCAGGGCCGCTGTGCAGATATACACTGCTCCTCGATCCACGCATGAGCCTTCGAGTATCGTGAGATCCCAACTTTTCTTGAAAGGCGTACATCCGAACAGAACCACGAGCAAGATGGCTAGATTATAGCCCGCAACGAGGAAAAAGACGCTGTACACACTCCACTTCCACCACCGCTGCTGCGAAAGCCTTCGGTAGAATAGCGCCAGCGTCATTTTGGAGCAGGCAGTGCATACTGCGTATAGGATGGGAGATATGAATGTGAGCTTTGGCATTATTAGCAAGATGTTCGCCAAGGTTTGTTAGCGATCGTACCTGGTTCCCTTCGTTGAACTTTTTAAGAGGCAGTTCCCAAGCATGTACTCCTGTTACCCCGAGGATGAATGAACCTGTTACCAGTCAACCAATGTTCCACCTTTTAGGACTTATTCAGTGGGAAACCTACTGAGAGAGACGACTTGAACCGCTATGGAGAAGATCCATGCAATTACAAGGCAGGCTTCATATTCTTAGCAGATGACAACTTAATACAGATCGGCGTAAGGGTCTTACCCGTCTCCCCATCTGGTTTACGTAAAACCCAGAGTTTGACATATAAATACTGAAAAAAGAAAAGAAGAGCGAGTGCTGTTCCTACGCCTGAGATCACATATGACTCTATGGCATGTCGTTGTAAGGGATGATCAAAGTTGACCACATAACCCTCTGGTGGTGGGATAGCGACTGTCACGCCGTCTACTATGGGGAATGCAGACATGGTGGCCTCTATGGCCTGCGAGTTACCAACACGCTCGTTATTATGACCGATAAACTCGTTAATTGTCGAAGATATTCAAGAAGTGGGTAGATACGGTTCGTCTTGGCGGTTAATGAGTGTCGAGAATAGATCGAGTTTCAAGACAATAATAAGGGGGAGGAGAGAATATTACAAGCCTATTGCATACATCGATGTCGATTTGACAATAGGATATCAATACAATTATGAATAAGCGCGCACCAGACGCAAGAGATTAATAAATCCAAAACAAAAGAAGAACGATACCAAGACCAAGAATGAAGCGAAACAACATGTGAAGATTCCAACATGCGACCTTCTTCCCTTCTATAACATGATACTCTAACCAGCACAATCCAGCAGATGGCCCGACCAAATCCTTCGAAACAACAGGTTTCATCCGGCGAGAGCCTTTTTGGGTCATTATGGAGCACGGCGGTATAGTTGAGGACAGACCATCTTGTGGTCTGGGGTGTGTTGCAGAAGCTAGAAGCATTATTGAAGAGTTGGTGATGATCCACTGTGGAAGATCAGCGACAAGGATTGCATCGCATCGCGCGGCCGGAGAATATTGAGATCATTGTGATATGAGATCCGATATCTGTGATCTTACAGTTTGTGTGACCAAATCTTACACAGCAGTGATCATGCCTTGTAGTTCCTATTCACTATGTGATCAACTGTCCCACGGCATCTCACTACTTCTAGAACCATGCATCACCGTCACAGCTGAACTCGCTAACAATCTACGCATGGATCACTTCAAGGCTGAACATTCTGCGGGGACATACCCAGCTTAGCTTCTTACAATCACTGCTTAGCATCGTCTCAGCTAAAGTATCCCGATGCTTATGCAAACATCCTCTCTCCTGACAAATCTCGCTCGCCCTGCAGGAGACCCAAGATCAAGATGCGATTGGCTAGTCATGCCTCAGCCTTTGTATATCTGCTTGATGGCATTGTCATAAAGATGGCGCATACTCTCCTCATCATCGGCCATCCTCCGTGCAGTCGTGTTCTCAAGGTGCACTATTTCTGGGAGATTGTCACTTCTTCCATGTTCCCGAGCGTGCATCTCGATGAAGCGAGCTGGATGTGTTTCGGAAACACTCGATCCCCCGCGGCTCTGCGCGACATCGACTAGTTTTCCAAGGACAGCGAACTCGAGCTTGAGTTTGATGGAGTATATGACTAGTTTGACGCCTTGTTCGATCGTATAGTGGTCTTTGTACATGATGATGAGGAGAGCTATGTCCATGGCTACAATGAGGAGGTTGATGATCAGGAGATACCACATCGTCTTTTGCTTATTGCCCAGTGATGTCTGTAGGATATCGATAGTGCCCCAGAGGTACAGTCCCGAGATGACAAACTCTTGCGCGCAAAAGAAGGTCATTTGAGTTTTCTCGATGGCGACGAATATTCGCGTAGGATTGTTGCCATCGACGCTCGGTCCAATGGTGAATAGCAGTGCTGTCTGCGTCGTGTGCCATATCGTACCGTTGACCACAATCATCCACAGCACAGCTCGCTGTATTCTCAAGTTGTTCAGTACCAAGTGCAGCCGTGAGTACAGCACCACTGACTGACCACTAACGAGTATGATCCAGCCGAACGACGCGATGGCCTTACTCGCGTCGGTGCCTAGCATGTCAAGGTATCCAAGCAGCCATCCCAAGGCATACGGAAACACACCCAAGGTGGTCAATAGAAGACTCCAGAAGTAAAGGCCATGGTGGCGTTTGAAGGTAGTGAAGATCAAGGCGAGAAGCTCACACGCATTGTGCAGAGCAAGAGTAGAGGTGGCCTGGAAGGGTCAGCGTTACTCAAGCTCATGGTTGAACAGACTTACAATGACTAGAACTGCCTTGGGGCTATATGCCAGCCCATCTTCCCTGCTGTGTATCACCGAGAGATGCATCCTAGACGATACAGACTCTCGCCACTGAGACCAACGTGCGTCGTGATAGAGATGCAATGCCACCAAGACAGGAGACGGAGATAAATTCACGTGTGACAAGTCACATTTCAATGCAACTTAAGATTATAGCATCATTCAAAATCTGGGGTAAAGAACAAAAATCCGGGGGGAGCTTGCTAGATAGTTCATTGGTGACAATGACGGGTTAGCCAGAGACAGTCCTTGCTACAGAACAGACACATCTAGCTTCATGGGGGCGACATTTAGAGGGATTGGTCACTTGCAACCTGAACAATATTGATAACCAATAAGAGCGACTTGAATGCCCCAAAAGTGCGGTCGATTTCTCTCCATCACTTGCATCCGAGTAGTGCAACATGTCATTGGCAGGGGAGAGTTATCCTGAAGGCTTAGGGTCGTGGAGAATTGCCATATCGAGACATCGCCCAATCAAGAAACATTCACCGTTCAGTATTTCTGACGGATGCTGATATAAGAATATGTCAGGCCCAGGATCTTGACGATGTCTGATGTTAATGAGTCCAAGCCGATACTCATCAGCCGTTGCGGCGGTTTTAACCTTTACATTACCGTTGAACGTTATCATCTCGACTGAAACGCACGCCACACTTTCTTCACATAAACAATAAACTCAACACAAACGTTTTTATTTGTCTAGAGTTCAGCCTCTACTTAACTAATTCTATCCCTAGAGTTTAAGACCAAAGCAGTTGGCATAGTAAGTAACAGTCGAGCTCCAATCCGAGAAGACACCAGCAACGCCAATCTCCCGGAAAACATCCAACAAGTTAAACACATCACCATCATTGTTGATCAGCTTCGCAATGGTAGTATAGTAATAGTTGCCATCCGCGCCGTTCTTAAGAGGACCAGATCGCTCCAGAGTCCAGGTGATGATCTTGAGATCGAGCTCGTTCGCCTTCTTCGCATACGCGCTGGGAACGATCTTTCCGTTCTTACCAGGCGTGACGAGATAAGGCAGAGGGGGTGCGATATAGCGAACGCCGTCCTCTTTATAGCGGGTAAGGTTGGCAACGGCCTTCTCAAAGGTCTCGGGGGTGTCGCCCGTCTCGTCGAGATACATGGCTTGACGAGCGTACTCAGGCTCGGCCTTGAGCCAGTACAAAATGTCGTCGTACAGGAAGCTCTGGAGATACACATCGCTAGGCTTGACACCGGCCTGCTTGTGCTCGTCGATGAGCTGCTGAGCGTACTTCTTCTGGGTATAGTCACCGTCGAAGGGCATCTTGACCTCGGGGGTCTTGAGCTCAGGAGTATGCTTCAGACCAAGGCGCTTGGTGAGCTGAATGTGCTCCTTGTTGCTCAGAACTGTACCGCAAGTAGCGTACAGATCGGTTCGCCAAGGAGGAGTACCGTGGAGGAAGTCGGCGGCGTTGGTGGCAGTGGCATTGAAGCCCTCCATCTTGGCGCAAAGAGTCTTGAACTCCTTGAGGGTAATGTCGCTGGTGCAGCACTTGGCAGAAGCAGGCTTGCCATCCTTGGCGGGCTTGAAAGGCTGGGTGCACTTCTTGTTGAGCTCGGGGATCGTGACGATGTTGGTAGTGTAGTGAAGATCGCACTGAGAGTGTCGGCACACGAGCTGGCGATCCTTGGTGAAAGCAACATCACACTCGAGAATACCAGCACCCATTCGAGCACCAGCCAGGTTTGACTCGAGAGAGTGCTCAGGGAACTGAAGAGTACCACCGCCGCGGTGGGCAATTGACCACTGGGAAGGCTTCTGAGGCTTCTCCGAGCACGACTGAAGCTTCTTCTTTAGCGAACCCTCGTCCATGTCGTTGACGAGGTAATAGGGTCGAGGGCCGAGCTCAATCTGTTTGATTGGCTTGACAGTCTTGAACAACTCCTTATCGCCATAGCTGGGGCTGGGAGCAGCCACGGCAGGGCTGACAACCGCAAGGCCGGCAACGAGAGGAGTAGAGAAACGCATGGTGATCAGGACAGATCAATTGATTGACAGAGGAGCAAGCAGGTTCAATGGAACAGGAGACACCGACAAGGCTTGGCGAGAACCAGCAATTGAGGCCTTGATCGAGACTGAGGCTTGACCAAACACCAAAACCTCTAGATGCGACCTGGGCGCTCACCAGGCTTTATGGACGAGGGAACTGCACATTGATCCCCAGCCCGATAGACCTATCTGGGCAATGCACCGAGATGACGTCGCAAGATCCCCAGGAACAAGCCCATTCACAAACAACACCCCTACAGGATTGGTTTTTGTTGAACCTTCGGTGTGGTTATCGGCCTAGAAGAGACGAATTGAGCAATCACATCGCAGATCACAGCACTTGCAGGCCAGCTTCTGCAAAGAGCACAAGGTCCCCGGAGCTAGCAGTAGGCAAAGTCCGTACGAGATGGGCATCTTGGACAAGCACGTGTGGAGGAGACGAGGGCGTTCGTTGGAGGGGGAAGCTAAGGAATAAGCTTAGCAGCGTTACACTGAACCGTTCAGCTAGAGGCGTGTTTAGTATGGACATTGTGATTTGCCGAAACCTAGCTTAATTGAACCCCTGCTATCCATAGCCACGCATAACCTGGTCCAGAGATATCGAGCATCTTTGGAAGGTGGATGAATAAAGTTGGCGAACCGTTCAATTGAAAGTCGGCGATTCATGCATGTGCATACATGGGTAAGCCATGCTGTCATGGCATCTCACTGCTGTCCAGGTAGCCAAGCACTTGCTTACGGTTTTGTATGTATGCCTCATTACAACTCATCCTTGTCTCCATCTCCCATGTAGTCGTGCTCAACTGCATGACCCTTCCGCATCTTGCGAACTTCCTCGGCCGTGACTTTGAAATGCTCAAATGAGGGCGCATCTTCTCCAATGCCCCAAGCAAAAACTCCCCCAACTCCGAGCTCCGGCACGACATGACTAAACTTTGTCCGAATGCTCTTTTTGGTGTCAAACGTCCACCATCGCCACTCCTTCTCGTCCCAATAAAAATAGCTTCCGGCTTCATCGTACTTCCCAACTGTTCTCGCACGTTTAAATGATGTAGATACATCCTGGGGAATATCGTCATGCCAGCTAAAGCCGCCTGTGTTGCCCAGATCAGCTCCGGTCTCAGGATCCTCAAGCAGTTGAGTAGGGCACCCAAGCAGCTCTCGCTGTGAGCATTCTTGGGTCTTGAACCATTTGACATAATATCCGAACCCAAGATTGAGCTGACTCGGTGATGCGCCGCGGTCGATATAACGCTGGATTGAGTCCTGAGAACCCGAGACACCGCTGTGATGCTTTGTCACGACATCTCGGCGGTTCATTAGGTCGTATGTCATGACGTTGAGGAAGTCGACTTCTTTCATGATCTTTGGCACGGTGGTGGGCGTAAAGGCCATCAAATCGACCTCTTTGCCCGGAACAGCCGCTGAAAGAAGTCTGTCGGGACCAATAGCGGCACGCAACTCCTGGAGGAGCGATACAAATGCGTTAATTTCCCATTCGCGCTGAGAATTTGGAATCTGCTTGTAATCATCACGATTGCCTCTGTTGCAGTCAGTATGAACCTAGTAATGGCCAAGATTGCAATGTTCCTTACCCGGGATACTCCCAGTCAATGTCGATGCCATCAGCGCCCGTCGCAGTGACCATGGCCGCAACCTGGCGCGCCCATCGCTTCCGCGTGGTCTCATTTTTGGCCGCTTCCTCGAAACCTTGAGTATCACCCCATCCTCCGATAGCTACCATTACTTTGGTGTCTCCAGGGAACCTTTTGCGGACATCGGAAACAGAAGTGAACAGCGGATAGTCGTGAGGTTTGTCGTCAACATTGAAGGTCTCGGAGCGCATGAATGCCAGAATGATATGCGAGACATCTTCAAGTTCACTTTTTGATGGGACAATATCATGTTGTCTATAATTTCAGTCAGTGAATATTCTGAAGTTCTTACTTGGCGACGAAGGAGATGGATGCACTTACCCTGTGAGATACATAACACAACGGAATGGCTCGGCTTGAGACATGGCAGTCGCGGTCAACGCCGCCAGGAATAGCAGATGCCATTTGAAAATCATTCCGACGATACCCGTTTGGAAGGCAAGTGATTGTCTGGCGATTGTCTACTTTATATTGGACTGGAGAGGGCAATGATTAATGTGGCACTTGCTCAATTGACCCGCAGATGCAATGCAGGTGTAGATGAATGAAGTGGATGTTCTTAACCAATGCTTCAGACTGGAGGAGCCCTATAAACTACTCAACCTGATTCACCAACAAACACAAAATAATAAACAAGAATTTTCAATACCGGGTTGTTCTCGTTCAAATTAATTCGTATTTCCTATTTCTCAATGCAAATTCCTCCCGGATAAGAACCCGTTTGCGCCTGCGTTCTATCCTGTCTAGTAACATATGCCACAATAAGACCCTCCTTCGCAAATCCATGCCTGGGTATTATATTATACAGCGGATAAAACCGCACCAACGCCAGAGCCTCCAAAGAAAATCTACAAAAATAATTCCAAAGAAAAGTCGTGGTATCGTGTTCGCTTCGTGTTCGTATCCTTCAATATCCCAGTCCTGTCTAAATCAGCCCTCGGCTCTTGAGGATCCGACTGAGCTCCTTGAGCTGCACTGGTTTGGAGAGAAACAGATCCAGTCCGTTCGCAAAAGCATCCTCCTGTGCATCCTTAGAGGCGAGGCCAGATATAGCGACAATATGCCTTCGTGGCAAATCCGAGTCCTTCTCAAACCCTCGAATTTGTCGTGTAGCCTCAAACCCATCCATTACCGGCATGGAAATATCCATCAAAATACACTTGTAACACCCTTCTTGAGCTTTGTAACACTCCAGAGCTCGGAGTCCATCCGAGGCCGAGTCGTACGCCACACCCAGCTTCTTCATGTACGTTTGTAGGATCTTCATATTGATAGCATTGTCTTCTACAAGAAGGAACCGTTGATCTTGGGGTGTTGGAGGTAGTTGCAAAGCGGGCACTGATGACAACGGAGTCTCTGCGTCGTCGTCATCCCAATGCGCCCTTCTCTTCTTAGGAGACAGCGTTGGGGCAATATCAAAATAGCCGCGTTCCTTGTCATCGGACCCACGTTGGACAAGATCTGTTTCTCCCGTCGATACAGTCGGTGGCTCGTCAAGTCTGGTCGAGACGCTGGCACGATCTGCAGTTGTTGCTTGCAATTTCATCCAGCGCCTGAAGCAGAGGACAAAAGCTTTGGCAAGTTTCCTCGGTCCCACACTAGATAAGAACGTCAGCGGTAAGGAATAAGCAGTAACAGACAGATGACTCACGGGCGCGATATGAAGCTGAACAATCCCCAATTGAGCCTGCGCTGCGACCTATGTGATCTGTCAAGCGATCGAGCGACCGCAGCACTGCGACACACCACAACAACTGGGGACGATAGCTCGTCTCGAGGTTGGTTTGCTATCGTTTCAAGATGAGATTCGTCACAGAGTATCAGGTCAGGAAGATACTCGGCGTTGTGGAGGGAGTCGACGACTTGCATACGCAACCAATTGTGGCAGACCTTTTGCAGCAAAGCACGTTCGTCAAACTCCCTAGAATTCCAACGTTGACTTTCTGAGCCGCCTCCATCGAAAGGTGTGAAGCCGTTGATGCAGACGCGGAGACCCGACAACTCAATGGCCTGGGCCTGAAACTCCTCGCGGTCGGACATTGTTTCTGTCGAATCAACGCTGACAGCTTCCAATGGTAATTTTACCGCGATGCGGGTTCCCGTGCCTACCTTGCTTTGAACATGTATAGAGCCTCCGAGGGCCCTGACGAATTTCCTCACAAGACTTAGACCAAGACCAGCGCCCGAAGAATGAATATTCTCTTGAGCGAACGGAGCGAACAGACGGTGGTTGAGATAGTCTTGTCCGATGCCAGCTCCTGTGTCGGTGATATCGATATGAACGACTCGATCCCTTGACCGGCTTTGCCCAGGAGGGTCCTGGTAGGCAGAGACTTTAACATAACCCCGTGTAGTGTACTTGAGGGCATTTCCACAAAGATTCATGATTATGCGCCTCAGTGCCCCTGACTCGACATGGAACGCCCAGTCTACTGCTGGGTCAATGTCCAACATTACAAGGACTGCGTCAGGACCACCGTTGCTGATATTTTCTCCAGCCTTGATACTGTCTGCAACGTCCATACCATCAAGGCGGGTAAGAGGATCGCGATTGAGCTCTTCATTCGGCTTGTCATCATGAACAAGCGAGAGTGACTGTTGTTGGTAGGTGTGGCCCGCATGAATACACTCCACGACTTCTTCCACCAACATGTCTAAATCCAGATTCGAAGTGATATGCATCATCCCGTCCGTAGGTCTGCTTCTCTGATTAGACTGTGCGCCTCTCACGAAGGCAATGCCTGAGTTCGGCGAGTGTCCACTGGGTGCCTTGACAAAGTTGTTGATGCGCGTCCAATCAAGCAAGTGATTGATCGTGTCCAGAAGTGTACGACCGCAGACCTCAAGGGAGCGCAATACATCGCCCTGGAATACATCTAGTGCACTATCACGCAACAGCTCGGCACACAGAACAATACCATGAAGTGGAGACCGGAGTTCATGGGATAGGGAGTTGAGCAAAGATGTCGTCGCCAAGGACACTATGGAACTCTCCATCATAGCGACGTCTGCCATGATGACTGCGCTGAAAGCGGCAAGGTAGCTCAGTTCCCCCTGGACCGTAAAGATGCGGGTTGGTGTCATTGTATAGACAAAACACCCGGAAAACCAGCGCTCTCTGTGGGAGTCCCATAGAGGCACAAAGGCAACGCTGCGTGCTCCTGGGAAGACATCGCGAATGGCCATGCCTTCATTTTTCCGCGAATAGGGGTCGTTGGCCTTTCGCGACTTTTGCTTGTCGCCCCTTTGTTCTTCTTGAATGCTCCGAGCTTTCTGGGCCTGGAAAGCAGCCATAGCCGAGTCCTCGCTCGTCGGATCACTCGATCCCATCATTCCATCGCCATCGAAATTGAAGATCTTGCCTTTTGGATAGCGGCGTAGCAGTCTCTGGAGCTGTCGTTCGGGTATAGTTCGACTGCGTCCTGATGGGGCTTCACCATTGATACTGGAAGACACAGACGTAGAGAATCCAAGGACAGGGCACATAGCGCCTGAGGACCGGTAGTCTGCGGAATTCCGGGGGGATGAGACTGAAATACTACCTCTACCTGGAGAGGACGAAGATGAGGATGAGGAGGAAGAGCGACCGTGGGTCCTTGAATTACGTCGTAAAGAGCCGGACCGGATTCTGCCAGCAAAAGAGCCCACACCTGCGTCCAAAAACAGGACCCCCTCAACTTCAATCGACTCGCGCAGTATGTTTGCCGCTTTAGAGAAGATCTGGTTCAGCTGATGAGATCGCGATTCTTCCCCAGTCGGAACTGAATTAGGAGGCTTGTCTGTAGGATGGAACGGGCTTGTCGGCCTGTTCTGACTAGGGCTTTCAAGAACAAAAACATCTGGCGTGGATATGCTCTCCGCTTCGGTAGTAGTAGTGACACTGTCCCTCTGTTTCTGGATCTCCTGTTGCGTCTGGTTGAGAGAGCCTTCTTCTGTGCTTGCATCGGTATTGAAGATATGAGTTGAACTGTTCTGCCATCCTGACATGGTCGTCTTTCCCTCCACATAGCTTCCCAAACCGCGAACCATGCGCTCGCCAGGACGCCGGCCATCTCCAGATCGTGTCAGTTCCATCTGTCCCAGGATAGATGTTGAAACATCTCGCATGACTTGGAGTGATGCTTCGTCAAATGTCTCCCGCGGTTCGTTGTCAAGAATACAGAAGACGCCAATGTTGATACCTCGGCGAGTTCTTATCGGTACCCCTGCGTAGAACCGATGCTCTGGCCGTGCTTTGTAGTACCAGGTATTGCGATACTCTTCATTTTCAGCGAGGTTGCTTACCACTGTAACCGGGAGCTCCGAAGCTAATGATGCCTGCTGTGGTCCACCAAGCTCGCGAGATACCAGTACACGATCACAAATACCATAGCTTCGAGGTATTGCAGTACCACAAAGCCAGAGGCTATCGGAACCAGAGGTAGGAGGATTGGCATGAGCAGATATGCGAAGCGCAGGTGTAGCTTCGGCAATAATATGCTGGTGTTGACAGTCAAACAACGAGATCATGGCGCGAGAGGCGCCGAGTTTCAAGAGAGCCACCTGGGCTAAAGCTGTCATGGCAGGATCCGAGCATGGTCGCAATGAAGACGACGGAATAAGGTTTGCGACATCATTGCGAATGGAGTTGGCGACAAGGACTGAGTCATATCTGGGTATTTGTTAGATGAGTCCGTTTGAGGAGCTTCAATTGATGGCAGAGTATGAAGATGCGACGAGAGTGAGGATGAGAAATGGTGCAAGGTCATACTTGAATATCTCCCGTTCGCGAGTTGATTCGGAGACCCTGTTACCAGTCATGATCGACAGCTGTAACGTACGTACGTGCTTAGCCCATGCAAGCAAGCAAGCAAGCAGCCTCGGCAGGGGGAACAGATCGTCGGACGAGGTTGGGGGGTTGTGTGGTTTAACAAGACTGGTTTAAAATAAGGTAGGTAGCCTGCCCTTGAGAGTTAAGCTACCTAGATATTTGGCAAGATTACTTAAGGATCCAATTCCTCCATCGCACTCCGACCTTGTCTGGGTCTAGATTCTAGGCTGTCCTTCCACTCGAATCTTGACCTATCGCCACCCCGCTTTGCCCTCCAACGGCCCTAAAACCAACCTTCAGTGGAGCCACCCGGGTGCTTACCCGTGGAGATCTACCGCCTGAGTTCCGTTAGCGATAGAAGATCGATCGATTTGCCATGAAACCTCCGGCCTCTCATCTCATGGATAAGATTTTATGGGCATCTGACTGAGTCAGGCACGCATAAGCTAGAGGTCATCAGACGCTATTAATTTCTAAAATTATAGAGCATGAAAGGAATTAAATCTATGCTGCTTGCATTAATAGCACGCGCCTGAAAAGAAAAAGCAAAGTCAAGATCAATGACGCTGTTATGATATGGACTCTCTCCGGGCAATTCATAGCAGTTTCCCATGTCCAAATTGCATCTACAGGTGGGAAAACAAGATGATTTGCATAAGCTTTTAGGGTGGGTGGGTGCCTGAATGCTGGAGCTTCGCACCCGACCTCAGTCTAGAATTCAATGGACCCGGCCCATTTGTTACCTGCAGCTGGTTAACAGCGAGTAGAAATACTCAACATCACATGAGTTTGTAAGGGCTCAGAAGGAATACTGAGACTTAGAATGAATATTAAAAGATATATGAGCATTAAGAAGGAATTAAAAATATTACACTACAATATCTCCCTCAGAAAAGGGTGTTCCTTGAACTTCCATTGACTCCAAGACAGTGTGAACTACCTGTGTTATCGTACCGATAACACAGTGACTTCAATTGGCTCGAGCTTCTTTTTTTTCTTCAATCCTTTTCAAGCAATGCGATACCTGACCATTCGTTTCTTGAGTAACTTTTAAGCACCAATTTCAACATGTTCGAGAATACATGTACCCTGCCTCTGTCGGCCGATGTATTCGCGACAGCCCTTCACCCCACGGAGCCCCTCCTGACCGTCGGTTTATCGAGTGGCCATGTCGAGACCTTTCGATTGCCATCCAGCTCTTCTTCCGACGACAATGCCGATGCTGATGGTGACACGAGCGTGCTGAGCGACGGAAAGAGTATGATCGAGTCCGTCTGGCGCACTCGAAGGCACAAGGGAAGCTGTAGATCCTTGGTCTACTCGCACGATGGCTCAGGTAAGCTTTCCACGAGTTACGCTGTGACTGTTTATTGTTCGCCAAGCTAACCTGGTAAAGCTGTCTATTCAGCTGGAACCGATGCGCTGGTAAAGCACTTTGACCCCAAAACCGGTCAAGTCATTTCCAAATTCGTAATTCCTTCTGCAACTACTGTTCCCGATGCGCCGACCCTCCTCCACGTCCTGAACCCTCAGAGCCTGCTTCTTGCGACCGATTCAGGTGCCCTCCACATCATTGACCTCAAAGACGGCAAGCTGGGAAAAAAGCCCGTTCAGACTCACTTCCCCCATGCCGACTACGTTTCTTCCATAACACCTTTGCCGCCCACTAGTGCCAGTACCAGCGGATTCCCAAAGCAATGGGTCAGCACTGGCGGTACCACGCTTGCCGTGACCGATGTTAGGAGAGGAGTGCTCGTGCGCAGCGACGACCAGGGGGATGAGCTGCTATCTTCCTGCTTCGTTCCAGGCTTGGGCCCTAAGGGACATCGCAATAACGGCGTTTTGGCTGTAGGATCCGGCTCGGGCGTATTGACCATGTGGGACAAGGGAGCCTGGGACGATCAACAGGAACGAATTATCGTGGATGGCGATAAGAAGGGTGGTGGTGAAAGTATCGATGCCATGGTCTTGGTCCCGCAAGAGTTGGGACTTGGCAAGAAGGTCGTCTGCGGTGTCGGTGACGGCAGCTTGCGTGTGGTCGACCTTGTTGCTCGGGAAGTGGACATTTCAGCCAATCTGCGTCACGATCACATGGAGAGCGTTGTATCGCTGGGTTTCGATTGCGAGAATCGCCTCATCAGCGCTGGCGGAAGGACTGTGAAGCTCTGGGAGGAGCTATCTGCTCTCCAAGGAGGCAATGACGACGATGACGAAGAGGATGAAGATGATGACGACGATAGCGATGATAGTGACGGTGGAGAGAATGGCAACGGCAAGCGAGCTGCTGACAGCGACAGTGACGACGATAGTGAGGAAGACCAAATTGCGGAGATGAAGCGCAGGGCCAAGCGACGCAAGGAGACCCAGCAGAGCAAACTTGGGCCCATGGGAGCCCACGGCGTCATGGGATTTGAGGGTTTAGATTGAGTGGAAATTATGGCGATGAAAATGCTGTTACGATACCCGGCGTAGATACGATGAAATAGTGCGATCAGACGGTCAGAATGGCTAGAGCCTAAACCCTGGACGTAGATACATTTCATTACAAGTGCAAGAGAGAAATATTAATGTTGACAACCTTCAATTTTTCAATATCTGGCTATCTATCTAATTTATGAAGAAGCCCACCCTAGGAGGTGGACATCCAACGACTCATGTGCAGTTGGTAGTCTTCCGAAACGAAGCACGGTCACATACATAGTGAAATAACCAAAAACCCATTCGTGTTGAGTCGGGGAGAGAAGTATCCCTTGGCCGATGCTACACGACCTTCGGTGATAGTTCTTTGAGGCCCAGTAGCCTCATGTTTTGACTCGAGACCCAGTAGTCTCTTATAATGAGTCTTCTCGAAGCCCAGTAGCTTCGGAAAGTACAAGTGCACTTATTCTATCCCGGGAAGGGGGCAGAAGCATATACCTTGCCATTACACATGGCGCCAAGGGTTGCATCTGAACCGGTGACTAGAGAAAGGACTTGAAGCGGAATCGTTCCCAGAAATACTATATCAGAGAATACTGGAAAACTAAACCAGTGGTCTGTGTCTTGCAGATAAGTGCGCGATTTCCCGGTGATGCGATACAGAGTAGTAGAAAACTCTGCAGGCCGGGGGTCATGCTCCTTTCTCCATGATTCCTCAACTGCGTGACGTGTGAGGTGAGGTGAGGTGGGTGGCGTGCGCTGTGCGATTATCGCAAAAATCATTATGATCCCATATCCGAGAAATCGGTGTGAGGCTGGGGATCCTGGTATGAGAATAGGAGGCTGAAGGGCTCCCCGCAGGTACAAGACAGGTGATTTTAAAAAGAGATTATAAAAAAGATGTCCAGGTGGACAAGACCAGAAGATGCTAGACGCCTGGAATGTGAAGATAACTCCAGCAGGCATCTTCTGATTTGGGCAGCGTGTCGGCTTGAGCAAAGTCCTCCATGACTTCCTCATCACTAGGCGCTGAAAATCGAGTTGGAGAACTCATGGTGAGGTTGTCGTCGTAAATGATAACGGTTGGAAGTATCCTAGTGTCGTGACCGCTGCCCTTGTCTTCGGAAGATGAGTCGCTAGGCCCTCCGCCTGGGTGTAGTTCACTTGCACTATATGTCGTGGGGATGCAAATGTGAGGGATTCCTTTCCGTAAGCCAACAGCTCGGGCAAGAGTAACAGCAGAACCTCCCCCGACGCTGACAACGCAATCTCGTCCTGATGCCCGGGCTGGCACGGTGGTATTAGATGAACAGAGAATTCGACTGTCGAGATTAGGAATGATGGCTTGAATTTTGCGAGCGATATTTGATCTTGAAGGGCTCGACACAATGAGCGGTGAAGACAAGTGTAACCGAGCCAGCTCAGATGGTAGACGATGAATTGCGTCAGGGCCGACGACTAGACGAGGTGAGGAAGAAGGACGTTTTGATCGGCGATGTCGAGATCGAGAGGAGGGTCGCTGGGCCGTGCCGGGCGGACCAGCGTGTGAAGATGGAGGAGACAAGTTGGTGGCTGGCGGCGTCACAAGAACGGACGCCTTGAGGGCGAGAGCGTCAACGAGCTTGTCACGGATAGCAACGAGATCAGGATCAGTAACTTTTCGTGGTGACAAACGATGAATGCCGTTGGTGGAGTGGTGCATGAAGGGCCGATGCCGGCTGTCCGGAGGTATCCAGCAGCGGTAGCGGTGATTGAGGTATGTCGAAGTCCAACCTGCGCAACATCAATCAAGTGCCCAAAATGACAACAATAATGGATTGAAGACGAAAACTGGAAAAGAAGAAATCGATAGAAATTTGATGAGAGTTCAGAGATTCACAAGTTAGAAACATAGCACAAGGTGAGCTAGGGCACATTATTATGGGCAGATAGAATAGGCGTGACCTGGGACGAGACGAGATGAGACCCAGACCAGACGTCTGAGCGAAAATCCGTTAACTATTTCTGCCTGTGAGAGGAAAGTGACAGTTTGTTGTGGTTTTTCGCCACAGAAAAAAGACGCCACCTCTGCCTTTTGACTAGGGGACTTGGAGCTTAGGCGTGGGAGAAGGGGAAATTTGGTCTCTCTATTTTTAATAATACATAAAAAAAAGGGTCCAACAGATGGTCTTGGGACTGAAGATGAGGATGGTCAAGTGGCAACGCCTTGTCTGTTTGGTGCCAGTCCCTGCGTGAGACCCTGAAAAATTGATGTATAAGGGGGCAAAAGGTGTATTGTTTCTGTCATGAAGGCGTCAATTGTGTAACGGAGGGGATGCTCTTGACCCCTAGAAGCACACAGGAGGCAGTTTATCCGCCCCGGCCGGAGAGTAGCTCCGTCAAGTGGAGCAGTGATCGGAGACAAAGTCTCGTGGGGACGGAGCAAGTCCGCCAATGAGAAGTTACGAAAGATCGTGGTTGCCTGTGGACATGGAAGGAAGAGAAAGGATGGGCAAAATCAAGAAACGCATCCCGTTGTGTCATAAAACCCATATTACCTCAGTGTTGGGATTGAATGGCGATATGATTGGTTGTTCTCTCAATGCTCTGGTGGCTTCGACAAATGTACAAATGCACAGTAAGCGCTATAGCAGTTCCCGTTACTAACAAGACGGCAGAAGCTCGTCTTGGAACATTCTGCTGAATTGCCCTAGGTCAGGAATATATAGTACCTTGCTGAGTTGATCTAAATTTGTGTCTGGGAAGTCGCTGCGTTTCTGAACTGTTTTCGGATAATGCTGCGGTGACGCAGGCTGAGTTGTAAACTGACCGTGACATCTGCTCTGTAACACCATGGTGCTGTACTTGTTAGAACGAAGAGTATTTCAAACTGTTTGTGCCCGGTTTCGCAGCTGATCGTTACATTGCTGTTGTATCTGGAGGCCTCTAATAAGTGAAGGGGAAAGAATAGAAGAGAGATGTTATGAGCATCTTGGGAGCATATCAGGCCTCCTTTCAATGTTGGATGCAATTAGAGCTATAGAACAAAATTGTCAAGAACGGACACTTGCATCAGAGATCAGAGATGAGGCTCATGCTCAAGGATGGAGACCAAAGCACTTTCTTAAGTAACAAAAACTCCATGAATGCGGAGAGGCAGGCACATAGCGGGAGTCTCCGGTGCCTCCCGCCTTTAGCTCAAGCCAACCTGCCTGCCAGTCTGCCCCTCTGAGCAAGGGCCTTGCCTGATATTACCTCTGGCTGGTCTTGCGACACCAGACTTTTTCTTCTTTCTTCTTCCTTTTCAATCACTGTCGCATCAATCACCGCGATCTATCTGAAGCGCCGGCGGCCTTTACACAATTCTATGACTTTGTCGCCGCCGCTTGGCCTAGTCTCGCAGCTGTGATAGCATCTCCGACCGATCGATCGCCATTCTTTCAGCTCTGTTCAATCATCTACACCTTAAGGATGAAATTTATTGCGCAGTCGCCCGCCTCCGTACTCCCAAGAATCACAGGCTCTTAGCTATCACTACCGGACGCAGCCGACAGCCGATTTCACTCGCATTTCTATCTTATCTGATAAACTTGTGGTTGGCCGACGGCTCATGGCCGAGCACAACTTGAGTACGCATATCTGCTAGCAAACTGTGGCGTACAATGCATGCACCCTAGAGATAAACTGGCACGAGTTGGGTGGTTGAATCCCGACGGTCACTCCAAATTGGTGCCATCTTCTTTACAGAGTCATCCGATTTCGCAAACTGATTATCTATCAGCCCGTGGTTTGAAGCTCAGAATGGTGTCCAGACAAAGCTCAGCTGGTGTTGTCCCTGCTCATGCAAGGTTTATCATCACAATCCTGGCCATGATAGACAGCCGAAGTCGCCTATTCCGTGATGATGGGTGACAACCCCAGACGATGCCTCGGGGATGCGCCGATGCGTTATCTCATTCCTCCTCGATTCAAACCCAGCCCAATGGTCGCGACAGGCCGTACTCCTCTGTTCGTCCCCCACGTCCCGAGATGCACCTCCAATACCGGTTCCCCGACCGGCCGGCCTGATAACAATCCAACTTTATTCTTACCTCCCCATCATGGAATCCGGGGTTGCATATTTAAAGGAGCGGTTGTGCACGATCATGTCACCGATATCAGGCTTCAGATTAGCATCGCATGTTTTCTTAGCTGACCTTGTCTTTTGATCTGCATCTCATCTCACCTCGCTTGGGGCTCTTGGACTCGGACCCGCAGACACCCACCCGCTGCTCCATCTGCCCATCTCTAGCAATTTGTCAAGCATCTGGGGAACAAGAAGTGCTGATAAGCTATCTCTGGATCCACGAGTTATCAGTTACAAAGTCTTGGGTCACTAAGCCTAAAAAATAACTCTAGTCACTCCCGAAAACGGCCTCGCGTGCTCGCCAATCACTTCTATTATATGGAGAGGAATTAGAAGTATAAACCTTCATATTGCCCATATCAACTTTCAGTACTGGAGCCTTTCAAACCTTTTGTCAATATTTATCCAACGTTGACTGCCCAAGCCTGTGTCCGTTGAGTTGATCGACACGAAGATTCCTCTTTTGCTTGGACCCCTCTACGATCAACGCCATCAACACCGAGCAATTCCAGCGTCGGCCTGTTTCCAGTTTCTTCACACAACTCCATCTAACACCTTCAACAATGGATGAGGATCAAGGGCCACGGTCCATTGCCCCCGAGCATACGCCACCGAAAACATTTGCTCAACGTTGCAATGGTCTCAAGAAGGCTTTCACTACCAGGCACGGCCTGATTGGCGATTACGACTATGCCTTTCTCTTTCGCCCAAACCTGCCCTTCATGAAGAAGAGCGTCAACCCAAGTCCCTTCTTTGGTCTCAATGACAAGATGCCAGTTCTCTTGGGCTTGCTGCTCGGCTTTCAACATGCATTGGCCATGTTAGCAGGTGTAATTACACCACCGATAATTATCAGCGGCAGCGCCAATTTGCTGCCTGAGCAACAACAATACCTCGTCTCAACCGCCCTCATCGTTTCTGGCATCTTCTCTGCAGTCCAAATCACTCGATTCAGGCTTTTTGGTACACAGTAAGTGTTCTTTGGTCGCTGCAAAAGTTTGTGCTAACCATTGTCTTAGATACTACCTCGGTACTGGAGTTCTGTCTGTGGTTGGAGTCTCATTGAGCGTTATTCCTGTCGCTCAAGGAAGTCTCACTCAGATGTACGCCAATGGCTTCTGTCCTTCGGATTCTGATGGAAACCCCTTGCCTTGCCCTCAGGGTTATGGAGCCATTCTCGGTACCTCCGCTGTGTGTGCTTTGATCAACATCCTCGTCTCTTTCATCCCCGCAAAGTTCTTGCTGAAGGTCCTGCCACCGATTGTCACTGGCCCTACCGTTATGCTCATCGGTATCAAGCTCATCAAGTCGGGTTTCTCTAACTGGATGGGTGGCAGTGGAGGATGCATGACTGCCACTGACGGCTTGTTTGCTCTATGCCCCAACATCAACGCACCTCATGCTCTTCCCTGGGGATCTGCAGAATTCCTGGGCTTGGGTTTCTCGGTCTTTGCCGCCATTATCCTTTGTGAGCGATTCGGCTCGCCCATAATGAAATCGACCTCGGTCGTGGTTGGACTATTAGTCGGCTGCATTATTGCTGCTGCCTGTGGTTATTTCGATCGATCTGGTATCGACTCTGCCCCCGTTGCTTCGTTCGCCTGGGTACACACGTTCCCTCTATCAGTTTACGGGCCACTGGTGCTCCCCCTGATTGCTGTTTATCTTGTATGCGCTACCGAGGCTATTGGCGATGTCACAGCCACGTGCGACGTTTCCAAACTCGAGGTGACTGGAAAGACTTATGAATCTCGTATCCAGGGTGGCATCTTGTCTGATGGTATTGCTGGCTGCATTGGTGCTCTCATGACGATGACTCCTATGTCTGTCTTCGCTCAGAATAACGGTGTCATTGTCCTTACCAGATGCGCCAACCGCAAAGCTGGTCTTGCCTGCGCCATGTTCCTGGTCATCATGGGTATCTTTGCGAAGTTTGCTGCTGCTCTCATTGCTATTCCATCAGCTGTCCTCGGTGGCATGACAACCTTCCTCTTCAGTGCTGTGGCTGTATCGGGCATGTCCATCATTGTCCGTGGTGTCCCTTTCACTCGACGCAACCGCTTCATTCTCACTGCTGGTCTGGCTCTGGGATATGGCGCAACGCTTCTACCCAACTACTTTGATAAGATCTTCACATACAAGGGGGATAACCGCTCTCTTCAGGGTTTCCTCGACGCTATTGTTCTTGTCATGGAGACTGGTTTTGCAGTTGCAGCCATCATCTGTGTGATCCTGAACCTCACGCTTCCTGAGGAGCTGGAAGATGACATTGATGCAGCCCGTTCAGCGACCAATGTCGTGATCCATGAGGATACAGAGCAACAGAACAAGGCCACTGCAGGCTCAAGTCGGGAGCATAGTATCGATCCTCAGAAGCAGGTTTGAATGGATGTAGGAAGAAAGGTATAAAAGTTCTGTAGGAAATAAGGGTTCTGTAAATTTATGATCAATATCGGGTTACTTAAAATATGTCTCATTTGAAGGAGCTCAGTCCCCGCAGATAAAAAGCGATGTTCATTAAACAGTGTAATCAGTCCATTTCATCAGCGACCTTATCTAAGAATCCCTCTTTCGGCTTTCCAAAAACGCCTGTAACCAATGACTCCTCCCCTACTCCATTACTCCGCGCCTCATTAGAATCATAAAAGCTCTCTTACATAGAGATACAAACTGAACTTGTTATTTCCCATCATGTTCTCGCTCATAAAATCCATCAACTCGTTACGCCATAGACCACATGAGATCTGCTCTCGTATCGTTGCTTGTGAAAGTTGTTCATCTGCCTTCTGTAGTTCTCTTGAACCTCTCCCCAGAGTCCGCGATGGCGTTCTTGTATGCACTTGAGCAAGTCGCCTTCCTTCTTGATCTTGCAATGGCAGACGTTTGGTGTGCCACAGAACTTAGCTCGCGCCTGCGGAGTTGGAAATTTGATGCTAAGACGTTTGAGGTTGGGCCAGTTGACACTATCACTCGTTGAGGCAGGATTGTTCAGCGCCAACCGGGCCAAGTTCCAGTCCATCTCGCCGTCCGACGGTGACTGCTCAAACCTGCGGGCTGAAATAGGAGCATCGCCCTTTTTCTTCTCGATGGCCGCGATATCGCATGATGCCCCATCTCTTCCAGATCGGCGACAGTTGCAGCGCTCTGGATTCATGTTTGTTTCGTCGTCAATCTGAACCGTCACAAATGAGAACTTGTCTCCTTGTCTGTTTTGGGTAAACAAGACCAGCATCGGCTTCACTGGGCGCTTGTGGAGGAGCCCTGTGGAATTCGTTCCTGTAGAAATACTAACACTTCGAACATCGCTGTTGGATGAGTTACTGTTGCTTGAGACGCCGCTTGATATGCTGAAAGAACGTCCGTTATTGGTCATAGTTGTACTGCTGGAAGGAGGCGGAAAGAGAGAGCTGGAACGACGAGGAGATGGGGTTGATCCGACTGGCTTCCGGGGTGGAGCCTGTCGCGGCGGTCCCGGTATCGGGAAGAAGCTCTGTCGTTCTACAGGCGATGATCCTATCGGCTCTGGGGAAGTTCTTCCCGGCCACGATCCGTAGAACTCGGGTCCTGTGGGCTGTCTCTGTCGTATGGTTGGAAGGCTTGGGTGACGACCAGGGGGACCCATAGCGAAGCCATCTCCGCCATTTCCGTAAGACGAGAGCGTCTGCGCCGGTGACGCAAATGGCCTGCTCCCAGAAAGGGGCGAACTTGGCATCGCTCCAGAAGCAAGTGTCGATATGGAGTTTTGACGGCTTGATGAAGTCTTGATGGTGTTGACTGCGGCATCGCTATTGGTGACTAGCGAGCCCTCGGTTGATTTGGGTATCCAGAGTTGAAGGCAAGCGTTCTCCATGATTGTCTCTTTGACGCCACCCAGGACGAAAATGACTTGACAGTCGTACTGCGTGGCAGAGGCCCAAGGCTTGAATCCAGTGACCGCTTGCTGGAACCTCAGTATATCAGCTCCTTCCATGAAATCCAGCCTTGCGATTCTCTCGTTCTGTCTTAGGATGATCTCTTGTGTCATATGAGTGCCTGTGGGCAAGGCGTATTGAGGGTTGAAGACCATTGTGGTGATATCGAAGTCAAATTTCTCAGCTGTTCAAGTTAGCATTTGACCTCGAGAAGAAAAGGGTCTACGGACTTTGCTGTCTTGGTTTTCCCGATCCCGCTTGAGCAGATCCAGACATGATGATTCTGAATCTTCGCCCATCTGCGTCTAGCCTTCGAAGGAGCTTGGCTTTCTTCTCGATACCTGGACTATAGCTCTGCAGGTTTCTGCTATCGTTAGGTTTTAAACCAAAACCGGGGGTATTTCAAGCTTACACCTCTAGCAGTTGTTCCATCATCTCGTCTTTTGTAACAAGGTCAACAAGAGGGGCGGGTTCTTTCTCTGGCCAGATCGTGAACATGTCTCGCTTGAGCGTCGAAGTGATTATCCTTGGCGTTACCAATTCGCGGCCAAATCGAGCGCATTGGGATGATAGATCCTACTCCCGTTAGTCCGTACGTTACATGGAATTACACCCACGACTTACGTCCTCCAGTTGCCGGGCGTAGGATGGCCAATGGGAAGTGTCCTTATCCGCCTCCTGCAAAGCAGGGGCCGCTTGAATTCTCTTGAAAATCCATACACACTTCAACAGGTTGAGATACTGGTCAACCGTCGGAACACGTTCTTCGACCACCATGCCAGACGTAAAGTTGATTGTACTCTTGTGAAAATTCAGTATGAAGGCATCTGACAGCTCGGCGAGTTCAAAATCCTCCTCAATGCGATACTCGGGGTGACCAGTGAGCGCTGCAAACCGGAACTGCTCGTCCAAGTCCACAGGCACTTCTAGTAAAATAACACTGCGCTGAACTCTTTGGTCGAGGGCTTCGTCAAGATCAGGAATAAGAACTCCCATCAGACGGCGGATATCATGATGAGCAGCTGTGATGCGGTCCGCGAGGTCTCGATGCATGAGCTCAATATCCTGTCGTACCCGTAAAAGGAGATCACTGATCTCGTCAGCTTACGAAACAGTACCAACTTGAGTCACTTACACTTCAAATGGTTTCAGGACGTGCAGAATCTTCGAGTTGTGCAGCATGATCCTTTGGCGCAGTTGATCGGCTGCGGGCTGAACGAGTACATTCCATTCCAGGTTGCGTAAAGGGTTTGTTCCTACACGATATCGACTGTTTGATCTTAGAAGTTCATTGCATTCTCGTAATGTCATCTCGTAGTCCCCAATGATCTGAATCAGTGACGTCCGGTCCCATCGTAGCCTTGCTGGAGCGCCTTGCCGTCTTTGACTCTGGAGAGAGTTGTCTGCCGATGCAACTACTCTGCTGAGGATATCGAGATTCTCGGCGAGACCTCTGACATCTCTTCCAAATTCTTCATATTGTCTTGCTGCCATACAGTCAGACCGACGTTACATCTACTGAAGGCGGAGGGATGAAGGATTGAGTGATCGCCAGATACGTGTACCTATTCGTGAAGGTTGACATTCAACAAAATCACTGCGTTGGCGGAGCCCCGCAAGGCATATCCTGCAGGAGAAACAAAGGTATCGCGCTTGGATCACTTACTTGCATTATGTTCTTCAGACCAGCCATAGCGGTAAACTTCCCAGGCTAGGCGCCCGAGGCTGATAAGGTCTCCAACCTGGAGAGGGCCTGCCATCGAACGCTGCTGTGGTTGATGTTACAAAGGAGCCTCAGATGGCAGGGACCTGGGCTCTAAACAAAAGCTAAAAGACGATCACTTGGGGAAATGTAGCCGTTAATGGGGCCAGAGTAGGTTGTGGACGAGCGACGGGCAGCAGTATCTTAAGAAATATTGTTAACAGGGCTGTTGCTCAAGAGGCCAACGGAAGAAGTGTGACTGAGCTTGACCCGGGACTGTCTAATTGGTACGGGTGACACCCACACGCTCGCCCCAAATGAAAGAGATGCAAGGGCCAGATGAGTCTTCAGGACAGAAGATAAGAATGCAGTATCCAAGCTCTGTACGGGGGACGCGTTCAGTTCGGCGTGGCTGACCCAAAATCGAGGAACCTCGCCGCAGAAACAGAAAAGAGCTCTTCCCAGGCACCGATGACAGACAGACTGACACGGAGGCGTGGCTGATTCGGTCAGTCAACAGGGCATCGGTTACTCATGTGGGCTACCAGTGCGAGCATGCGGGGTGGAGGGTCAGGAACGGACGATAGCTTTCTTGCTCTTGTCGAGAAGCATGTACCTAGCTTTTGGAGCTTTGGTAGTTTGAGAGCAGTATGCTTGTTTTTCTTCTTCGCTATGATCCAGGCCAGACATATGACGGAGAACACAAGATGATCGATCTTGTGTCATCCCAAGTCAAGTCGTACGTCCCCATGCTTCAGACAAGTTAACCCGAGGATGAGGTTTGGGTACCCGGTGTTCTTTCAGCTCTGGCTTGGCATGTCTGTGAGCCATGTCTGAGATGCATCGGGGCTGTGTACTGCAGGGTTGGCAGATTGGCTGCTCAAGCGATAAAAACGGCGCTAGAAATGCAACGGCTAGCGCTGCGGTTTTTGATGTGGTTGAAAGGTATGGACAAGGCGTTTTGGTAGGCAATAAGGCTGCGGAATTCTTGTCTAAAGTGAGGGGAAGTCTGCCTAGAACGACCAGCCCCTGCAGGGAGTTGATAAGGTCACACGATGGTGATGAGGCTTGAATTCCGCCCTTTGCTTGGTTAGTCTGCCATTTTGGGCTGATTGCTCTACGCCCGGCTTTGGTGTGATCGTCAAACCCTGCCTGCATGAGTTTCGAGAGCGTTACTTAATACCCATAGTCCCAGATGGCTGTGTAGCTCATATCGTAGCCTGCTCTTTGCCATTGTCTTTATCAATTCTGAGAGTTGGTTGACTCGTCGCCAACTTTGGCTTCGAATCGACGTGTAAGCTGGTTCCCAGACCATCACCAACCATTCGTCCTCTTTGAGCCACAGCTTTCGGCTGCATACAGACCACACAATGAACGACTTTGTAGCATATCAGGAGCACAGCCGTGAGCCGCCACGACGTGAAGAGCCAGAATGGGACAGCGACCGCTCGGTGATCTTCAGAGAAACCGATAATCCCAATGGCATCTTTACATCAGCGCCCAAGGAAGCTTTCAAGCTTGGGTACTTCGATGTCATGTGCCTGGTTCTTAACCGAATGATTGGTAAGTTTTCATTGCTTTTGGAGGGTTTTCAGTATTATTCCTTGAGAAGTCGCAGAGGCATTTCATGATGCATTTTGGTGATGTTGTGTTGAAGTTGAATTTAAGTTGAGAGCCCAGAGTTCGGATGAGACCCAAGTGGGGAAGTCTGCTTATATCAAGATCCATGGTTCGCTCCTTCTGGCCCAAGCTTGAGTTTCAATGTGTCAGAACAATGCAGTTTCTTTATGGGGAAGTTTCTCTTCCATGTAACTCTGAGGGTATCACGACGTTCAAACTTGGTGGTTTACTCAGCACAGAAATATGGCTTCCTGACGCCGTGCTACTCTGCAACTGAATCGCTAACTCTCATCACAGGAACCGGCATCTTCAATTCGCCACAGAGAGTAATGGAAGGAACCCGTTCAACGGGCGCTTCTCTTCTCCTCTGGCTGGCGGGTATCATATACTGTCTCTCGGGCGTTCACGTCTACATAGAGTACGGTCTAAACATTCCCCGTTATACTATCAACGGCATTGAACAGAGCGTACCTCGCAGTGGCGGTGACCTCAATTACCTCCAATATGTCTACCAAAAGCCCGCATACAGAAGAGGCACTGTACTCTTGAGTACATGCATGTTCGGTTTCTGTTTCGTGGCTCTCGGAAACATGGCGGGCAACTGTATCAGCTTTGCTACACGAGTGCTATACGCATCTGGCAATACTGACCCAGCTCCCGGATCAATCAGGGGTATTGCTATCGGAATAGCAATCCTCACTTGCTTCATCCATACCTTCTCTCGACGAGCAGGTATTCTTCTCAACAACATGTTGGCTATGATTAAGGTCATGATTCTCCTGCTCATCATTGTCACAGCCATTGTCGTTGGTGCTGGAGCTTTGAAGACTACCAAGGGCGTGAAGGTCAAGAACTATATCTCGGAAAACACTCAGCCATCTCGTGCCTTTGCAGACTCTGGTGATGCTAATGGCTATGCTCACGCTTTCTTGGCTATCATCTTCAGCTTCTCTGGCTTTGAACAACCCAATTACGTCATGGGTGAGATTAGCAAGCCAAGGCGAAAGCATCCAATCGCCATGATGCTTGGTGTCGGTATTGCCGTTGTACTTTATATGGCAGTCAACATCTCATATGTAAGTACTGCCTCCCTTCCCTGCGTAATCGTGCTCTAACCCTCCTCAGATGGTTGTGGTCCCAGAAAATGATCAAATAGATGCCAACGTAGCGCAAGAGTTCTTCGAGAGAACCCTCGGCTCCCTAACCGAAGATGAGACTGGCCAGCGGATCTTCAACGCTTTCCTTGCCATATCAAGCATGGGTAACATCATCGTGATGACTTACACCGCAGCACGGGTAAAGCAAGAGATAGCCAAGGAAGGCATCATTCCCTACGCTAAGTTCTTTGCTCAAGACGGCGACATCTCTTTGGGTCGATTACTATCATGGCTCAAGAAGAAGGGCATGTTCAGTTCTCTTCTGAGCACACGTTGGCTCTCTCCCGAAGACCACAGAGAGAGAACACCGGTTGGTGCCTTCGTCCTGCACCTTACATCCTGCTTCATTCTTATCTTCGCCACTTGGGGTATGGACTACTTCAATTCATATACTTTACTCACAAGTCTGAGCGCATACGTCATCAATGCCTTCTTTGGCATCTTTCTGGGTCTTGGTATCCTGATCCTCCGGTTCAGGGGACCACCACAAACAGACAAGGACGAGATCCACAGCCCAGCAGCAGTCCCCCAGACTTGGCGACAGATGACCGGCAAGCATATCAACCCAACACTCAGCGTTATATGCGCAGTTATATATGTAATTGGTGGCTTGTGGCCCATCGTCACTATCTGGATCAAGCCCTCAACACCACAAAGTCTCCAGTGGTGGCTTGTCCCAGTCATCACATGGTCCGTCATTGGTGGAAGCATTCTCTGGTTCCTCGGCTTCGTCTCTTTTGCATGGCGCCGGAAACACAAGAGGAACGAGATCTTTGTCGTGGAGAAGAAGCCCGAATTCGAAAGCGCTGATGGCTCTGATGAATCGGGAGAGAAGTCGAGCGGTTATGTACTTGTACACGAGACAGTTTACCTGAGTTGGATTGCAGGGGAAGTTCATGAGTCAAGAGGAACTGGCCGGACGGGCTTTGATGAACCCGCAGACACAATACCAGTGCCTGCGGCGAGTCGATATGCTGGCACTGACTTTGAAGCATTTTACGCGGATGACCACCAGGGTGCAGCGCCAACAAGAGGGTACAACACGGGATATAGGCCATGAGCTGTTGATTTTAAGTACATATGATAATGAAGAATATGTTTATGATAAGTTTATTGTATGCGATGATTTATGGTGTGGACTTTGGTGCGTCATCTGCTAATGGAGTGGTAACGAGATCCCTTTTCTATTCTTCTAGAACATGAGCTTGAACGGAACAAAAGGGCTGAACTAGAATATGTTGATTTTAATTTAATTCTTGAAAGAAGACAGTATCTGTACAGTAGATTCCTAATGTTTTGACAAGAATTACTCACTTCACAGATATCACATCCTAGTGATATAGGGTAGCCCGCACCTATGAAAACCGCGATGATTTTGATTCTGCCTTTTTCCGTAGGTAGAGAAATGATAGTTGTTGGACGCATGTCGATGTAGCTGTCGGTTATCTACCTATGCCCCTGATCTACTTTTATTTCGACGACTTGAGCCAAATCTCGATATGTAAACGAAGTTGCGATCATTTGATGCGTCCACCCACTGACTATTTATTTGTACATCAAGCGTAACCTTGCGGAAACAGGACAACAGCTTTCAACATCATAAAAATGGGTTGGGATCACAAAAAGATAAGTTGATTTATTCTTGGTATTCCTCCAGAGCCACCTCTTGTAAACACAGCACCGCCAACCCCGTCCTTTTAGCCAACATTATCGCCGGTGATTAAAATGGTCTATTGCCGTTCAGTGTGCCACGTTACGTGTAAGAAGTCGTATGTTATCCACAAATCCTTCCACAAGCTCTTGATAGCGGTGTGGTCTTGAGCTCGCCGCCTTGCTCCCTTGGTCGATCAGTAGCTTCGAGTCGAGTTCAATCTCGAGTTCATGCTCCTTCTCTTTTACCTTCAATATTGTTAGTTGAGCCAAAATGCTATTTGAGGCTTTGGGAACTTACTCCGTGGCGATCTTGTATGACCTGCGTGAGGTCAACCTGGTAGGGCCCGTGTGTGTAACTGAGTCTGTCTTTGTTTCGCTCGGGGTTTTCCCCACGATCACGATTTGGAAGTTGCTCCAGTTCTTCCACTGAGCCATCCCAGTTCATTTCGAGGTTGATACTGATTCGACAATCCATTGGTAACATAGGGAAGTGAATATCAAGGTCAGACACGCGTGCCTTGATGATCTTGGCAATGACCTTGTTGTCCTTTTGGTTGTATGTGACTCTCACACGGACTGCTCTTCGCGATCCCAGTCGGCTTCGCACGCATCCAGGTATCCTTGCTTGTAAATCTGGTGGAATCTCGAAAAACCGGTCTCTCTCTCTCCGGTGCAGAGCAACGATGGGTACACGTTGGCTGCCGGCTGGATTCATGGGATGTGTGGTTCTGACTAGTTCATTTAGGTAGTCGTTCATCTTCTTGTGTGAGCCCTAAAGCACCATTAGCAACGTTAAGAATGAGTAAGATGTTGAAGCACTCACTTCCGTCATGCTACTCTTAAAAGCTACACGGCTGTTGTCCATCAAGATGCATTCAGACGCAATACCTCGATCAACTCGTTGATTGGTATCTCTGTCGATAAGAGTGCCCAATTTCGCCTCAATTTCAAACTGGATCCCGCGACTACTGATTTCCCTCATATCTGGGGTGTTAATAACATTGAGGAAGAGGAAATCAGCCACTTGTCTTGATACGTCCTCAAAAGGTTTGAGCCCAGTAAGACTCGGTTCCCAAGGTCCAAGAATCTCTTGGGGGCCTGGTTCAGCGGCGGGAACGGGAGGGGGAGGGTTGCCCCGGTTCGTCTCTGGCGAGGCATGCCGACTGGGACGAGCGTTCTCCTTCTTCCCATTGAGATGTGAATGAACTCTCTTTTGTAGCACGAAGTTCGCATTCGTAGGCATGCCGTTCATTTTTCGAGCATCTTGTGCCCAGATAGGCGGCTGTGAATAGCGTCTTCGCTTTTTGACCGCCGCAGCTGCTGGTACACTGGAAGAAGCCGACTCAGATTCGCGCTGCACAGCAACGCCGCCGTTAACCTCGCTGGGCCTCATTCGTTTCTCCTCGGGCTCTTGTCTGGGACTGTCCCGATCCTCAAGCTTGCGCTTAGCAGGAGTTGCCGCGCGTTCTGTGTCGATAACCATTGGCTGGGTTGGTTGGGGTATAGGAGCCGAATGAGCTAGTTTAGCTTTGGCGTCTGCTGCCGCCGATGCAGCAAGTGGATCGTGGTTGCTTTGAATCGACGGAACTCGAGATTTGGGACTAACGGATGGGCTAGGAGCTCGCTCACTGTGCGATTGGGATCGTCGGTGTATGTCGGGGGCGGGCGAACCGTAGCTACTAGATATGCGCTTCGCGTGAAGCGGAGGCGGAGGTGAGCTCTGTACTTGTGCTTGTACCTGTACCTGTGTTTGCGGTACGGGCGCCCCAGTGTAGGAAAGTCTTTGTTGGTAAGGACTCGAAGGCTGTGCGAAACCGCCTGTAACTGATGCTTGTCGAGATCCGGCAGACAGAGGAGGACCGACAGGCGTGGGTGGTTGCGAAGGTTGGCGATTGTATTCGGCAGGCGGTGGGCGCGAAGCTGTGACAGGACTACCTTGTGCAAAAGAACTGTAGGGATGATGTGGTTGAGCGGATGTTGGAGTCGGAGTAGAATGGGCAGAATGACTAGCTGAGGGAGGACGCTGATTCAGATATTGCTGCGCCTGCGGGATAGAGCCTTGTGGGTGTTGTTGCTGAGTCGGAGGATAATGACCAGGTGCATGGCCTGGTGGCACGCCTTGTGGGCCCTGAGAGAAGCTTTCGCGAGTTGCGTATTGAGTAGGTGAATATTGGTGCCGTTGGACTGGACTGGCCATCTCCCCAGGGGACTGAGTTGGTGGAAAGGGATAACCTGCGGCAGCCGCTACGGCCGAAGGAGTCGTTGATGTTCGATAAGGGGATTGACCTGGAGTCTGGACACTTGGGGACCGTGGATCGTGAAAAGAGCCCGTTGGCTGTAGCGGAGGGGGTGCAGGACGTCCTGGATATGGCCCGGGTGCCTGGTACGGAGATTGTGGTGGATACGCACCGGGCAGTGGTTGATGGGGAGATGGGTGAGGATGCGACGGTGGTCGTGACTGAGCGTGATGAGGATGGCCAGCATGCGGAGGATATTCTTGGGGCATCGGTTTGCCTGGTGAGGGTTGCGGCGGCGGATGGCGGCCGTACTCGCGATAGTACGGAGGAGGAGCGGGTGCTTGGGCTGGACTCTGCGAAGGTCGCTGCATCTGCTGGGGGTGAGGTTGCTGCTGCTGTTGAAGTAGCTGCGGCGGCGGTTGCGGTTTCGGCGCAGGTTTGGCCGGAGCGCGATCGCCGCCATCAGACGTATTCAGAACTGAGCGGAGATCCATGGCGATGGTGTCGTGATGAGGAGAGAATGAAGATTCTGCGACAACACGACGCCTCGAAGTTTCGGCGCGAGGGGAGACCACAAAACAATTGCGGTGCGGGTCGCTCGTCTTGAACCAGGTAGTCGACGCGGCGGGAGCGCAACTGAATACGGACAGATGCTGTCCTCAACTGATATAGATCTATGACGCTGTTGAGGCGATGGAGAACGTTCGTTGTCGCGCGAGGAGGACAGCGCAGGTGGACATGGATGACTGGTTGGGATGTTTCTAAGTCGCCATGGCGAGGCTGCCACGCTGTCGAATTGGCGATTGACGATTGGCGAATAGAAATCGCG
Source organism: Fusarium xylarioides (assembly GCA_013183765.1). NCBI lineage: Eukaryota > Fungi > Ascomycota > Sordariomycetes > Hypocreales > Nectriaceae > Fusarium > Fusarium xylarioides. Next base: position 52,529 of record SRZU01000168.1, read on the forward strand.
TATAGAAACAGATGGACGCGGCTGAAAGATGCTCGTTCGGATGATATTATCGATGGATCGTGTGCGCTGGAGGTTATTCGCGCCTTGGAATAGTTTTAAGATTGATTAATATTTTGTGTTGGTGTCCTGTCGTCGTTTTCTGGCGACAAACAAAGATGGACAGGCGACAGCCTGACGCTAGAGCTCCAGGGATATGCCCACGGGCGGTACTACCTCACCTAACTCAACTGTATGTACTGGACATGGCCCAGGGACAAATTTTATTAGCAGCGATAGCGTTAGGTTCCCCAAACATATTTTTACTAGCAGTACATGCTCCGTGCTGCGAGCTCAATGGAGATCTAGGTACCGATCATCAACCCCCGGAACTTGGGGGGGGGTCCAGCTTGAATTGGATTGAATTCAGCTAATCAGAATTGAGTTGAATTGACTGACTTGCAGATCACTAGTCTAGGCCTAATTAGGACTAGTAGCCCTACAGGGAGCTTTTTCCTGCTGACTAATAAGCTAAGATAAGATAAGAAGACCTACCCTAGGTCTTAAGGAATTCCTTAAAAAAAGAAGGTAAAAGATACCTACCTATTACTAATTTTACCTACTGACTTGCAGACTTGCAAGTCAAGACCTAGGTAGACTTGACTTGTGGCTTTTTTTCCTGACTTGCAAGTCAGGGGGTCGGGCTTGAATTGAACAAGTTGACTTGAGTTATTGGGAGCGTTGCCCCGGAGAGGCTTAGCATTAGATAAATTGCACCAGACTCAAACGCCAGGGTCAGAGTCCGATTCTTGTGGAGGGTCAAGTCCTTTGCAATCTCCTTAAGCTTAAAGGACATCAGCCTTATCGACTCAGAATGTTTATATGATCTTCTTATAAGTAAGCGTTGGCTTATTCCAAAAACTCCGATGTTTCTCATGCAAAAAGAACTTGTATTCGACGTCATAGTTGAGTTACAAACCAGGGGTAACGGAGCTCCATGGGATTTGGAGTTAACCTTCACAATAGCAGCAGCATAAGCACGAGCGCTAACCACAAATTCATTGAAAAGATATGCGGCAGTACGTGCATTAGCATCATATACTGTACATCGGAATCTAGTCAAAGTTAGTCCAAAACTGATTCCGTATCACATGAAGCTCCAGTTCGCTAGTGCAAGTACTGCGGCTGAGGCCAACGTGAGGGCAGCGGGCAGAGCCTCTTACAGCAAGTCTGTAATGCCTGTATAAGCCCAGTCAGCTAGACAACAGACAGCCGTGTAAGAGTCGGTGGTGATATTTGGAGATATTTGACAGGTAGTTCGCTCGAACGACGTCCTCGCTTGAATCGCCAAGGAGTCGGATGAATTTCCATAACAACTTTCATGAACTCGGGCTCTCCGGTCTCGATTGGAAGATATTAGTTATCATCATCGTCCTAAGTTAGTCACATCCATGTTTCCCCCTGATTACACGTTTATCATCCCCTGACAGCAAGATAATATCCTGAGTGAATACTCTTCCCAAATAAGCTTTTCTGGTGGAAGATCAACATCTGGTGGGGGAAGGATTCGCTTTCGGTTTGTGCGGTTCTTCTCTATACTGACTAGGGGAGGAAAGAAAACACAGAACCTCGATCCTAAATGACAAAAATACTTAGGTAATATAGTCTAAGCTTAGGATAACTTTTGTTTGACACCTTATATTAAGGTTCGCTGTTTTCTTGCCCCCTGAGGACTGAATACTGCTTTATACGTGATGATAATAGGTTAGGCGAATCTAGCTTTGGTGAATAAATCTCTTGCGTATGTATGGAGGAGGAACTGTGAGATATGTTTGCAGCGGCCTGTAAATTTGACATGTCATTGAGAGCTATGAATGAGTACGTCCACACCACCTTTCAAACTCCATAACAACTCAGCGCGCTCGTACCAGTAGTACTCCATGGCGCAATTGACCTCCCTGTCGCGTGCTATCTTGGGGTTGCTTCCACGGGGACATCCAGTAGTCACGTGCTTGTCCTGGTTGGAGTCGAGAGCTTAGTAATTTTGCACCTGCCTGGAGCTCTCGTTGGCCCGCGCACCTACTGCAAGGCAGAGCTGTGCCTGACGTGGACCTTTCTCGGAATGACCCTGCTGGAGCAAAACACCAACCAATTCATCGCCTCCGACTCTTGTAATTCTCTTGACATCTCCTTTGTTTCTGCACAAACTTTATAATTCCGTCCTCGGGCCTTGTTTATGCCATTGGGCCTACACGGAAATAACGCATTCTCTACTACTCGACCATTCTTACCCCAGCAACCTCTTGCATCGCCGCTCGCATTGCTACGGACCTCTCTAGCACGCCCACACGATCCCTCATACTCTGTCAAGATGCCCGGTATCGTCTCGGCTACCGGCGTCCTCGCCTTCCTTACCGATGAGGAGCCCGAACTCAAGGTCTTCGCTCTGCAGACCCTCAACGACGATATAGATACCGTCTGGACTGAGGTCGCTGCTGTGTTGACACAGATGTACGTCATCTTCGCGTCTCGCCTTTCGTGGTGTGATAAGCTTTGCTAACATTGTCTCCCAGCGAGGCACTCTACGAGGACGAGTCGTTCCCTGAGCGTCAACTCGCTGCTCTTGTCCTTGCCAAGGTCTACTACCATCTCCAGGCCTACAATGATAGCATGGTCTTTGCCCTTGCCGCCGGCGATCTTTTCAAGCTCGATTCCCCTGGCGAGTTCGAGGAGACCATTATCTCGAAATGCGTCGACCAGTACATCGCAGTGAATGCTGCGAAGAAGGCGGCTCCTCAGGCGTCAAAGAACACCGATCTCCCCGAGTTGGCTACTACCTTCGCTAGCGGCGCTGAGGGTGCTGTCTTGTCACCCACAACTCCTTTTTCGCAGACAACCCTACCTCCCAAGTCTCTTCTTTCCCGCGACTCGATCGACAACACGATGCTCGAGGCCACCTTCCAGCCTGCTTTTAAGCAAGGCCGCTCTGGCTCTATCGCTGAGCTCCCTGACCAGGCCACCGGGTCGCTCCAGAGAGTCGTTGAGAGGCTTTTTGAAAGCTGCCTAGAGCAGGGCCGCTACAGGCAAGTGGTGGGTATTGCGGTTGAGGCCAAGAAACTGGACGTTCTTCGAAGCGTCATCAAGCGCGCTAGCGATGATGAGAAGAAGGCCAAGTCTAACCCTCTCGAAAACTCACCTGGCCCGGCAGAGGATCTAATGGAGTACACATTGGGTATTTGCATGGACATCGTCCAGGAGAGAGCCTTCCGAACCGAAATTTTGAGGCTAATTCTCGATCTCCTCAACGATATTCCCAACCCTGATTACTTCGCCATCGCCAAGTGTGTCGTTTACCTTAACTCAGATGAGGAAGCATCTCGCATGCTGCGCAACCTGGTTGAAAAGGGCGACCGTTCTTCCATCGCCAACGCCTATCAAATTGCTTTCGACCTTTACGACAACGGCACACAGGAATTTCTCGGCAAGGTTCTTGCGTCACTCCCTGCTAGCAAGCCTGTTAAGAAGGAGTCAGACGAGAACGGTGAACAGTCCAATGAGAGCGAATCTCTGCTTGAGAATAAGCAGGAAGACCCCGAAAACGAGCTCCCCGAACCAGTATCCAAGGCCTATTCCAATATCCGAGAAATTCTTGATGGCAGCAAGACCATCCGTCTTAACCTCGAGTTCCTCTACCGCAACAACCGAACCGATTTGAGCATCCTCAACAAGGTCCGCGACAGTCTTGAGGGCCGAAACTCCGTCTTCCACACTGCGGTCACGTTTTGCAACGCTTTTATGAACCAAGGAACTACAAACGACAAGTTCTTCCGCGATAACTTGGAGTGGCTGGGCAAGGCAGTCAACTGGTCGAAGTTCACGGCGACTGCCGCTCTCGGTGTTATTCACCGCGGAAACCTTTCTCAATCTAGAAAGCTCCTCGAACCTTATCTTCCCCGACAAGGTGGCCTCAGCAGTGGCTCTATCTTCAGCCAGGGTGGTGCTCTCTACGCCTACGGCCTGATCCACGCCAACCACGGAGCCGATGCTCTGGACTACCTCAAGGAGCAGTTTGGCCAGGCTGAGGAAGAGGTCGTTCAGCATGGTGGTGCTCTGGGTCTGGGTATTGCTGGCATGGCCACTGGCGACTGGGAAATCTTTGAGAAGCTTCGGGAAATCCTGTTCCAGGATTCTGCACTCAATGGTGAGGCTGTTGGTTTGGCCATGGGTCTTATCATGCTTGGCACCGGAAATGTCAAGGCTCTGGAGGATATGATTACATATGCGCATGAAACCACTCATGAGAAGATTGTCCGTGGCCTTGCTATTGGTATGGCACTTATTATGTTTGGCCGCCAAGAAGGAGCCGATGTTCTCATCGAAGGACTCCTTAACGACCCTGATCCCACACTGCGATACGGTGGTATCATGACTGTTGCTCTCGCCTACTGCGGCACCGGTAGCAACAAGGCTATCCGAAAGCTCCTTCATATTGCTGTTAGCGATGTCAACGATGATGTCCGCCGTATCGCCGTCATGAGTCTGGGCTTCATCCTCTTCCGCAAGCCTGGAAGCGTGCCTCGTATGGTTGAGCTCCTCTCCGAATCATATAACCCTCACGTGCGATACGGTTCCGCCATGGCTCTGGGTATTTCATGCGCTGGCACAGGCCTGGACGAGGCCATCGACCTGCTCGAACCTATGATGAAGGACCCCACAGACTTTGTCCGACAGGGTGCCCTCATCTCTCTTGCCATGATTCTTGTTCAGCAGAACGAGGTCATGAACCCCAAGGTTTCATCGATCCGCAAGACTCTGAAGAAGGTGGTTGGCGACCGTCACGAGGATGCCATGACCAAGTTTGGTGCTGCTCTCGCGCTTGGTATCATTGATGCTGGTGGCCGCAACTGCACTATCGGTCTCCAGACCCAGACTGGCAACCTCAATATGGCCGGCATTGTTGGCATGGCTGTGTTCACACAATACTGGTACTGGTTCCCCTTTACCCACTTCCTGTCGCTAAGCTTCTCTCCCACTTCCATCATTGGCCTTGATCATGATCTCGAGATGCCCAACTTCAAGTTCCACTGTGCTACACGACCTAGCCTGTTCGATTACCCTCCTGAGCAAGAAGTCAAGACGGAAGAAGGTCCTGCTCTGATTGCCACCGCAATTCTATCAACAACTGCGCAGGCCAAACGACGAGCTCAGAAGAAGGAGCGCGCTCAGCGAAGAGAGAGCATGGAAATCGATACCGCCCCCTCTAAGAGTGGTGGCGACAAGATGGACGTGGACGAGGACAAGAAGGCGGATGAGGCTAAGGATAAGAAGGAAGAGCAAGAGAAGGAACCAGCGGCTTCTGCTGATACCAAGAAGAAGCCCGAGAAGGAGAAGGTTGGCTACGAAGTCGAGAACATGACCCGAGTTCTTCCCGGTCAACTCAAGTATATCAGCTTCCCCGCCGGCCGATACAAGCCAGTCAAGAAGGTGAGCATACAAGTCTTGCTGTGTCGTTTGCCTTGCTAACATTTTACAGCCTACTGGCGGTCCCCTGCTACTGCTTGATAGCCAGCCCGACGAGGAGAAGAGTCTACTTGAGGAGAAGCTCAAGAAGGTCACAACCGAACGGGCCCCTGTGGCTGGTCAACAAACTGGACGAGGCGGACGAGGCGGGGCTCAGCGGGCTGTGCTTGATAGTCTTGCCGAGTCGAGAGGAGGAGCCAACAGCGCTATGCTGGGACAGTTGCTTCGCAACCAAGGCCGATCGCCATTCGGTTTGCTCGACGCTGAACCCCAGACTCCTGGTGGCAACGCCTCAGGCGCCGCCGCTGCTGCGGGTGTATTGACCGCCGTCGATGAAGACTCCGAAGACGATGAAGAGGCTCCTGTTCCTAAGGAGTTCGAGTACTTCACCGATGCTGGGGAGGATGACGATGATGACGACGAGTAGGTGTGAATATGTCTCGGAACAGTACAAAAGCGAGGACGATACTGTGGAGATAGTTGGATTGTACACTTAGAAGGGCAGATCAAGCGGATAGAGCGGGAACGAAGCGAGGGCAAATGTACAATATGCCTGGGGACGATGTATTCACTTAGTCGAGAATAGAATTGGGTGATCTACCACCCGTGATCTTATTTTGCCATCAACTCGATTGGAGAATGAATGTTGTTACACTCCGATGTAAGTCGTTGTTCTAATCAGTAAGGTAAGCACCCGTTGTGTGTATGGCTGTGAAGACCGCCATGTATCGCTCGCCCAGTAACCAACCCATTCGCCTGGTCTCAAACTCCAACCAGAATTACAAAACCCATTACCAATGCTATTCGACCAATTCTACGCTTTTGTTTCTGACCCCGTAGGACCATCATCGCAGACCCTCACGCGATGCCATGCAGTAGCAAGATTACCACGAATATTCCATGTTGCTGCGTGACTCTCTGGTTGTGTGTTGTACACCTCGTCTGTAGCTTTCACAACAAACGTCGCACATCGCTTCCCGGATGGTGCAGGTTCAAACGCCTCCAACGGGACCGCACCGTCAAACTTCCACCTTCGCCATGCCCAGGCTGCGTGACCATAGCAATGCGATTCCTCACCCTCTTTTGTGGAACAGTCGGGAAGGATGGATGCCTGAGACCAGTTTTGGCCGTTATCGAGGGAAATATCGACACGAACGATGGCGCGGCCTCCACCGGAGTATGCGTAGCCAGCCAATGAAGCTGACTTTGTATAAGTGTGAGAATTGTCATCCTTGGCTGCCCAATCACCAAGTTTGCACTTTGTAATGGCGCTTTGGACAGGTAATTCTTGGATGGCGGGTGCTGCATCCCAGTCGACTTTGATCTGGTTCGGTCCAAAACACTTGTAATCGCGTCGTTGCCACTGAGATGTGCTCTCCTCGTCACTCAGCGTGACATGGTTCAGCCACTTGACAGATCGCGCAGCAACATGTCCAGGAACAATAGCTCGCAGAGGAAACCCATGATCGCGCGGGAGAGTCTGGCCATTCATTCTGTAAGCGAGTATCACGTCGCCTTGGGGATCTATGGCCTTTTTGATAGGAATCGATGCACCGTAAGCTTCTAGGCCGTTGAACTGAACATGCTTTGCCTCGGATTCTCCTGTAAGGCCCGAATGCAGATCAAAGCCTGCGTCTGCCAGTACGTCAGAGAGCAAGACACCTTCCCAGCAGGCGTTTGAGATAGCTCCAGCAGTCCACGGAAGACCATTTGTTTTGCGACCTGATTCCTCATTCATGTGTCGCCGGCGGTTTCCAGAGCATTGAAGAGAAGCTGTGACTTTGTGGGATTTGAATCGGTTCTTGAGGTCCGCGAGGGTGTATTCTTTTGTAGTTCCGTCAGGAAGTTCTATCGTGAGATTGTGATCACTCGGGTTCTCGGCGATCGTTGGCACCCACATGTGGTTGCGTACGTAGAAAAGGTCATTAGGCGTGAGAAAGTCATTCGTCATAGCATAATCTGGCGTCTCTGCGTTTCTGGGCTTTTGCGTCATTATAATCAAGTCTGGATGTCGAACTGGATCATCCGAAAAAGGATCCTCGATCTCTTCTCGGGCCGGTCGCCCATCGACAAGATCTGCCGGGTCGACGTACCCAATTAGGTATTGATTTAGAATATCGTAAACATAGTCGTTTTTGTGTATAGAAAAGATATCCCAGTAGGGATCAATGGAACCGCCCGCCGCGCGAAGGATAACATCGCCTCCAGGATGTGCGCCTATCCATTCAGTGATATCGTAGACTTTGTCGCGGTGGATGACCCATGGGTGATCAGAATGAGCATCGTGCTTGCGCACTTCGTTTATGCGATATCGAGGAAGAGAGGGATCTCGAGGATCATGGTCGTTTTCGTCATGGGCGATGGCGTCGCATCGTGTAGGAGATTGTTGCACGAAGCTGTATGCGAGGTAGAAGGAAGCTGCTCCAGCGAGGAGAAATGCGAAGGAAGTGCTTGGATCTCTCGATATCGTCGTAGACTTATGGGAAGCGGGAGGTTTTGTCGATGCAGATCTTGCGAGTCGTGTTGCGATGAAGGTGCGAGATTGTACCCTCGCAGGAGCTTGTGATGCAGGGATAGATAAAGATCGTAGGGGTTGTAGCTGGCTGGCCAAGCGCCGTGTTGATCGCGAGAACATGGCTACAGAAGAATTAAAAGAGAATCACTTCAATAAAGAGCAACAATGCATCGCCAAGAACACTTTGTGAGCGTTGTCGCAAAACGAAACAAATCTCTAGTAGACGTCACAGTGGACTCGCGATGGATCTCTAACAAAAATGACGTCGGGGAATATCTCGGAGAACAGCCATCGAAACTGTGGGATGAAGAATCTCACTTTATATAAGCCCTTTTCTATTTCATGATCAGCCAGCGGTGAGCAACGTGACACGTGAACAGCACGAGCGAGTCAGAAGAAAGGAATTAATTACCTGAGATGAGATGCCGAGACAAGCATCGTGACTTACAGGTCGCTTTCTTGAGGTTGGTTCACAGAGCGTGGACATTATTTTGGTCGCCGATCAAATTGCAATCGCCGACTGTTTTGTTATTAAAAGTTACGTCACTTGACACATCCCCTACTAATATCATTGGTCGACACGCCGAAAGACGCCCGGAATGGAAGGTAACTCCCCCTGAGGGTGTCACGGCTCAGTGATGGGACCCCTGTAATCGCCCTGCAGCCACTTTTAAGCGGCACAACTGCCGGTCAGCCAAATGTTAGTAACCTCGTATCAATCCCCGACGACAAAGATATCGATATCTCTCTCTGTGTTCTTTTAGATAGACAACGCCCGTTCTCTAAAATGGCATAGACACTTTAACTTTCTTAATGGCTGTTGCTCAGCGAGACTGTATGTTAAACCATGCTCTATATCGGCAAACAGACTTGTGTCCGGGCACGAAAACAGCGTCGTGTACTGTGCCGTGTGTCCGTGTAAGTTGCACAGATGACAATCACCGGAAACTTGTCCTTGGCCTTTCGTTGGCCAAGACAATTTGCTGTCCCTCAACCAATATGGAAAGAAATCTGATGCTCCTCTTGATTGTTGAGACTGTTGGCTTGCTGCATGGCTTGTCGTGCATTTGCTTGCCTCGTGTCAAAGGCACATAACATACCATATGCCAGCGTCACTCTGTAGATTTATGACTAGGATAATTATCGACATCAAGTCCTCGCCTACTATGATAAGAAATGCAAATCAAGTCCAACTTGAGAAGCGAAATATTTTCTCTTTCATCAGATAGGTACGGTTCGGTCTTGGACCGGATTCAATGTTTTCGGCATCCGTAGCTGTATAGCTTGAACAGGGATTAGAGACACCAAGTTCCCCATCCCAAGCTGTCAAAAAAAAAGTGCTTATCCAATCTATACCTGAGGCCAGGTGGGCCTGATTTCTGTTATATCTCTTTGTGCTTGTGTTTATTGCTTGCGCTTAGCGTTTTCTAGGTAGTTGATATTGACGAGGCCGTCTCATCCTCATCAACACCAACCACCCAGTCAGTCAGTACCTTGACTTTACAATGGAAGCCTACAGATAATACTTGGGTCAATTACTACAAGTCATCAAACCCGCATCATTCACAAAAAGAAAAAATCAGCAAAAAAAAATAAATAAAGTAAATTTTCTTTGTTTCTGTCTCTGCCAACCACTTCACGGAGAATTGCGAATTAGGATTTTTAACCCCAGGCAAGGTTCAACCACAGCTGAGAATTTATCTTGAGAGGCTGGATTTTGCAAAGGCATACTCAATAAAACTACACTTTCAATCACACAATGCTGATTTTAAACCTTATGCAGCATTAAACCGAGCTCAACGAGGCGTCTTCGTACAGTGTCAGCACATCGAAACACACTGTGATTTTCCGCGGGCATGTATAAATTGCATCGAATCTCTCCACTTCTCTCGTTCCATTTCTAAACTCGTTTGTAGTATTTGGGGCTTGACCTATGATGAGCACTTGGCATCAGAGAGAAAAGTTCAGCTTCTACACTTGAACATGATGTATCCGTGAACTGAGGTCATAGATTATTTGGCTCTTTTTGTTTGTAGTAATCGATATTTGACCTATGATGAGCATTTAGCATCAGAGAGAGAAAGTTCAACTTCTACACTTGAACATGATGTATCCGTGAACTGAGGTCGAAGAACATTCTGGTCTTTTTAGCCGAGTTGGCAAGTGCCAATACATCACTGGTTGTATTATCGTCAATCACATATCGAGGCTAGCTAGCGCTTTCCAGCCAGACAGGAAAAAAAACACATAATAATATACATAGGGTCGAAGAGAGTTACTAGTGCAGTCGCCATATCTCTGGAGGGCTCTGTTGGGTCTGTTGATATACTGTCCCGAGCTTCTCTCTATTTCAATGTACTCAACCATAACTGGCCCGTATCCAAGGCAGGCCAAGGCTCAATATGTTCAATTCTGTGAAAATGTCGCCTTTTCCAACTGAACTCTAACAGCAGATGAGCTCAAATGTGACCAAACAGCTACAGGCAAGCCCATATACTATAGCAATTCTGAAGAGGGAAAGAAAACACTTCCTTCGTAATGCTAGCACCCTGACCTTGACCCTCGTTACCCGCGTAGGTATCTACCTGTGCTGTAGCTTATGATAGGTAACTACTATAAAGATATGCCTACCTCTTAATTCTTTTGTGTCTACCAGAGTAACTACCTACTAAGGCAAGTGAATAGTGTCAAGGTCTTGCCTTGAATTCTTAGTAGGCGTCAAGACTGCATTTACTAGACCCAGTCATTGCTTATTGCCTGCCATATGTGGTGTTTAGTACGGCAGTTACGCTAGTCACTTGTTTCCTGATGATAGGTAGTAGGAGGGTTAGAGGTTCCTACCTACCTTAGTAAAATGAAGTCTTGATACTTGAGGCAGGAGTGATCATTCTGAGGATATGGTCTCTCTTCTCGTCCTCGTCCTCGTCCTCTTCTGCTTCTCCAATCCTCATCATCTTCTCCCCATCATCTTCGTCCTCTTCTTCTTCCTCATCGTCTTCTCCCTATCATCATCATCATCATCCTCCTCCTCCTCGCCCTCTCCCTCAGCTTTCTTCTCCAATCCTCATCATCTTCTCCCCATCATCCTCGTCCTCTTCTTCTTCCTCATCATCTTCTCCCTATCATCATCATCTTCTCCCCATCATTATCGTCATCCTCCTTGTTTTCCTCTCACACCTCGATCACACATTGCATCTCCTTCTATAGTAACCTTTACGGTCACAACGCCTTTTTACACAAATGACATCTTCATACCTGATTAACCTTACAGTCGACTTGTCTTGGTTCGCAGTAATATTACATCAAATTTATCCTCAAGGTGCGTTTCTTGGTGAAGAGCAATGAGCTCCTGAGGCGGTGGGAGTGTTCAGGCTTCAGAGGCATGAGCATCCCACCGCCGGAGATGAGCCCGAAAATACTACATCTGAGAGGAGCGTACGTTAGTCGTCGGCCTTGGCTGACGCGCTCTATATTCTGGGAAACTCCCTCTAGGTTCAACAGCATCGGCTCCGCTTCATCCCACGCATATTCGCTTGCAAGGCCGCTACCGAACCTCGAATCCCATCTCAGACAATACTCTCCCCAAACAGTCAAGCAACTCAGTCTAGACAAGCCATATTACCTTTGAACGCTTGTCCAACATTGGTCCTACTATCATTCTCGAAGCACATGCCACCTTACACCAAGGCCAATGTCCCTGCAGTTCTGACCAGGTAGGTGCCTTCTGACCATAATGGACCACCCTCTGACCCTGTACAGCTTGTTCATCTGCATTATACGATATGATTTGGCACGGAACCGAGCACCAAATATTGACGAACTCATTGATGTCTCTGCTTAAAGCGCTATACATACGGCCTACGCCTCATACAAAATACACCGTGCACAATCGCCGAACATATTTGCTTGGACTGCTTCCTGCATTCACGCCAAGGTAAGTCACCTACCATCTGCATCCTGTATGAATACGAACCTAATAGCCTTTCTCAATTCAGATCGACAAGTTCCTTATGCATTCTTTCTTCAAATACAATTCTGCAGCCCCTCATTACCAAGTCAGCAAGGACGGACGGTGGAAATAAGAGCTCAGCTTGCAAAGTATGCGAAACACAAGCGGATCATCTAGTTTCTCAGTGAGGCTAATGACAAAGAACGTAGTTCTTTTTCTTCTCGATCTGGGCGCCCAGGATCACATTTACGCATTCGCTTAAACAGCTGTCTACCAGGTCACATCAGGGGCAGTGTCAAGAGTCAAGGCAGCTTCAAAGCCTTCAGGGACATCGCTGATTCGCCTCAAGACGTCCACCTGCCTCGTGCCCGACTAGTGGCAGCCTGCTCCCAAGGCGTCCGCCCAAGGCCCAACGTGCCCAGGCGAAGGAGTTGACGGGGCTGACGGAGAAGATGGAGGATTGGAACATTGCGGGAAGGTTGAAAGGAATCGCGGTTGGACAACAGCGTTGGTAGCCTTGTGGAAAAGTTGGTCTGGTGAAGGTTTCGTTGAGGAGACTGATGAACTAGGCTCAGGTTAATTTCAACTCATTCGTACCTCTATCTCAAACATACGATCACGACATGAACGGACTGGTAGCCGAGTCCCATCAATCCTGAAAGAAAAGATAGGCGAGTACCCTGCATACGACCGACCTGGTGAAGCTGACCTCCTATTACGATCGTTATAAGATCATAGTCTCTTATCCCCTACCTGTGGTGGATGTGATAAGTCTCAGCTCGAGGAGAGAAAGCTGCGAGTCTCGACTGATGATCCTGCTATTCACTATGGAGGCACGGCCTCAGGGAATTCCGTTATGAAAGATGCCGCCTATCGCGATGAGGCTGCCCGAGAACTTGATGTGATCTGCTTCGAGATGGAGGCTGATGGACTGTTGGATATTATGACTTGTTTAGTTATTCGCGGCATTTCAGACTATTCTGATTCTCCTTAGAAATAAAGATTGGCAACGGTATGCATCTGCAGCGGCCGCAGCTTACGCATACGAGTTCCTGGAAGTTTGAGAGAAGATCACCAGGCTACAGATATCGAATACCTGCAAGAATTAAGCGAGAGGCGTCCCCTGGAGTCTTCAGGGTGACTGAGGATGAAGGATTCCAACGGAAAAGCCAGCCAATGCAAACTCCTCCACTATTTCTCAAGATAGCTTTCAAGTTACTGTACTCGGATCCCAATTTACCAATGAACCCGCTCGATCTCTATCTTCATACCATTTCAAGCAAGGAAACGACGTCCCATTATTGCTACCCTGGGAGCCATCTAGACATCATGTTCAACTCATGCTCGAAATGTTCTTCTTTGCCAGAACCATGCCAACAGACTCGAAGATGCGAGCGGCGGAACAATCCCATACCCAAGATTCACTGTGGAGGAATCGCTTCGGGTAGTTGGGTCATTGCAGATGCTGCATTGCGCGACTAGAAAGCGGCTGAACTTGATGTGGCCTGTTTCGAAATGGAGGCTGCCGGAATTGTTGATGCGGTTTCTTGCCTTGTGTGGTATCTGCAATTATTGTGATGGCCAAAAGAACGATGATTAGAAGTAGTATGCAGCGGCGACGGCAGCATCGTTTGCCAAGCTGCTTCTCGGCGTCGTTAACGAACAGGATGGGGATGATGATATCTTAGACCGCAACTATGGTCCCCCCCCTGACTTGAAACGGCGTCTGGAAGAAACCCGACGAGTGATAACATCAAAGTTTGAGTTGAACATGTCCTGATTTTCTGCTCTACTGTACTAAGATGGCTCTCGTTGCAGTTGGGCTCGAAGGCAAAGGATGAGTCGGGGTCTACATTTGAGATCGATGTCTCCAAACTTAAAGGTAGTAGGCGCGAGAAGCCGAGGTCTCTGAGCAGAATGAGAAAGATTGACAGGATAGCGGTGTTTCCTTGAGCCTTGGTCATATGTGATAGATGGAGGCGATGTAATAGTATATCAACGTGCCTTGATTTATGGAGAAGTTCGATGGCATGGCTGGAACCTATCATCTTCATTACATGCAGTTCCTACCCCAAGCGCATCCGTCTTCAGCATCCGTCACAACACTATGGGCCATAAGATCGTGATCGGTAAAAGAATACGAATACATTGTTGACCGGAAGGTGGGTCAACGTACTCTCTGCTTTACATATTTGCTCTGATGTTTATATTGTTGGCACAGTACCTTCACTACATCCTCGTCGAGGCCAACCTTCCCGAAGCTTTACTCCACAAACTGATATAAGTGATCAACAAGGCCCTTGATATTTACAAAAGACAAAGAAATGGCAAAAAAACATACAACACCGGGGATTCGCTGGTCGTCACCGACCCAACTACTAATCCAGCGCTTCGCAGCTTGACTATGGGAGAGCGGACGGGATCCCGTATTTTCTACGAGCTTTGGTCGTATGTGATAGGTAGTGGTGATGCAACAGTATATATCGACTAGTTTGAGTCACGTAGGAACTCTGGCTGGAATATTTATCACTTACATTCACCCGGTAGTTAGACGGCAGATAAACATTGCCTTTGTATTTCTACTGTAATTCTACACTCTATTCCGTGCCCAGTAGTGTATCGATCCAAGACCGTTCTAATCATCAAAAACTCCGTATCGACCGCCGAGATTCTTCCATCAGAGCCATCGATCAACCACCAGCATGTTCTTCCAGCAAGGCTAATCCGCCCAAAGTAAGTTAACCAAACGGTTATTCTCAACCAGTACAGAGCATCCAAAGACATCCCATATGGATACAGTATTAGTCGCCATCACCACCATCGCATCCATCGAAACCACCAGAGTCAAAGCCACCAGAGTCAGTGTGGCCGAAATCATAAGAATGCGACCCATAATCATGACTATGGGAGTTGCTATGACTGTGACTGTGACTGTGACTGTGGCTAGCATCATGGCCGTGGCCATGACCAAGCGACCACCAATGGCTACGGCCGGCTGAAGCCGAACTCGAACCAGCGTCGTGGTTATTTGTCGAGCTAGAACCTGCGTTCTCGGTGGACAAACCTCCGGGATTGGAGATACCCAAAGTATTATCATGTTCAGAAGAGCCGTCTCGGTTAGACCCTGAGCTGGCCCCACGTACAGGAGCAGATACGAAGCCTTGGCCCACGCTGAAGTCGGCGACTCGAGGAAGAACGGTGGTATCGACGGCCTTGCCTTTGGAACTACTCCTCCTAGTCGTATCTGAAGCAAAGGCGATCTTGGGCGACGAGGCACCATTAAATACCCCGATGGGTTTCCCGCTCTCGAGTCTGACGTCCAGTTCGATTCCGTCCTGATCCGCCTTCTTCACAACGCGCTGGTTTTTCTTGGAGCGGAAGAGATTCGTGAACTTGATCCAGAGTTGCCTCAAGTTGTCCTTGCTACACATCAGACAAGGCATGCGGAAAAGTGTTCGGAAAAACGATCCACAACTCTTCTTGTCTTCCTTGAACTCGCCAGTGCGTCTCTTGGCAAGGAGATCTCGGAGTACGAGTCCCACGAAGATGCCCAAGATGGCTGCAAGAAGTGCCAAGGAAATGATGCCGTCCCTGTCGGGGCTGAAGATCGGAGAGTCATGGGCTTTGGTGGTGTTGTTTTGTGTCGAGTTTCTGGCGACTAGTATTTGGGTTGGCATGGTCAAGCTGCTTCTGACTCTTGTAGATAATGAAGGGATGACGAAATTGGGGTCCATGACCGTTATAGGGGTTGAGGACAACATAATGGCGGATATCGAGTTTGATGAAAGTGATGTTTGCTGAGCCTGGAGTCCAAGAAGATGATATAATCATGAGAGACGGAAAGACTTGAGGATAAACGGAGAGAGAAGTTGGAGTCGAAGGAGCGAGAAAGATGTAAGGTATTTAAAGATGTTTACCTTTATGACGAAAAGTTCATTCGAAAGTCTGAGAGTATTGGATATTACGCGCACGAAAGCTTCGTGCTTGGGCAGAGTTACTTTGAAGAACTCAAGGCATTGACTGCATTGCCCTCACAGACTTCCTCCTTCTTCTGGAAGTCAGACTGATTTAGACTTCTTGAGAAGTCACGATACTCTAGTATTTTGTCATGATGACTTGAGATACAAAACCTTGAGGAAAGAACCTTTTCGTTATAGTGTTTTTCGCTTACCATGTTGAACCAAGATGTCTTTCACGACAAGTAGCAGACTTGATGAACCACACATTGGCCATGATTTTCGTATTCGACATATTGTAAAGTGAAAGTGGTCCAAATGATGAATTGTATCGTTTTGGCTTTCATGCATCAGAGTTAAAGTATTGGATGCCTTATTCGACGTGTGGATGTTGTTGCAAGATGGAGAGTTCGCGTCGAGTGATTGACATGAGAGTGAAATAACTTCCAAATAAAGATTAGCAGCAAATTGATAGGTACTAGAAGAAACAACAAGACGCCTCAGGCAATAAGACTGTAACTTTCCGCTGTCAAATACTGTACGGGCAGTAGAGCAGACTACATGAATCGTACAACTGACGTTAGGGATTGCCTAACCTGTACTTACCTCATACTAGATGTCTTATTTCTAAGTCACTAGACGGACCAAAGTTTATCTCTGCGTAAGCTCTAGCACAAGAAACGACGACTTGTTTAATAATCCCTCACATCTTGGACCTCGCATTGTCTAATTACCTATCCCTTGATCCAATCTGTATAGGTAAGAAATGGGTACAGTCTGCGCCAGTGCCAGTGCCAGGGCAGTGACAGCGACAGCCTCAGCCTCAGTGTCAGTGTGGCCGCAATGGGGACTCCAGTATCATCATCACCCTCTATATCGCCCTCCACATCCGTAACCTCCCTCCTCCGTCGCGTCGGCTCAATCAAGACCAAAAATGACATTTCTGAACGTCTCGAGACTCTGAGGATGAGTGCGTCTCCAGTCTTTACCTCTGCATCATAAACACAACAACTCGGCTGACTTCATAATGCCCTTTCAAGGCAGTGCCAAATCGCGCACAAGAAGTGTTTCTAATCCTTCATCTTGGAGAAACCGCTCACAGCCTTCTACGCCTGTTTATACTGTGTTTCCTGGGCTGGGTGTGTCGCAGAGTGCGCATCGTCAAGGACTCCCAGCTTGGGATCGGACACTTGACGCTGTGTACCACGGCGCTTTTGAGAAAGGGAGTTTCGAAAAAGTTCTGAATTCTTTCTATGAGAATCATGCGAGAAAGAAACCCAGTTCTGGGTATTTCCGACTGCCTGATTCTGTGCGGTACCGGATCTGTCGCTATCTACTCCCGCCCTGCGACAAGCCCCTGCGTTTGAACAAACATGCACTTAGCCGCGATGTTTGGCGCAAAGAAGACTTTGAGTCACCTTCATCGACATTACTGCAGATAGCTTCTTACCTTGAAGTATCTTTCGCATTCCGCGCGGACATTCTTGTCGCATTTCTGCAGAACACGAAACTACACGCCGTCTTGTCGCCATTCACTGGACCAAGAGTAAGCCCACTTGCGACAACATGGCTTAACAACTACGGCATGTACGCAAATAACATCGTCATCGAACTCGACATGACGCATTTGGGGTGCGGCTCTGATCCCGGGGCTGTAGCGCTGTCGCCAAACGTTGAGCAGATCGAGAAACTGCTCCAAGATTTCATCAATACACAAATGAAGCGAAAGGAGTCATGCCCCATGGAGAGCCTAATTCTCCTCTGTCGACGTTTCCACGGAAAACGACCCCAAGCAGCTATCGTCTCGCCGCCTCGCGCAATCAGTAGTCGACCAGGTTCACGCACGGCATCACGATCAGCATCGCGGAGCGCCAAAACACCAGAGCCGTACAGTCCAACAGCGACAACACCCCGACGATTCAACTTCGACGAAGACGCCGGAGGCCTACGAAGTCCAACGTTCCCCGATGCCATCAGTCCAACCCACCCACCTGTAGCACCTGTGGAAGAGTATTGTCCCGACTCGTACCTTAATTTCTGCAACAATATCCTGCACCTCAAGGGTCGCATCGGTTCGGTTCGCATGTGCGGTTTCAGCGAGAGCTACACAGCGCCATTCATGGGGACGTTGTTCTCGAATAACAGCAAAATTACCAAGAGCTACGCATATCGTGTTGCGCCATCGACGATATGGCCTAAACTCGTCGGCCAGAAGTCCTACATCGATACAGGGGATGGAAATATTTCGCTCGATGACCACGCAGTCTCCGCTACCAACGACATCCCCAGCTCTTTGCGCATCTGGGAAGGCTGCGTACAGCTTCCTCCTCCTCAAATCGACGCAAGCGGAGACTTGCTCCTCCCTGCCCTCGTGGGCGATCTGCAGAAGCTGAGGAGTAGTCGTGAGAGAAGTGCGACTAGCTTATCGGAGCGGACATGTGAGGATCTACGAAAGGAGGGCTCGAAGGGCGATACGTTGGACAAGAGGACCATTGCGTGGTTCAAGAACAATTACGGCAAAGGGAAGCTCAAGAAGAAGAAGAGAGTGTTGAGCAGAGATGCTGCTACGACCTATTGACGCGGCATGTGGCTGAAAATTGGAGAACAGATGATGTGTACGATATATTCAACGATGATTATGATAGGTCGTTTAGATTCATCAGGTCATACGAGCACAACTCTTTGTGCCATCTGGGGGGGCAAAAGAACTCTAACTAGACTCCGACTTTATCATGGACAAATATCCTCACTGCTTTTGTAGAGACTGTCAAGAGTCAGCAACGAACCCTCAATCCAAAGTGTATGGAGATGGTATGTAGACTTACGATCGCAAACTTGCTTCTGGCCCGAATTTTGCCTCCGAAAAACACCAGAACCCATGGAATAAGTGTCAGAACTGAGGCAATACCACCCAACACACAACCTGCGTTTCTCAAACCAAGATTGTCAAACATGATGCCGGTCAACACAGGAAATATGCCACCAAGCACATTACGACAGAAATTCTGTGCGGCGAGGGCTGAAGAGGCGTACATGTGATATGTATCAGCAAGGTAGTTGAACGTAGCAAGGTAGACAGAGTAAATGCCCCAGTTTGCGAAACCAATACCAATAGCTTGTGTATAGTGACTCGTGCTGATGGGACTCAAGAACGCGACAAACAAACCGGCAGGGAGTAACAGGGCAGTGAGACAGGAAAAGTACAGTCGTGCCTCGGGAGAATCAGCAGGAAAATGCTTCCTCATGAATCGCCAGAAGCGAGAAACCTCCTTCTTGTCAACGTGCCCGCTCCAGAGAGGATGTTTCATCAGATTCTCTTGAAGAATGCCGACTACAGTTGCGATAATAGCAGATGCCATCATCGCAACATAGATGCGCATCGACAGGTTGTAGTTGTCGGAGTAGAGATACGGTACGATGGAGAAGGAGAGATAGAGGACGGCCCAAGAGAAGGCAGCCCAGAGAGAGAAGAAAAAGACAACTGGTTCGGTGAATAAGAGGTGAAAGGGTCGCATGATAGAAATAGCCATCATTTGTCCAAGAGGGGGTCGTTGTTCATCTGCCTCAACGAGCCAGCGTATTCTTCGTAGTTGTGCTTGTCTGTTGTACTCGAGCATCGTTTCGTGTCCTGGCATGGTCTTGACGCTTGAAGAGGAAGAGCTGCAGGTATCTTCTCGAGGGTCGGCAACCCAAAGTCCATAGACACCTGCATCCTCGAGCTGTTGATACCACTGGTTCAACTTCTTAGCTTTGCGCGACAACAAAACCGAACCTCGCGTCTCTTTGAACAAAATCAAGATGGCAACCAACAGCAGTCCATCGAGAATGACTTGATGCCAGAACGACCACTTCCAAGCCATCGTGTCGTCTTCAAGATCGTTGACGAAAGCAGCAGACACTAAAGGTCCAAGACCGGTTCCAAAAAGCACAAAGCCACTGAAGAGAGCCATCGGGGTATTCCTCTTCTCCTTCTCCCACAGATCAGCAATGACACCGCCCACGACGGAACTAAAGACAGAACCGCCGACACCAACAAAAAAGCGAGCGATCAACATGCCCGCCAAGTTGGGCATGACAGAACAGACAGCTTGGGAGATGACGAACACAAAACCAGCGAGGATAAAAACAGGACGTCTACCCCAGATCTCAGAAATGGGGGCTAGTGCCATTGGCGCAATAGCGAAACCAGCGCAGAAAGTCGTGATTCCGACGAGTGTAGCTGTATGACTTGCCCCGATATCTCTAGCCATTGCTCTTGAAGGTGGGGAGTAGGTTCCAGCAGTATATGCAGTCAGCATTGTCGCGATGCACGAGAGCGCGAGGAAGATGTTTTTGCGTGCTCGCGGCAACGTGAAGGGTGAAGCGTAGGGTCGAAGATCTGGACATGGTGGGAGGTTTTGTGTAGGATTTGAGTCTGAAGAGGGTGGTGATGGTAGGGGAGTGTCGAGTGTTAGATATAGATAGGATATAGGGTCTTCACTACCAAGATTCGGTTGTGCTGATGAAGACGGGAGGGTGCTGGGCCCAATCTCGAGGTCGCCCTGGTCCTGAACGGAAGCACCCGCAGTCTGGACTGTATCAGACTCGATCATATCGATAGCTCGTGATGTTCAATATCAAGAAACCGAAATTATACAGCAGTAATATCCAACGACACCCGAATATTTCACCAGACACACAGCGGTGAGAGGAAGAAGAGTAGAATGAATGGGAGACACAAGGGCGGATTATGATTACAATAAGAACAGGACAGGAGCAACGACCGTGTTGTATCCGGAGCGTAAACCCGGGATTATCAAGGGCTGGGTGAGGGTCAAGACTCAAAAGGCGGGATACCAACGGGAATAATGGTGTCTTGGCGCTGTATCCGCCTGCTAGGCCCACGTTTGAGGTGTGACTCGGACACTGGGAAACGCTAACGGGGAATACATTCTCTCTGATGGGTCATGGAGGAGATGTTTGTGCGGCACGGTCAGGTTCAGAGGACAGGGACGCCAGCGGGAGGGCAGTGATATCTCGGGTCGATCAGTGGTTGCGTGTAAGACGCAGACATCAACTGAAGAAACACAAAACTCTCACCGTTGTTACAGCGTCAGTTGAAACGTAGAGAGGATGTTGGGAAGACCAAGTTTTCCTCTCTCCCTCTCCGCTCCTACGTATACGACCTTTCGCAAATAACCCATCCGGGGGCAATGCCGTAGTCATCCATCATAGCCCCGGCACCAAGGCATCGGGAACAAGACGGACGTGAACAAAGCCAAACGCTAAACCCCTAGACCAAGCCTCTTTCGCACGCCAAGTTCCCCCCATCACCAAACGACCTGCTGGATTTCGAGATGCCGCTTCGGCAGCCACTTCTTTAGGAAAGCCACGCTCGGATGATAACAGCCGAGAGGGTATCCAATTGGACCGTGTATCCGAGGAACAACAGTCTCGACCTTTTGAGGGGGTTCGTTCGGTAATAAAGCAGAGATTGTTTTTTAACGTCCTGCTATTACCGGATATCTCGTTTGCAGATCTGAGATTCCCACCCCGCACGCACACAATTTGTGAAATCTGGGCATAGGTGTACATTCAGTGGACGGGAAAAAGATCCTGCGCTGCCATTTATGCGTGAACGGTACCGAGGATCTGTAACTGATACCGTATCTTTTGTGACAGGCTTCAAACCCATGGAAGAGGAGACATGATGAAAGAGCACGTGAATGCTCATGTGACCGTGTTCTCCGCTGTTGCAACCATTACTCATTAGTCCCATGTTTTAGATTGCTTAAATGATTCAAACAAACGATGTGAAGCCACAAATGGGATCTTTGGGGACGAATGACAGACGGATCCGAAAATAAGTGAGGATACGATCCATTACCCGAAACACGAGATCGAAGAAGCTTGTTTCTTTTCTCCCTCTTTAGGTTATCATCCCGAGATCTAGAATTCTACTACACCCTGGCCAGCCTTATCTCTAATTATCTCCTAGTCGAGATCGTCGACACTCGTTTGCTCGTTCCCCTTCTCATCAATCTTCGGTCCCAACTGCTCCGTCGCCTCCTTCAACGCTCCATCCCCATCAAACTCCTCATCACCCTCAGTAGTCTTCTCAGGATCTTTAAAAGAATCCTGTGCCCCCTCCTTCAACGACCCATCTTCATTTACATAATCCTTGTGATACAGCGAGAACAGAATCACGAGGTACGGCTCCCCGGTTTCCTTGTTGCGCAAGACATATCTGAGTTGATGTGAGCGTTTCGGGCCGGGCCTGTAACGAGTGTAAACGGAAAGGCATGGAAAGAGTGCGACAAATGTCCCGGTGCTGTGGAAATGAAGGGTGCTAGCTTACCTGAGACCTTGACCGTCCCAGTACTTCATGATGGGTAGCTGGAAGCCAGGTAGGTTCAACGCGAGGTCTGAGAAGTTGAGATACGGATTGAAGAAGTCAAAGCCGTATGTCTGGTCATACTCAAACAGCCACTTCTCTTTGGCGTCGGCTCTGAGAGCCCACTTCATTCTCGCCTTGCTGGTAAGAGGAGCGCCGACTTCCTCACGGGCTTCGAGACCATCTTCATCGCCACCCTCTTCGAACCAAAGACCGCCTTTCTCTTCATCAAACTCGCCTTTACCCACATGGATAGTGTTGAAAGAACTCAACGCGGGGCCGTACAAGAAGGGCTTATCAGCATACGCATCGCCATCCAGACCAGGATCAATCCACCAGCGCACTATACTCATAGCCGTGTTGAAGCCAGGCGGTAGACGATCTCGAATGGGATGATCAAAGTCATTGCCAAACTGAAGATCCGTGGCCTTGATACCATCGCTGTCGTCATTGGAGGGCTTCTTTGGTGTGAAGCGGAATGAGATGCTGTATTGATCCCTGTTGTAGGCGTGAGGCTCCGTTGAGAAGTATGGCGAAGTCGTCGGTGAGTTGCAAGGAAGGCCTTTGTAGTCGTTGACGCGAACGTTGAGCTCAATGTCAGCGCGATCGTTCTTGATGGTGATGGGCTTGGCTGTGTTGACAGGGACCTCGACCTGTTGCGATTGATCGTAATCAGGACCAGCTGTGATTCGAAGGACATAATTCTCCGCCATTTTGTTTTTGTCTATCGTGTATTTTCTAAATCACTTGTAAGAGTGATCAAAACAATCGCTGTATCAAGAATGAAGGCGAGTATGAATGACGTAACCAATTCCGTTGATGAGACTAAGATCAAGCAAGCCAGCCGATGTTGGTGCTGTAACATGGGAAGCCCAAATGCTTAACAATGAAAATGAAATAACAACGGACGAGTCTAGTTTTATTGTCGCCTTTGATAGTGGCGTTGATAATGGCCTTACAAGTATGACGTGAGGGTTTTTTCACCTCTCATACTGCGTTTTGAGACTCCATTCATTGGGTCAACCACGCCAGCCTAAAAGCAGCCTCCGCCATCGCATGGCATCGTTTTCTACGGAATCATCACAGCAAAATGACATGGGAATGAGGCTCAATTCTATGCTGTGTCATTAACAGTCACCACAAGGTCAAGTCAGCTGGTATTCGTCGCTGTGCACAGCATATGTAGCGGCATTGGTAGAGAAATCTGCTGTCAGTTCTCAGGTTAGACAATACGTTTTGAGATGGCATTGCATGATCGAAGCAGATTCGTCAGTCTGACCGTCTAATTTGAGCCTCATCAGTCGTATTATCGGCTTCTTGTCGTCTGAGGTGTTGCCAGTTTTTGTCGGAGGACTAGATGCCTTAGTTTCTGCCTCAGGCTAACCAGGCGCTTCTGCCTGCTTTTTTACCCTCCCAGTCTCGTCTCGTCTCACTCAGCCCCTACAGGACTTCCCCAATTTTAGGTCCATCGAGTCTCCTCAACACCAGATTTCAAGCCAAACATATCATCAACGCATCTCAATACCTCACTTTTCTATCATTTCCAACAACCTCTCTCACTCTCGCATCATTTTTTATCTTATTGTCTTTATTTTGATTTGCGCAATATCTCACTTATCCCTACAATAAGCAGCAAATTCACCTTCAAAAGCAACATACAACACAAAATGCTTGCATATGATCATTCTCTAAGCACAATATACTAACACACTCTATATACACCTAACAAATTATTAATAGCTTCACCGCTCTCCAAAACTTCGCTCAATTCATCACGTCGGTTCTCAAACGCCATATCTCAAAGCTATACAGATGTTGCCAATACTACCTTCACTTCACCATCACGCATCGTTCATCTCTCGCGAGACTTGTCGGAACTCACTTCCGGATGCTGTTTGGTCCTGTGCGATGTGCGCCAGCGCATTTATCACTGTATTCATCAGCAAGAGAAGGAGGCCTCTTGGCCATGTAAGTATTAACATACTCTGCACGTCCATCTTGGATCTTGTCGCCAAGTAGAATTCTTGGTTTATCCTATCTTGTTCATGCTCGCCTGAGTGGTGGCATGGACAAAACTCAAAGTCTGTCGACAGTGGAGGCAGGTCTGGCGTGGAGAGTCGAGTATCCGTGGGTGTCTTGGGGCGCCAGTCGTCTGTGAGGACGACTCGCTCAGGGTTGTGCCACTCTAGTTCCAGGTGACTAGGTTCCACGGGTGCTGAGTAGCACCAGGACCCCGCGTAAGCAAAGCCTCCGTCATGAGTGAGATGGGATGGTCGCCAGCTACCTCGCCAGTTATCAATGGCAGCCTCAAGTGAGACACCATATGGCTCGAGCGGAGCCGTCTGATAGAGCTCATATTCTGGCTCCAGGCCAGGTGAGGACACCTGGGCTCTGTTTGAGCACTGATCCCAGTCTGGCAGCTGGTATGGGCCAGGTGTTCTGGGAATTTCATCCCGCTGCCAAGCATCCGCTTCTTTGATCCGCTCAACACGGCGAGGGATGTCAGCCAAGCGGCGAGATCTGGAGGCGGCACTACCAGAGGTGGGATCGTCTTGGGACCTGCGCTTCTTTGAATGGAGTTTCTTTTCAGTGAACCGGCTCTGGGACGACAGCAGGACACTGCTTTGTGTAAACTCCGGAGCGGAAGACGACAAGGGAGGAATGCGGGAAGAACGACGAGAAGTCATCTCATCTTTATTGAGGAAAGGATTGATTGCCATGCTAAGTGGAAGGGGACGTTCACAAGTGTGATGGGATATATGGAGATCAAGTGAGAGCAGCAGCAATGTAGGACAGGTGTGGATGCAAGGTTGTCCTACTTGGACATAAAGGGTTCATGAACGCTATCAAGTGATGCAGTGAGATGGAAAGACGATTGGGGAGGGTTTTTTGATGGGTTTTTGATGGGAAGAGTGAAGTGATACGAAAGGGGGAGAATGAGAGAAAATGGTCGAGGGGGGAGGAGGACTATATATGGGAGGCCCAGGGAACGGCACTCCTCCTCCCCCCGCATCGTCCAATCACAGTGCAGTACTCACAACCTCTCACAACCTCACTCCTAGCCTATCCTACCCCCCACGCTTGAGCACATCAACTATTATCGTCTTCCTGCTCCTCACACCTCATATAAGTCGACGACGACAAAAGATTGGCTCCTTCTGTATACACGATCGCCCATTGTGTCGTGTTAGACACTGGAAGATAATAAGGCTTGGCCATTGACAACTGACTACCAGAAGCTTTGTGCGTGACTCGACTCTTTGCAACGTCATTCGGTTCACCTGATGGAATTGTGTTATTCTACCGCACTTGAAGTTGCTTAGGTTTCCTCTTTCCTCTTCTTTTCGTTGCATACCCAATAAGCAAGTCCGTAAAACATATCGAGTTGACTACCCCGTATAACGCCGGTCATACAGACCGAGTGTATCACGGCCACTGCGAGCACCAACGCATTTACAGTATATGCCCTCTGTCATGGTTACGGTTGCACCATGCAACGGCGATGAGCTTCTGCAATCACCCGCATGTTACGGGGTGTGTGCAGATGCTCGATGATATTGGTGAAGGATCCTTGTCTACCTATGACGCTTCAATATGCAAACCACTTGAAGAAGCTACCTGCATGCGCGGGTTGTACATTATCGACAAGGCTGACTATGCTACGGCAGCGATTTTCTATAAAGAAATGAAGAGATACATTCCCTACTGGCTTCGTAAACCTCGCAACGTTGCGTGTGGTATTTCATGTCACTCAGATTGTGTGTGCATACCGCCGAATCCGAGATCCTGTATTTTCGGGAGAATGCGTACCCCAATTTGCGTGATACCAGCCAGCCTAGTTCTCAAAAGTGGAAAAGGGCAGATACAGAGGGAGGTTGCAAATTCGATGGTTCGCAACATCCTCGTTGTGAAAGCGTGGTTGGATGAATGGGGTGCCTGACAGTTCTCCACTCTACTGTGTCAGTACTGGCTGGGTACTTATACACTGCGGCGGAGGAGTGAGGAGAGGAGGTAGAGAACCGGTACCCACGCTCTGTGAAACCCGCAACCTGCAGCAAGTGGATACTCCTTAAGCTTAGCGTGTAACCCGCAGAAGTCTGAAGGGCATTGTACAATCTTCAAACTCGGGTGACAGTTGGTCGGGCTCAGATGTGGCTCAGAAAGTCGGGGGACAACTCTGATGGACGTAATTGGCTGCCTGCACATCCAGAAACGTTGTCCACTGTGTTTCATTCTTCAGACTTGTCATATGCCACAGGATACCCGCATTGAGGGCTTGACAGACATGGACACGACCTCTAGCCAATTATACAAGACCCAGCTGGAGTGTCACTGGACTGTGCTTTTAGGGCTAGGAGATTGCTCGTATACGCTGATATCAGTAACCACCCATCTCATCGTTGCGATAGACTTCGTGGAGAGGCTGCAGTTCCCCGTAGCACAAAGATTCAAGGCCCCTTGCATGGATCCGAAAAACACAGTCCCCAGCCTGTTATCTTCAGCTGTTGACGTGCGACGTTACTCGTGATACTGATGGTTATTTGGAATTATTGATGGCGACACAACAGCAACACGGCTACGATTTCAAATACTTGGATATAATTAGAAAGGAGAATTGACTTGATTTAGGAGCTTGGTGTTTGGCATACGAAATGCGCTTTGTTCTGATGTTGAGATGAAGTCGTTGTAGATCGTGGGGTCAAGTCTTGGTACGGCCCGCCGAAGCCTCCACTGATGGTCCGCCCCACCATCAGTGGAGTGGCCTCATGGAGCAGGAAAACACCGAACCTTGACATAGGGTGTCAAAATAAGCTCAGTAAAGGATATCCTAAGCTTAGTAAGAATCTACTAGACATAAGTAAGTTTACCTAAGATTTTTTGTCATCTAGGATCAAGGTCTTGCATCTTCTTTCCTGCTCTAAAGTGGACCGCCCGCCGCATGGCCCTGACCCGGCTCCACTTGAACGAGTCTTCAGTCTTCAGTTCATTGACGCTCACACGAGCCACAGTTCAAGCCACAATCCTTCCGTGTTTACGACCCTTGTACTGCACCAGCTGGTGCTCGCTCACAATCGTCCCCAACAGAAGAATGTGTTCAACAGACACGTCACCGATCTTTTCCTCTTTTCCAAACTCCAATCTACTTCTATGAAAACTCCCAACTTCTTGTTTCAAGAACATATAGCCCGGTTTGAACCGGCCAGTGTCCTATCATCATGATCGGCACATCATTCCGTGAATGGGTGTTTATCCGCTTATCCATCGCATTCTTTCGCTACACGCCTCTAATTTACATCTTTCTCATCTTTCTCCTCCCTCTCATCCAACCTGTATCCGTCGTCTTTCCATTTGTGTGTGTCCTGCTAGCTGCGCTGTTGGCAGAAGCGGTGTTCTATCTGTTTATATATAGACCATACCTGCAGCGGCTCAAACGGGATGCAGACCACCCACCAGCGCTGTCGCGCCAAGACCGAAATGCCCTATTTGAGCGATGTTTCGGGAATGTACCATCTTTGGAGATTTATCTGAGATGGTGGTTTCTTGATGCGGATCCCAAGGAAATACGGAGGGAGAATGCGAGAGAGTTCATGTTGTGGGCTTTCTTTGAGAGGGGGGATGGCTCAGGGTTGGTGGATGATGAGGAGGCGGCCGAGGAGGAAGTTGAGCACTATTTGAGCCTCGTTGAACGACGACTCGGTCGAAAATTCGAGGAGGGATGGGGCAACGTCAAGAGTCTTCGTCTCACGATTGATGGTATCACGACCACATATCGAAGTCTTGTTTGGTATATTATTGTCTTCTTCCTTGATCAGGCTACCCATTTTGCCCTTCGCTGGCACGGATTCGACTTCCACCGCCGGCCTCGCTCTTCCGCACTTCGCGTATTCCCCCCGCGGCCACAAGAGCTGTTCCCTGGTCCCAAATCTCCGTCCACCCGGTTGAGTTACTGGCACCGCCCTCATACAGCTGAAGACAAGCTCCCTGTTGTCTTCTTCCACGGGATCGGTGTCGGATTATGGACATATGTTCGTTTTCTGGCAGGCCTTCACAAGACTGGTGACGGAAACGGAAGTGTTGGTGTCATCGCCCTTGAGATATTACCCATCTCATTCCGCCTCACCCCAGCTATTCTCGACAAGACCGAGTTCCTGGCTCACATGACATCCATCCTGGAACACCACTGCTGGCACAAATTTGCCTTGGTTTCACACTCCTACGGTTCCGTTTTGACAACCCACATGCTCCACGAACCAAGCTTCCAACATCGTGTGCCCTCGGTTGTCCTCATCGACCCTGTGACCATCATGCTACATCTTCCTGATGTAGCGTACAACTTTACTCGAAGAAAGCCCAGGAGGGCAAATGAATGGCAACTGTGGTATTTCGCTAGCACCGACCCAGGTGTTGCACTTTGTTTAGGCAGGCATTTCTTCTGGCGTGAGAATATCCTTTGGAAAGAAGATTTGTTGGGGACTCAAAGTGACGGCCACCATGCGAGGCACGTTGCGGTTACGCTGTCTGGTCGCGACCTAATAGTCGACACTACAGCAGTTGCAGAATATTTGGGGGTTGATATTGGTATCGGTCGTAACAGCATAGTAGCTGAATCGCACAACGGCGTTGAAGTAGTTATGTTCCCCAAACTGGACCACGCGCAGGTGTTTGATGACCGCGTAAGTAGAGAGTCGGTGATTCAGATGGTTAGAACGAGATGCGCAAGTTAGTGGATGGTATCTCAGGAATAGCCGATGAAATAGATCGATATAATAATGAAACTGTGTCGTCATTTGCTTCAATTCTTTGACTGGATCACATCGCCACCCCATTCTGTCAAGTCTGCGCGAATGGGAGTTGAGCCGTTTTGAATCATGAGCCATTGAACATCTTCGTCTGTGTCATTCTTGACCTGATGTTCGACCCAGGCGGGAACAAAGGCAAAGTCTCCGGGTGCAAGATCATGGTGTTTCAGTTCAGAGTTGACAGCCTCATTAACGATGAGAACGCCGTTTCCTGAGACGGCATATATGATGGTGTCTTTGAACTCAGCATTAGCGTTTATTCACAATAGACAGGTTCAAAGGAGCGTACCTTGTTCACTGTTATGTCGAACTGTAGATTTGGAATGCGGTCGCGTTGTGAGAACTGATGTATGAGCGATAAGGTTGAGACATAGATCTAAGACAACTTGACCTACCAGTTACGCACATATTGTCGCACTTTCCGACAACGGCAGAACGTTCAATAACAGGGCCTTCGACAGTAGGATGCGTTGGTTCAAGTTGTTTGGCGCGGGTGATGTTGGCAGAAGCGGGCATTATCATCGGAAGGATTTCCGAGATAAGCGGTAAAAGTGAGCTCATCATCGGCGAGTTTGGATATGTTCACAATATTCAAAAAGAGATGCGCGATAGTATCAAAAGTAAAGTCACAAAGACATGAAGATGTATAGGAGAGCAAAACGGCGTGACGTGGGCGGCGAAAGACGAAGGTATTCCCAGCGGGAGATGACGTCGCTAGAATGATAATTGGCTAAGGGAACAAGTCTGCCAGTAACACAAGAGACTCAGAGGTCCAATGAATGAGATTTTGAATGATGCACTATTGAGCGATGAGAGAGAAGCGCGTGACCTGATGATTTGGGGGTAGATTTGGTGTTTCGAAGCTGGGGGGAGACTCAAGAGTGAGGACAGCCCAGGCGTTAGGCCTCAAGCGCGGAGCTAGTGGCGCAAGAGTTCCCTAACGAGGATGGAGATTGATAATGCATGTTGATAGACATGGGTTGAGTAGGTCTGATGTGATCTGAAATATTACATAGTTTTCCTTTATTTAATATTCTTTCTCATATTATATTGTGACTTGTTTGCTGCTGTTTGAGTTGGTGAATGAATGCTCCGTAAGTCGGCGAGTGATTGATCGTCTCCCCACTTCCCGTACGAATCTATCTATAGCAGGGCAATGTCGTCAACGAAATACCCAGTACAACAAAAGCTGCAGCATAAAAAACATACTCCTTGACCTAAATTGTTAACTCGTATTTCCCTCTCTCTCATGACCTGATCAGAATCAAGTGGTTCCGTTCTAGAGTCGGCATCTCCTGCGGCTGAACTCCGCTTAGCTGCATTAACTCGACTTCCCCCATCATCATATCATCACCGCTGAAGCTGCAAGTCCAGACCCTCTAGACCATCCACCCTCGACTCATCAGCTCGCCACCCCTACCTTGGACCCCGATCTGATAAAACAAGGTATATCCAGCATTTTATCTGATCAAACTCATGAGATAGGAACAGCCTCTTTAACTTGACCTCTTAGAAGACACCACAAGATGTCCTCCAGTGAACCCCAGTCACCGCTGTCCGAGCCATCATCAGATCCATACCCCGGGCCTCCTCTTCTTCTAAATCTCCCTCCTGAACTCATAGACAACATTCTGTCTCATCTCTCACCCTACGACCTCTCCGCCATATCCGCTACATGTCGAGATCTGCATAAGCACGCTCTCTCAGATGTCCTCTGGTACCCCCTCGTTCAAGAAAACGTCCCAGGCGTCACTCTCACAAGTCCCCGGCCCTGCGACAGCTATCATGAGCTTTACGTCGCTCACGATCGTCTTTGGTTCCTCCCCAGACAGAAAATCTGGTTCTGCGATAGAGATCTTACGGGAAGACTTATGATCGTTCGCTATGATCCTCGGCGGGGTTGCATCGAGGGCTATCAATTACTCGCGAGCAGAGACCGGCAAATACAGCAAAGCTTCCTCGGACAAGGCGACGTTTTGATCAATGAGTTTGATCCTAAGGTCAAACTTCATCTTGACAAGCCTGTGCTGCAGTTTCGCGTGGGAGAACGAGCTCCGGAGGATTTTCTGAGTCGACCTGGTGCCAATCGCTTCGCTGATGAGATGCCCGTGACTCTTGATGACAGAATCGATGCTCTGTTTAGCAATTTTATGCTAACATGCGAGCTCGATCAAGAAGAAGCCCAACAAAACCTCACCTCAAAGTTCCCATACGGCAACATCTGGCCACCACCTCACATCCCTTCAGACCACCATGTCTCGGGTAGCAGCACGCAAGTGACATCAGAGGGCATCTTCGTGAAAACACCATCATCCCGGCCTCAGCGCCGCGAAGAAGTATCAGAGCGATTCTTCCGTATTCGTCAATGGATGGAAATGGCGGGCGGCTTATCCCGAATCGGTATGGCAGCTGGTTTGGGTGGGATATACAATATGCTAAGATTATCACGCACCGCAGTCGACGGCGGAATGCCCAACGTTCACGTCGGCGAGGAGCTCATCACGTACTCCACCCTCGATCCGAAGTTATACACGCCGACTGTGTTGAAGCCGTGGAGGGGAATCTGGGTCGGCGATTACAGTACCCACGGATGCGAGTTCTTGCTTATACACCAACCTGACGATGAGACAAGCGCGACGGATGAAGAACTTGGTCTTGTAAGACGAGATTCCGAGAGTGACGAGGAGTGGGAAGCGAGACGGACTGAAGGACGGACGTTTCAGGGACGACTGGAGGCTATCAAATTAACTGGTGATCCCAACGTCCCGCGAGGAGAAATCACGTTTGTAGCTGATGACATTGGGCCCGATGGTGTCGTCGACGGTCCGCCGGTAGATCCTTGCTTTCAAGGAATGAGAGCGGTTCACAGCAAAGGACATATTGCAAATACAGGGTTCGCCTCAGGTAAGTTATGACCGAGTCTCCAGTCTCACTTGGTCTAGGCCTCAAAATGAGCTTTCACTGACGAAAACAGATCGGTACATTGAAAGTCAGCTTATATTCGTCAGTCATAATCGGCTTGCACAGCACTGGGTTGGGTTTGGACACATAAACTACTTTCAGAGGGTGGACATTGATGAGTTCCTCAAGGTGTAATGTTGTCTGGGGAATGGAAATGAGATTATCCTCATGACAGTTAATTTTAGTGCTTGTAGCAGAAGCTCTGGCTTTAATATAATGATATATGACTAGGTAACCATGCTTGAACTGTGGAATAATGATGTGAAAGCTGTTTGTGGGGTCTGTGGTTAATCTATTGTGAATCTAGATCCTGTGTCTTGCGTACTCTAAGTTTCTTAACAACCGTACGTAAGCGTTTTTAATGTATTTAAACCACAGCCAAATATTGAAGCCATTTGAATACCGGCTTGAATTCACTTCGTAATAATATCCTGGGCCGTTCAAGTGCAAATTGTCAACGCTTCAATTCCAAGTTACCTACACCTAAGGTGAGCACTTGAACAAAATACAATCATGATGGAGCCAAACTTTGATGCCATGTATTTCTAAGTGTATCACGGAACATTCCAGTACAAGAAAAACCATCGGATTTCAATTCTCAGATCGTACGTTCGTGATCATGATTTGCATATATCATTGGCGCCTTGCATCGCCCTCGCCCAGAAAGTCCACCCAGGCTGTTCCCTGTCCTGCAAGGGTTCATGTGGGCTCGAGGCCCGACGCCGTGGACGCATGGCTCACTTCGGAGAGTTGCTGTTGTTTATTTTTCGTTCTTTTGTCTTCGATTACTTGGACTTGTTCTTCTGAGCCTGAGCCTGCTCGTAGATCCAGTCATTAAGACCAGCACGGTTTCTACACCCCATTAGCCTCAATCTCCATCATCCCAGCACATCAGTACTTACCGTGCAATCTCAAAAGCGTAAAACTGGATACGGGGGACGAAAATCGTGGTATCCTCCTCGTACTCAACATCGGGTCTATCGCGCACCATGGTACCAAAGTTATAATCGTCGACCTTCTTCTCATACGCCATCATGAACTTTCGCCAGCGCTCCTTGCCGGCCTTGCTCTTCATCTCGTCCTCGTTGACCTTGGCGGCGGGGTCGAACTCGGGGAAGTCGGTCTTGAGGTGCTCCATGATCTCGTCGTCGATCTTGGTCAGGCGGAGGGTTGAGCCCTTGACGCGCTCGAGGATGGACCAGTAGGTCTGCATGTGCTGGACGACCTTGACGGCGAATTGCTTCTCGATCTACAGGGCTGTTAGTTTGGTTGTTTCAGATCGTGGGGTAGGGTGCGTACGTCTTCGTTGTTCTGGGCGTTCTCGGCGTCAAAGTTCTTGGGCACGGGGGCGCCGGCCATGTTGTCGAGGGGGTCCATGGTGAATGTGTGTTTGTTCGTCGGGATTTTCTTGGTGGTTTGTGTATGGGTTTGGAGTTGAAGGTAAAGTTGGGCAAAAACTTGAACGTGGGGCAATGATGATGGAGGGGCAGCCACAAAAGAATCTAAACCATGATATCAGCGCATAGTGTTTGCGCTTGTTGGCACCGTTTGCCTGCACGGTGCATCTGGTGCCTGCTGGAACATGGTAGACATATCTCGTGATGACCACAATCTATCAAACATATTGGTATCTCTCCAAAGCTTTCTTCTTCTATTGAAGCTTGCGAGTCATATGACTCATGCGGTGTTGCTGCTTGCTGATGCCACTGTGGCGATTGTCTAGCCCTACAGACCACAGTGAAGGAAAACACTTACACCAATTCATTCACCACCAAAAGAGGTATCCCCAAAGGCATCACATTTGATACGTAATACAAGCAAACTTAGTATTCCAGGTTGCCTTAATTAATTGCTGAGTATTGTTATGATATCACCGTCTCTTTGCTTCAGCCCTCTGCTGTCTAATCGCAGTGCTACTAATCTTTGTCGCAAAATCATCCGTTTTGCTCACTTCGCCATCACCAACCTCGTCAGCATCTAGAACATCAATCTCAAACACTTCCAGTGGCTTCCATCCCTTCTCAACTCTACGATCGTTGATTGCCTTGCCTCCACTACGTGTCTCTGCAGAAACTACAATTGCGTCGGCATCTTCTTCGTGGATTGGTGGGCCAAATGGATCGCGAAGTATGATACATCGCACCTTGACTCTTCCGTCGCGTAGAAAAGCGACTGCTTCATCAGGCGTGCGCTCTATTGGTGGTGATGTAGATTTAGTGTCGTAGTCGAGAAGTGTTGAGAGGAATGAAAGAACAGTCTGAGAGCGTTCATCCCATGATTGAAGCTCTTCAGCGTATTTCTTCTTGACGAGAACCTCATCGCTCGATATACCCACAATGAGAGTGCATGTCTTATCAGAGTCTTTTGGCGGGATGTTGAGAAGGAGGACGCTTGCATGAAGCAATAATTTGTGGCCTGGATGAAGATGATCAAACGTGCCTCCTAGACAAACAGTGTTGAAGCCCTTTTGTTGCTCTTTTGGTGACAAAGCTGAACCCTCTGTCAAACTGATTCCACCTTCGATAGCCACGAGTTGGCTTTGCGTAAACGTTTGTTTCTTTTCTGCAAGTTTGAGAAACGAAGAAAGCAGCTCATACCCTTCTTCACAACTCGGATGGTAAACGGCCTTCCATGGTCGAACCTTTGTCGCAAATGCAGCTAGATCCAACACAGCCGTACGATTCGCCTCAAACCCGCCATCAAAATCTGGTTCGTAGCGTCTTCCCCTCTCATGGTCGATCAGAATAATGCGCACATCTACGCTTCCATTTCCAGCACCGACGTCAACGGGAATGTTCTCCTTGGCGCAGATGACAGATGTTAGAGTGTAAAGACCTGCAAGGAGATATTGAGCATTTGTCCAGGCAATTGTCTTTGAGTTGGGCGATGAGCCGCTGAGAAGAGGCAGTGCGAGGCCGACTATGAGAGTCTGGGGAGTTGGTGACTGCTTGAGTTTGGTGAGAACAGATGTTAATGGTGAGCGATAGGCAGCTGAGAGGGTAGATGCGGGTGGGCGGGGAGGAGATGGTAAGAGAAGAAGTGATGGCGCCATAGTAAATTTCGCTTCAGACAGTTGTATTTGGCTCGATGGTTCTATACGTGCTTGCAAAGCCAAAAATTGGTGAAAAGAAGTGAACGATCCAAGGGTTGAAAGTCCCAAGCAATAATGTCGTGATGTTGATGGTGGTGTCGCAGGCCGAGGTACTTTACCCCGCTAACGTCATTGTGTTTACTTGCATGTACAGACCCGCTTCATGAATGACCATGTAAAAGACAAACACCACTTACTGCTTTGTATTTGTAGATGAATCAGTAGAGTTTTCTTGCAAAAGTTTGTTACTAAACATGTGGCTGGATCAATTCAAGTGAAAACTCAATCAGCTTGCAGGTGGTACACACTTGACTTTGCCTGATTGCTAGCAAGAATGAGCACAACTGTATTTGCAAGAAGTCTTTCATTTATTGTGTTTGGTATAATTGAATGGAAACGACTACTACAACTGTCTAAACACAAATTATCAGTTCTTTGCTACCTCTGACTCTTAGGCATCAGTTTATGTAAGCCAGAAACAAGTGTAAGAAGCCCAGTTCTCCCCCATCTCAATCGACCACTCCAACTTACATCTTTATATTCTGGCTATATAATACTATCTCCTTCTCCAAGGCCTTTGGAGATATGGAATCAGAGGGACTTGACATCTCCCAACTGATCATCAGTTACTCAGGGATAACACAGAAGCTCAGATGCCAGCATGCTTCAGCCAATTTTGTTCCCCTTTCTTCCATGTTGGCTTTCGAGTAAAGCTCAGCTTCTGCAGTGTACAGACTAACACATTTGCATCTGTAATTTGTAAGTTTAATTATATTTTCCAAGTACTTACGTTGATACTTACAGCCTTTGCATCATGGCCGACGAAACAGTTTGATAAGAAGCAACAAGCTGTCAGACGTCGTCATGATATAACCTGAGAAGAGATTCAAACACTAAAAGATAAGAGTTAACCCCTCTTAGTATATTTTAATAGTTATCTCCTTTTATATATATGAATCTGTCGATGATACTATGTAAGTCTTAAGAAAACATAATGCTTCAGAATCTGGCTGACTTGGAAGATTGGAGAACACAGTATATACTACTGAGGTGCAATGATGCCATCTATGTCCCTGGCCTATCGAAATTTACTAGTCGAACTCATGTCGAAACACCTATCTTCCCTGTCGTTCTGCATGAGATCATCTTGGTCTCAGAAACATTTAGTACAGTAACACTTTGCAGGAAATAAACATTACATTAACTGATGCTGGGGCTCAATACAGAATGATAGGTAAGTTCGAAAGATATTGACAATTGTATGGGCCTCAACATTAGTATCCATAGAAGATAGGCTGACAGTGCTAATGACTGTCAGAAGTGGCAGACTCAACATCAATGATTAACCATGCTCTATTGACGTGCCAGCGAAGTTACAGCCAAATGTCCCCGTCAGAATAACTGGGTTACTGCCTATATAAACCCAAAGAGTTCCCAACGTGAGCTTGCCCCTTACAACCAACCAACTTGCCAATTCCACAAATCGCGCGGCAAAGGGCATCGCCATCATGGACGTGATACCAGTCGAACAAATGAATATTGCGATGCTGATTCGCCTTGTGCAAATGGTAAGTACTCATTGACTTCCGTATAACTCGGTTGCTAATCAACTTTCTAGATGCTGTATATAATACAAGAGCAGAATACTCAGATCCAAGGCCTGACAAGGCGAGTACAGGACCTGGCAAACCAGGTGTAGTAAGTCTCTCTCGATAATGAAGTATATATAATCTGAAACTAATACAATCTCTAGCGCAATGAGGTTGGAGCTGTCCCAGCTCCGAGCTGGGATCGTTCCCGGCTTGGATGCTGGGAGCGAGGCTGTGGAGGAGGGGCCCGAGACCCCTGATACACTCCTTCACAGCCTCGACGTGAACTACCAGCTCCCAGAAGATGGGGAGGGGGGCAACGACCAGACCGAGTAAGACGAAAATCCACCAAAAATACAACACAAATCTTCCAGACCCGAAATTGCCCTGTGATAGAAAAAGTGACTGCACTTTGACAGTTTAACGTGGCCATATATATATATTACGCTACCTCTCGCCGTTTCTCAGCATCACTGCAGACAAAGAGATAGGAACACGCGACGCCATTACATTTAGCTGAGAGCTGTCATATGAGCTTGCAGAACAGGTCTTGGTAGAATTCGAGAGCCCCGATACCCCAAACCACAACCTGGTGGTGTCAAATTATCTTCTAGATTATAAGACGTGCAAGCGGAATATAAAGATAGTCCTGGAAGGGCCATGCCATGACATATAGGCCATTGCCATATTTGAGCAAGCAACGACACACTTTCCTCGATTAACATCGGCGTGGGAGCCTACAGACAGAATCTCATCGACCAGAGCCCAGGTGCCCCCTTGGCGTCTTGCTACGCGTGAGTATATCCGTTGCACTTTAAGCACCGCGCCTACTGATGCCTATGGTAGTTTCGACACCGACGACGCATTTGTGACAACCATCAACGAAAGTGTTATCCAGGACAGCCTCTGGGTGTATCGAGAAATACATCTATACTATACGATATTTGCAATCAAAATAAAACAATCAACGCCCTGACACTGCGAGTCCAGGATCTCGCAAGTCAGGTGCAGTAAGAATTCCCTACAATAAAGTTTATATAATATAATGCTAATATAATTTCTAGCCAGATGAAATCGATCAGAGCCGAGCTGGATGCTAGGAGCGAGGCTGTAGAGGGACCTAGAACCACTAATACATACCATCCTACACAACTCAACATCAACTGCCCGCTCGAAAAGAACCTGGCTCTGGAGGAAGAGCACCAGCAGCGATACTTCGACTTCTGGCGCAGCGAGGAGGGCGAATTCGCCAAGCAGGTCACCAACAACGAAGATGGAGCCGGACACCAGAGCCAACAGATCTGATACCTCGCGACACCCCCCGGGGAGAACCTGATACTACTATACAACCGCAGATCTCCAAGTACCCTGTAATGCCTTGTACAGGAATGGCAATGCCTCAATATCTTGGCGTTACAATTATGTATAGTCCACCAGATCTCATCCTTCAACCCAAACAGCCACCAGCAAGAGACCATGGCGGGATTCAGGTCCTCGCCCATTTCAAGTACGCAGATCACAGCGAAGTCAGTTGGACAGCTGGTTATAACGACCTCTCGAACGATGATGAGAAGGGCTCTTCTCAAGCCCCCCATGCGACAGAGCAAGCTTTCTTCCGCTAGCCAAGTTCAGTCTGAGTCCAGGAGCTCTGTGTACACGGGGACAAGGCAGGCAACCAGCTTAATACCAGAACAGTAAGACTTGGTAGATCCTGGCCCGAACCTACAGCGCTTGTCTGCTTGCCTTTATACTATATATGCAGAGAGGCGGTGTTATATAGAAATCATTCGCCGAACTCGCACACAAGGCCAACACGCCTCAGCTGAAGGAATCCATCGATCTGATGGACCGGCCTCGCATGAAAATCCTTGATGAGGCCGGCAAGCACTTTTTCAATGAGGTCAGTTATGGAAGGCAGCCCAGATTCCGCTTTCAGCAGTGGAATGACAAGTGGATAGAGTTTGACTGGAAAGGGAGGACGGATGAAAAGATCTCTGAGCTGCTCACCCCGGCTTCTCCCTTGAAAAGTTGCAAAGCCGGTGAGACATTCAAAGCGCTTAGAGTTGACTGACAAGTAGATATAATATGGGTTTGGTGGTTAAGGTTACTAAACTGCCAGACATGGCTGAAATGCCTGGCCACATTGGAGACAGTAAAAGAAGGAGACGCCGAGCCAGATGTGTTCTCTGTCCTCGATGCAATAGAGGACGCATTTCAAGATGCAGCCACCATACGCCGCAAATGCACCTACATTCGTACCAAATCGTACTTCCCGTTGTTAGAAGCTAACGGTCAAGAGGTCGCTAATGACCTCAAAGAGATATCGAGCCTCAATGACGAGGCCAAGGAGGATGTCAGTCTCGTCCTTCGACCTGAGTTAGATGTGCGAGGTTGGGCGGCATGAGAACAGCGGCGTAAGGAAGGACGGGCCAGGACCTGATTAAAACACCGAGGTAGAGTTTCCATTACAGCATTCATAAAGGTGCCTCGACAGCAGACACAAGTTGAGCATGACGAAACCGCCGACCACCCTGACCAGATCCGCAGTTCAACGCCAAAGTCTGAGTTCCACTGAAGCAGTAGAACTCAAGAACGAGCCTCACCACTGTTGGATAGATGTGAAGGAACCCAAAGAGTACGACGAGCCACGGGAGACAGAACTCTCCACTCACCGGGCCTGATAGTAACGACGACGAAGACGACGACTGCCAAGTTCCTTGACCAATAGGTCATGCAGCTAGACGTCACTTGGCAGAATAGCAAAGAGAATCGAGAATGAAAGACGAGATCCAACAGACCGTGCACCTTTACAAGTGTAACGTTGGCCAATACATGCATGTGTCTCGAGGCACAAGATCATCATTGAGCTTCAAAAGAGAAACCATAAACTAGAAATCTTCATGCAACGATGATATAAGAGTTGAACAAGACGTGAGTACGTGCGCATCCAGATCTTCTGCTTCTTCTGCTAAACAAACAGCAAGACCACCGAGCACACAACACATTCCACTTGTTCAACAAGCTATCTCTCTTTCATCACTATTCCTAAGAGAATAACATCTTTCAAACCGAGACAACGGAGACTCATCTTGCCCTGGCGCCTAACTGATGACTACCCACTCACACTGCGGACACCGCCAGTACTCTCCCTCACGCGGAGGATACTACTGCTTCCGCTACGTCTACTAAGCCTAGGTAGGTTTCCTGCCTTCTCAGCTACAAGCGTTAGCCTCTCGTCGCATGAACGCCCGATAGCCTTATCATCCTCCCACAAGTCTTTCCCTAAAGAGCTTATCGCCGTTTAACATATGGCTCCTGAAAACATCGGGTTATTTATACATTATCGATGGCAAATCAATCCCCAACCCGCTGTAAAATCCCCTGCCAGTTGCAACAAGCTCACCCGTCTTGCGATCACCTTCTCCAGCCGCAGACAACCTGACAGCAAGTGCATTCTACAAGATAAAATCTTGATATATACTCACAACATCACATTCGACCCTCAGCTTGAGCATAAGTCAGACCTGATTGTACAATTCGGAAAGGACGAACCTTTTCCTATTGCTTGT
The DNA here is from genome assembly GCA_013183765.1 of Fusarium xylarioides. NCBI lineage: Eukaryota > Fungi > Ascomycota > Sordariomycetes > Hypocreales > Nectriaceae > Fusarium > Fusarium xylarioides. Next base: position 92,828 of record SRZU01000168.1, read on the forward strand.
CGTGAACGCGATCAGCGAAGCAACAGCCAGGGTCACAAGGATGTTAAGGTATCCTTGGGCCCAATATCTCCCTATCCAATATGCTCTAGGTCAAGACATATGGTCTCCAGACATGTTCTTGACAATAAACAAGATCGACATATCTTTGGCCAAGGGAAAGGGGGATTTCGACATCACTCAATTATACAACCAGCAAGAGTCACATAAATCAACCAGAATTTTATATACTCACCGAGAGCGCGGAACTCATTACAAGTGTTCATTTGACCTGCAAGACAACCCAGGCACTCGACGGCAAAATGATCCAGGAACTTTATGAGAGACTTTCCTTTAATGACTTCGGTGAAGCGAATTCACCAAGGAGATTTGTTCACCCTGATATCCCTGCCAGTCAACGGGAGGATCTTTCTGGATCCCGAGCAGCTTGGAACCATCAGAAAGTCCAGGGTCACCATCGACATGGCCTCCCAATGGAGACCTTTCTGGATCCCAAATGTACCACTCTGGGTGACGAATATACCGCTTGGAAATACTCAACAATACGGTGCTCTCCGAAACAGCTTCTTGGAGCAAAGAAAAGGACTCAGTCGCAAGTTTCTCGCTGCAAATGTTGGGTAGCGAATCTTATGTATTAATTCTTCTCAACCCTAAATTCTGCCCTCTTTTCCCTATCTATAATTTATACACATTGACAGCGATTCAACCGCAGTTCCGAGGGCAGGATATGTCAAAAACTCTCTCTAGAATGGAACACAAGGTCGATCTCCAAATCGGGGCATCATCCCCTGATCACCTTCCCTTCTCCTATGATCTACGGTACTGGCAGACCAAGTCTACGATGGATCCCATCCATGATAGTCTCGTTGTATTCTGGATGGCCATCCCAAAGCCAAACCCCGATAGTTCCTGGATTCGATCCATGAAAGCGGCCGGATATGGGGTTGACGATGAGGCCCTGCCTATTCGTCGTCTAATCATCTCCAACCATTATCCTATGCAACCCCAATCCCAGAGCCAGTCAAGTCGATGAGAGCGGTCTTCGTATATTCAACAACATGGCTAGCTATAGGACTATCAGTCTCATAATGCAAGGGTTTTCAGATTTTGGCTGCCCCTCAAACCTCCAACAGCTACGCTTGATACTGGCTGTTGAGTTTCCATGGACGCCGAAACCAAGATAACGCCTTCCCTAGCATGATAGACTGCCACGAATGCCCTTGTCTGATGATAGACAGGAACTGAGTACAGAACACATCTCTCAGTATCATGCCTACGTCTATAAGGCAGACATCCCACCGCTTTGGGAGATGGTGACCAGGAGGTGAAAAAGGAGTAAGGAATGGGAGAATGGGCGACGATGAGATGGACCGAGTAGAGTACGTCAAGCACTTGGACTTGCCCGGTTTCTGGAGCACTTCCGAAGATATGCCCAGTCTCGAGCTTCTCCTGTTGACCGGATTATATGTTTAACCAACCTTTTCGAGCAACTATTACAGTATGTTCCAGCTATGCAGAAACACTGGGTACTTGATGCTAGCCACTCTTCATCTGAAGGAGTCGGCTCACTGAAACGAATAACTCCTCAGAACACTCAGGAGTCTCTCACTGATGATCTCCTTGACCAACAACTGAGGTCATTATACTATACCCTGGGACAGAAATGAGCGAGTTCGCCTTTAAACCTCTTGCCTCACTAGACTTCCTCTGTTGAACCTCACAACATTCTCAAGACATCATTACAATTAATCTACAACAGGAATATCGTCATGTCCCACAAGTCACTCCACGAATTGAGCGTGGATAACCCACGATTTCAAGCATATCCTTTGTTTTGGACGTCTAAGCATCTTGAGCTGGTCGGCTGTCGATGCATCAAGGTAGAAGCTGGTAGAAATTCACAGGCTCTCATTGTCGCTGTCGAATCACCTTGAGGACCAATATTTTGCTTCACTCAGCGACACTGGTGTTGGGATATATATAAACATCATCTAAGCTACCAACTGTATCAGCTAACTCGAGATCACTATCTTGGCTCAAGAAGCTAGCCACAGGCCTCGGCCGATCATATCCACCGCAAGGTCCAGGACAGGCAGAAGAGCAAGCGCAATTTACCACCGGATACCAATGTGGTAGCCATCAACGCTCGTCTTGGTCGAAAGCCGGGTCCCGCTATCGACACCGAGTATTTGGACTTTGATGATTATCGTGCTTGCCTTGCTGTAAGCACGAGCTGGAAGGCAAAGTTTGGAATGAAAGACACAATGGCCCAAGCTCTACATACATTCTTCCCCGGAGATCCGCTTCTGGAGAATCTTGAAATACCTATCCAGTATGGAGATGATCTAGATCCCGAATATGTGCCCGGTGCAAATGCCTCTGAGCGTTCACCAGCATATCGGTATAGACCCCAGCTTAGGCTCGAAGAAGGACATGGGATGCTGCTATGGATGCAAGACAACGTCCCAGCGTGCTGAACCAGGACTCAAAACAAAACTTCTCAAAAGAAAAGATAGCCTATGGGACGTGAAGCAAAAATAGATACCACGAAGACCCCATGTTATGGAGAATCGCCATCGGTTCTATCTCCCGGATAAGACGCTTATGTATGTGAGTTATATGATCACTTTTTAGGGAACGACGAACTGACTTGAGCAGAATATTAACCTTTCAACTCTGAAAATTTTCACGTTATATACACAGGCCATAATCAAAAGAAGGACTGCAGTCCCTTTGCCAAACATTTGGGATCGCACCTTGGCCTGGTCTTAGATTATATCCTGGCCGCGAGGATGACGACACCATTTTCCCCGAATGACGTGGAGCATGAGTTGTACTGGTTCCTCGGGGTAGCAAAAGTTCATCTTCTCTCATCTACATGCATGTCGTTATGGGAGCCGCAAGTCAAGGACACAGGCAGAGATCTCGATGGAAGATGGTCATACTCAAGGCGCGAGTTCGCCAAAGACGCGGCTTGTGGATGTCATCCTGAAATGGAGACCAAGGTATATGGTCTAGACCGCCAACCAGTCCCCAATATAATTTCTCGACTTCACTATACATACATATATACATCCTTCGCCAGGGCTTTCGTCCCAGTTTGAACGAACTTTATCAATGGACAAGGCAGAGCCTCCAACTGGGCTGATCTTTGAGAACAAGGCTGTCGTTTCCATATCGATGATGTCCCCATTGTGGCATATCTCCGGATTCCAAATGGAGGGACCAGATGTTGAAGCACCACGCCCGGTACGTGCTAGCCTTCTCCATCAACAACTTCTTGACTGCCATAGAAGAAACATCCACCATAGGCTTTATGGAAGGTCTGTCTGAGATGCTATTACATGAGATCTTGTGCACAGCGGTCATTCAATCATGAGGACAGACCTCATGCAAACATGACCACAGACGATCTCGATGCTGGAACTCGGTTCCACGAAGCTATGGCAATCCGCCGCATGGCTATATATATTGCGGCGCAAAAGAGGCATCGTATCCAGGTACCTGACTCATCCCAACTGTGGCTAGGTAGATGAGATGAGCTTTCTTTAGGTAGAGAGTACATAGACTGCTTGGACCGTCGGACCATCCTTCAGTGGCCAAGCGTCGCAGGGTCGAGGGAAACGACGAAATGCAGCACCTACGGCTTTTGACTCCAGCAGACATGCAATATCAGAGGAAGATCGGAATAAGTGCCACGCTGAGGTATCCAGAATGAAACCCAAAGCAATGCGGTGTGGAGTTCTCGAAATGTAACTCATGGGAAAGGAATGCGCCCGAAGACCTATCCCGGGGGTCCTGAAGAACTCAAGACAGATGTCACACAAGCGTATATTATAAAAGATCCTCATTTAGGACACTCATGAAACAACAGGGCGTTGAAGTCGACGAGACCGCCGATGAAAATCACGCTTAGTTTATACGTGTACTCCAAATGTTCGATACTATGTTATATATTCGACAATTCCCTCCAACTTTTCGGGGTCGACAGAGGAGAACGAGGGCCAGATATCATCGAAGATGGCCCATACGACAAACCTTGCTGCCCGAGGCGAGAACTTAATGCGGCAACCTCGACATATTCTACTATATAACTCTGTATCCTGGAGAGGTTCGCAGTTCAGCTTTCGAACTCCAGCATACAAGACAATTCCGCCTTTTAATTTGGGGTTGATCAACATTGCGGCCGGCATTTCTGCTGTAGCTCGCAGTATCACAGGACAAACAATAACCAGATGATGTGCTGTGTCTCGCGAAGCAGTTCATGTTTCGACTTAGCCACGCTTTTCTCCTCACGGCAACGCCGCTATATAACTCTTGGAATGACATAGGGATTTTGACTCTTTTACCTGGGTCCCCATTGCAGTAATTTGAGCATTTCCGATACATTTTCCCGCTACCATCACTTGAGGACGAAACAGAAGTTGGCCGCAAAGGGCCGAAACTGCACGTATTACGCCTGTTTGATGCAGGGTGTAAGCGGGATGCGTCAAGCGGGCGAGATACCCCCTTACCTCTGCCCAGTCTGTTACTCTCTGTGCCACTAAAGTATACTGTCAAGCATTCTGTCATACCAATCCTTCCAAGATCTCGAACTGAGAGGAGGGTTCATGGTGTACTTCCTATGGTCCATGGGGTTCTTTTGAACAAGTTTATGCTTCAATGGCGACACTTAAAAAAGAGAGTCCGAACCGCACTTGACTCGAGTATAATAGCATATCGACGTGTTAGAAGTAACCAGAGATCGGCTTGGCAAAGAAATTCGCAACCGACCAAACCCTAACGAGATAATCATGAAGTGAGCAGCCTTTTGCCTCTGTTCAACACTTTCACCGATGATCCAGTGGATGATGGCGTGGGTAGAGAGGAAGGTCAAGTCCAGTTGTACCTAGTTGGACAACCTATTCGCGACCTCCCCAAGTCTCCGCCGCCTCGTTCAAGACATCTCCGTGAGCACTGAAGGGTGTAAGTACATCGTCAGTAGTAGAACAGTCTCACCATCTCGCCGCGCTGAAGAAAGGCACCACTAGGCCCAAGTTCGTGGGTCCCTTTACCAACCCATTGTTGATGGACAACACCATGTCCTTCCGGAACGTGAATGCGAAGGCCCACAGCAGCATAGAGACCGCACTGGATTGCAAGGAGGTCCTAGAGCATGGACATAGCGCATTCGTCAACATCATTCGTGCCAGTTTGAGCCGAAACATCACCATTGGCGAAATTCACCTGGCGCTGACATCTTCTAAGTGCGGGTTTTGCGAGGAGTACCATGAACCACCCAACCGCCTTTCCCATCATCAGCAGCGACATACAATGGTCAGTAAGTTTATAATCACAGCAAAAAGTCAGGTAAGCAAAAACATACAACAGCGGGAATCCGCTGGTCGTCACCGACCCAACTACTAATCCGCCGGTTAGTGGCTTGACTATGGGAGAGCAGACGGGATCCCGTCTTTTCCACTACCTATGGTCGTATGTACTGACTGTTCTGTAGGCATAGATTATATCGTTTTGCTCGCTTCGACTTGTTGAGCTCATGGTATGGAAAGAAGGAACTCGATTGCCGACAATTCCTACCAGACGCCTACGAGCTTCAACATCGAATCAGCTTCAGGTTGACTATATACTCACCAGCAGTCTTACTTTCTTATTATATAGATATCTGCCCCGCTTCAGCAATGGCGATCAACTCATCCCCAGTGTGCTCGAGCGGAAGCCTCTAGCACCAACCTGATCATCATCTTGGGTATGATGCAGGTGTCGAAGCGTGTTCCCTTCGATGATCCTTTCGTGCTCAACGTCGTTCGCGCCGTCTACCTCGCCAGCAGCGCGCTCCCACACCCGGAAGAGTTCATCTCGGTCATGCACGAGGGGTGTGCGACGTGGGACCTTCACAAGCTCCATCAAGTCACAAGCACGAAGCGACCCGGAGTAGACATGGGGGAGAGCACAGGGCAGAGGTGACTGCTCTCGGATGAGCTCTGCGATGTAGCCTGGCCGTTGCTGCTCGGGGCTTCAATTGTCTACATATCTACACAGGAAGCAAAATATGTCTAGTGGAGAACTGGCTCTATATACAGCTCTCACCTCACTACACCTCCAATTCCAAACCAGCCCAATCCTCTAACAACTCAGGAGTAAACTATCCCATCGACTGAGTCAAGAGGTTGGAAGAGAAAACGACACTGTGTTTTCTCCTCGTCCGAGAAGACAGCCTGTAAGATAAAAAGAATAGGCTATTCAGCGAAGACGAAGAACTCAAAGACACTGCTGTGAGGTGCAGTTCATCGGTCTTCGCAATCCGTTTATGTGTTACCATTGCATCCGATCGTATGAGACCCAGAAGAACTGGAACAATGAACACTTGATGTATTCCTTTCAGAGCTGCGTCTCACTCAAGGGTTTCATGTATGGTCGATGTCCATCGCCGCTTTCTTCAGTTGAGAGCACGACCCCATCAATGAAGCAGATCCTCTTTCCCTCATTTTCTGCCCACTAGTCCTACTACATCAGCGCATTCAGCATGGCGACCAATCCGACACCGAGGCCCTCTAATAATACCACAGATGCCATAGAAGCTGCCGAGATCCTGTATAACATGCATGACCCGGATGACGAGCACTCGCAGCAATTTAACTAGCGTGCCACTACATATTCTGGAGAGCAGCCTCGCCGTCCAAGCCATCGTCTTCCAAGGCGAGCGCAGCGCAGGTAACCACGTTGCTCGCAAACTCCCCTCCCTCTTCCCCGGTCGTGGTGTTGGAGAGTTTCACTTCGACTTGCCTTTTCGTGTTGCGGACCCTGCGGCGTTTAGAGAGCTGAAGCTCCCTCCTGGGCTCCTTCCCTAGCGCGTCCGACATTCGCTCTTGTGAGGCTGGTGTTTCGCTCGATTGGGAGCTGTGTTTCATTGTTTTACAGGTATCTCACCAACCATGCTGCCAACAAAGAAGGATCCCCAAGACAGAGACTTGGGTGTTGGCCGGCGTCGTTATTCAACGCATCACCGTGCTGTTTTGGTAAGATCATGAAGAAGAACGAAATCCTGTTCGGAAGAGCTAGAGACGAAAAGGGCGAGCCTATCGAGAGGTTCATGGGGAGAGACAAAATGCGCTCTGGGATCATGCCGTCGGATGAGAACTTCCTCATCCTCCACACCTGATCATCACTTGTGGAGGCGACGTCCACAAGGTCCATAAGACTACCGTGTGTCCTCGGTCGTCTCTTTTCATTCGGAGCAACGACGAGTGACGATTACAATCATCCTGAATATTGTGGAGTTGCGAAGTGCTGATGTAGAGAACCGGCGAAGCGATTGACATCCTGTTGAGAACAGCAGCTATCTCATTCAGAAAGGCACTACCTAAGAGGACATGCACAAGCATTGTTTAATTCATTCTTCGTCACAAAGGCCAGCCAAAACACTTATAGAAACCCAACCCTCCCCTCCCCTCATTTTCCCTTTTCCCACAAGACTTTTCAAACCTCAAGATCACAACAACCACCACAAAAATCCTTCTCAACCGCCAGAAAGTCTTTAACGCGATACCAAACCATCTTCCCATCACAATGCAGTTCGCTGTTTTCTCTATTATTGTCCTTCGGCTCGGAGTGTCACCCAAAGGTCAGGGACAAATCCTTGCAATTATGGCTGCAAGCGATTTTTTTATCTCACCCGTCATTGCACTTTAAGAGTTTTCAGATATCATAAAATGAAAAGTATATATCCAATGCCTTCATTAAGAAACTCGAAATGGAACTACAGCAGACGGAAGCCCACAACGCGGCCTTAAATCACAGGCGACACATGACCGACAGCGCAAGCTATTGAAGTACCCCTTCTGCTACACTTGTAAACGAGGATAGTTTCTTATTAATATCTTAATCTAATTACTCCGGATGAAGTCTTTACTCCTCATTTTCTGTAAAAGGTCCAGCCCCTTGAGAATGAATTCAAGGTACCTTATATTGTAAAGAGAGGCACAGGGGCAGCAAATTTCCCACTGGTCGAAGCAGATTCGAGGCGAAAGCATTTTAAAGCTTCTAATGATACGACTCCTTCTGCGCATATATTGCACCATACCGAGCGATGGAAGAAAGGCATGGTCTAGAGCCATCTCCAAGTGCGTTTCCCCCGGACGTTTCATGATGATTGTAGCTGACCTCGTCTCCAGAAACTCATCGACGCTTGATATTCTACCGTATGACTAGGCGCATAAGCTTCCCTAGAAAGAAACAGAGCAGACAAGAGTTGCTATAGGAAGAAATAAATCACTATCGCTTCTACTCAATTCGATCCCGAGGGTGAAAAAGCATGCGGAGTCGATGATAAATTAGTGATGACGAATGCGGATTGGGGTCGGTAATGGTGATAAAGCACGGTGACATTGAGGTTAGGACGGGGGTGAGGGTTCTCAGGCTTGCTTCTCTGTAGCCATTGACTCAAGCCCTTGACTGAAAGTAGGGAGGGTAGCTTCGGAAGGTCTTGAGAAATTATTATAGCAACAAAAGCCGTATTGATATGGTATAGACTTTAGGTAAACTTAGGCAAATTTATTATAGACTTAGGACGCCTTTAGACTAAGGTGGTATACTCTGAATTAGCTCTCCGTCACCACCTTCGACAAGGTCGTCGTCAGTCGTCATAGCAGTAATGATTCAAAGCCAAGTGATTGTCATAATGTAATGGGAGGCTTGTGGACATTGACCCACGGCCAGAAATCTGATTGCTAGGGTTGATACTAAAGTTTCAACAAAATAATACTTGTAACAGGTACATATCTATACTTTCGCGTACATCTCTTGCAGTTTCAAGATGATCATGTAATATGTTGCCGTGTCACGAGGTTTAATGAGTTTGCCCCATGCCATTATAGATGGGCTTAATGCATTCTACAGAGAGCTAAATGGATGGATCCCATTGACATTGAGGAGAGTCTTGACCTGGTAGGCGTTGTAGCAGCCGATTCACATGGAAGGCGCAGCTTGGTTTCGTGGTCTTGCTCTTGGCCCCTCCCGATGGAGCAGCCGCCATCGCAAAGGCTCAGGTCACCCCGATTACAGACAGACATGAACAGCTTGCTACAAGCAACTCAATCTCTCATGGGTTGGCTGAGATCCCTCTCCTCACGTGGGAGGCCACCAGATGTTATCTGTGTGTAACGTTTCCCGCCTTGTGCTACCAACGATGAGTACAAACAAGCTACAACATGGCGAAGAAAACAGTTGACAGTTACTGTACTCTCCCAACTTCCGACGATCCCGGAATCAATTTGTCATTTAAACGAAAAAGAACAACCAACAACTCAAGCAAATCGTTTCGTCTCGCGAACTCTCGCTACTTCACCTGTCAAACAGACAGTGGCAACAGCCCTCACCAACATCAATCGGTCCCTCGGCAGCCTTCCAAAGCCCGATGCAAAAGCCTATCAAAAATAATTAACTCAATTTGCCCAATCGTCCCCTCTCTCCTAGTGCATTTTTCGCCAATAATTTACGTGCGGGGCCGAAGGCTGAACAATATCAACAAGAACAATACTAAGCAGCCTCGTCTGTGCACACTATCACAACACTGACCCTTTGATATTGTTCTTTGTCGCCCCAAACATTTGGGGCTCACACTTCGTATCGCCATGTCGCCTCAATTACTTCGAGCACTTCTTCAAGTGTTTCCCCCTTAATCTCAGCATGATACTCAATTTCTCTATACTTCGAAAATGGAACAAGACGTTAAATCATCGTGGAAACAGCTCTTTCTCTTTACAAGACGATCACACTCTGGCGCTTTAATCGCTGCATTTCTTGCGGCTGGCTTCTCAGCGGGTTTCAAAACTGTTCTGTCGGTCATTCTTGGAAAAGTCTTCGATGTTATCGCGGGCTTTGGGAATGGATCGCTCACTGGGGATGAGGCCCTTTCGCAGGTGGGAAGATGGGCACTTGTCCTTGTAGGACTCGGTGTTGGCAATTGGATGGCAAGTACAGCGTTCCTTGCACTCTGGGTCATCTTTGGAGAGTTGCAGGCATGCAGTGTTCGACAAGATATCTTTACAAGTCTCCTCTCCAAGGACATGGCCTGGTTCGACTCTCAATCCGAAGGCATCTCAAGTCTTCTCATCAGAATACAGACGTACGTACCCCTTTTCCGCACTCACACATGACTAACACTTAATAGACAAACTCGCGAGCTTCAACTCGCAGCTTCCCAAGTTCTCGGCCTTCTCGTCGGCGACATCATCACCTCAATCGCTTCCCTCGGCATCGCTCTCTATTACTCTTGGAAACTCACCCTCGTCCTCCTCGCCACACTTCCAATCTCAGCTATCGTTCTATCATTGGCGACAAAGCGACTTGAACCCGCAATTCAAGCACAGAAGCGTGAGCTCGCAGTCGCTTCCAAGTTCGCCGTTGCTTCAATCACAGCCATCGATCTCGTCAAGGTCTTCAACGGATACGATCAGGAGGTCTGGCAGTACTACCCGGCTGCCAAAGCTGCAGCGAATCAGTATCTGATCCAAGCGCAATGTAATGCTCTGCAAATGGGCTACGTTGCCTTCTGGGTCGTGGCAATGTTCGTCGTCGGCTTTTGGTATGGTGTTGTGCTCGTCAACAACGACGGCCTTGCCGCTGGTAGTGTTTTGACAACTTTTTATGCAACACTCGCAGCATTTCAGGGCATTGAAGCTTTGATGCCTCAATGGTTGGTTCTTGCAAAGGGTATGTCAGCCGGCAGCTTTCTCTCCAGTATCACTTCAAACGTGAGGAATGGTGAGATTGTCAAACCGATGACTGGAGCTTTACGGCCATTGAGTTGCAGCGGCGACATCGAATTGAAAGATGTAAGTTCTTCCAACTCTAACAAAGATAATGACTAACTCTAGTAGGTGTGTTTCGCATACCCCTCGAATCCGGCACAAAAGGTACTCCGTCAATCCAGCTTCTTCTTCCCCTCGGGTGAGATGACCTTTATCGTCGGAAGAAGCGGCTCCGGGAAGAGCACCTTGGGTAACCTCATTGTCGGTTTCTATGAGCCCCTGAGTGGAGAGGTCTATGTCGACAACAAGCCCTCACGGGTCCTCGACAGACAATGGATCCGTGAGAACATTACCTTGGTCCAACAATCCAGTGTACTATTCAACGAGAGTTTCTTCAAAAATGTAGCCTTTGGGCACCATGATCCAGCAAGAGCAACGCGGGGTGAGGTGATGCGAGCTTGTGACGCAGCTTTACTTCAGTCCACGATTGCAGGCCTTCCTAAAGGTCTAGATACCAACGTGGGCACTGATGGATACAACTTGAGCGGTGGACAGAAGCAGAGATTAGCGCTTGCTAGAGCTCGACTTCGAGACCCTCCAGTACTCATCCTGGATGAGATCACAAGTGGCCTTGATCAGGTCAGCCGCGTGCTCATCATGGATGCCATCAGGGCATGGCGACGGGGAAAGACAACCATTATCATCACACATGACGTAGCGCAAATCGATGCCGACGACTTTGTGTACGTGATGGATAATGCATCCCTTGTTCAAGAGGGTTTCAGAAAGGATCTCGATACGCAGATTGGTGGTACGTTCGCCACTCTCGCATCTACCGCGTCAGAGGAACCAGACACGCCGATAGATATCACCATCGACTCTCCAAACTCTCCTCTTTCACCTCTTTCCCCTTTGTTTCCCCCTCCCGGCAGAGCTTCGCGCCTCTCACAAATAGTCGTTGGAAATTTGGAGTCTTTCAGTCCAGCCCCAACAAGCGCCTCTACACGATTGACTCTAGGTACAAATACAGCAGCCGCTTTTTGCATGCGCGCAGCTCGAGCTTGGGAGATGCAACCCCTCACTGTAGCTGTACCCGAACCTGAGCCTGTGCGATCAAAGTCCGCCGCCGACGACCATCAGATAACAAGCTTCTACGACGAGAAGCACGACAGTGCATTGAGATCTCACAGCAGTCTGGATGGTATGGAAACGTCATGCACACTGGTGTCACTCGACGAGCCAGCGTATGTATTTGGAGGAGCTGAGCGTCCCAAAAGTATTACGAGACTCAGGCAAACCAAGTATAACGACACGCTTCAGTCAGACAAGATGGATGACAAAGACAGCGAGACTAAGGATCTCCCTCCACCAATGCCTCTGGCTTCAATATTGAAGACAGTCTGGCCATCTTTGGGGCGTGGGCACCGGGTTCTTCTGATCTGCGGCGTACTGACCTGCCTGGTAGGAGCAGGCTCCATTCCTGCATTTGCATATTGCTTCGCGCAACTCCTTGGTGCAATGTGGTCGCAAGGTGACAAACTAGCAGAGGGCAAGATGTGGGCCATCTATCTCATTGTTATTGCGGTCGTGGATGGTGTTTGCACCGGTGGCGGTCGATATCTGCTTGAAATGGTGGGACAAGCCTGGATCAACACCATCCGAGTCGAAGCTCTGAAACGAATCCTCCGACAGCCAAGAGCATGGTTCGATCGATCGCGCAACTCTCCCGGCCGTATCAATGAGTGTCTTGACCGAAATGCCGAAGAGATGCGGAATATTGTTGGCAGATTCTTGCCCATCATTATCACAGTCACCGTCATGATCATTGCTGCTGTTGCTTGGGCGCTCGCCATCTCCTGGAAACTCACGCTGGTCACTCTCGCGCCGCTACCTGTCGTTATGGGCGCAGTCAAAGGCTATACCATTATTAGTGGAAAGTGGGAGGCGCGCTGCAACAAGGGGGCCGAAGATGCGAGCGCCACTTTGACTGAGATCTTCCTCAACATCCGAGTCGTTCGAGCTCTCACTCTGGAACGATACATGGGTGCCAAGTACATGAAAGCAGTGAGACACACGCTGAGCCTGGGACAGAAGAGGGCTGCGCACACCAGTACACTGTATGGACTGTATCAGTCAGTCAACTACCCCCTTACAGCACTTGTGTTCTACTACGGAACCGTGCTTCTGGCCTCGGAGAAGGCGATCACAGCGACGGCCGTTGTGGCAGTAGTGAATCTGCTTCTGTTCAGCATGGGCACAGCGACGAGTATTCTTAGTACGATACCACAAGTCACGATGGCCCAGTCAACCGCTGCGCAGATGCTGGGGTACGCCAACATGCCTTTGATACCCAAAAGCGAGCCTCGCGGATATTACAAACCCAAAACACCGCTCCCAGTTCGACTGGACAATCTCGGGTTCTCATATAAGTTAAGCTCAGAGAGACCAGTCTTGCGAGGAGTTTCATTTGAGGTGGATGCAGGAGACTTTCTGGCGGTTGTTGGTCGGTCAGGCTGCGGGAAGTCAACGGTGATCTCGCTGATGCTGGGTCTTTATTCTCCCACCAAAACCGAGATCCTCAGCACAAGGCCACCATTAAGCTTCAATGGTTATTCCCAAGCGCATGTTGATATGGAGCATCTCCGGTCAATGATGGCATATGTGCCACAAACGCCGTTCCTCTTCCCAGCTACCATTGCAGAGAACATCGTGTACGGCTTAGGTGAAATATCGCACCTCCGTCAGTTTCCTAGCATTCTAGCTGCTGCAAAGGCGGCCGGTATCCACGAGTTCATCACAACACTTCCAGACGGATACAATACTCGAGTTGGCGACGGAGGTCAAGCGCTATCAGGTGGCCAGGCGCAGCGTCTCAGCATCGCGCGTGCACTTGTACGCAAGCCTCGTCTTCTTGTGCTGGATGAGCCTACGAGTGCTTTGGATGCAGAGAGCGCAGAAATGATTCGACATACGATGCAGAGGATTGCGAAGAAGTCAAGACGAGATATGGCAATTGTGGTGGTGACGCATAGCAAAGAGATGATGGCAATTGCGGATCGGATTGTTGTCCTGGAGGATGGTGCCAAGGTTGAGGAGGGAACATATCATGATTTGCTGCACGCAAGAGGTGCTTTTGCGCGAGTGATCGGGGATTCAATATGGGAGGGAGGAAAGGAGTTTAACTGATCTTCAGGGGTAAATGATGTTCAGGGGCATTTGGATATTGTACATATATAATTCTTCTTGATCTGATGGAGTTGAGAGCCTCCCCCACGATTTAAAGTTAATGTGGGCCCATTAAAGTCAGCCTCGAAAATTGATTTGATCGCCGCTTGATTAATAAGCCACTAAACCGAAAAAGGGTCACGGGGATGGAAGTGCGACCCAAAACGTCCCGAACTTTTCCAACGTCGTCTCCATTTCATCTCATCGCCACCTTGAAACACCAAATACTCTTCATTCACGTGTCACCCCATTCACCATATTCTTTATTTACAGTCAATCTACTCGTGTCGGAAGCTAGTTTCGACTTACCCGACGGCCGCTCACAAAGCCGCAGGGCTGACGCTGTTTCACTCACCTCTTCTCACTCATCCTCATATTGACATTTCATCCACTTATATAATGACTGCGCAATCACCCCCTAAGCGCAGAAGTCGCTTATCTTCAAACATCCAAGATCACGACGATGCAGCACTCAAGGTCCATCCCCCTCTCCCTCCCTCTCCCCATTGAACCTCGACTTACATCCCTCAGGCCCGCCGCGAACGTAACCGCGAAGCCCAAAACATCTTCCGCCGCCGTCGCCAAGCCGCCGAAGCTGCACAGGCCCAGCGCGTGCGTCGTCTCGAGCAGGTAGTCGAGGAGATGAGCTCTGTCTTCATGTCCTTTGTTGACGAGATGCTCACCACTGAAGCTGTAGTCAGAGCCCAGCCGAGTCTTGTTGGGAGCTTGAGGAGAAGTATGGAGAGGATTTTGGAGCTGGCGCATGAGGTTGTCGGGCCGGAGGAGGATCTTGTGCTTATGCCGAGGGAGGGGGAGGATAGGAAGCGTGGTGGTTCTGGATCGCTGGAGAGTGAGCAGAGTGAAACGACGGAGGATTCTTCGGGCTCGATGGCTGTTGCTGTGAGGAAGACACAGGTCCAGACGCTGACACCGCCTACTTCAACGGTTATGACCTCAGTTTCTACCCCTACTCCACCATCTTTATCGACATCAGCACCATCTTCACTATCAACACCGCCGTACTTCGACTCTCGACAACCACCAGTGGCCAAATCCTTCAACTTACCAACATTCTCACTCTCGCCTCAGATCTTCGGCAACGGCTGGCTCGGCACAACCCCTGCATCACCCGGCGATCTCGCCGTCCCTTCATCCACACAACACTCAGCATTCTCATTCCGCCTCGCCTGCGACATACTAACAATAGCATGCCACCTCCTCGTAAACTCACCGCCGCCCTACGCAATGTCAGCCTGCGAATCGCGCCTCTTCTGCAACACCCTCAAAGGCCGTGCCAAAGACGAGATGCTCACACGGCTGCGCTGGCTTATTGGACCGGGACGACATGAGATGTATCGCGTTATCGATCTACCGTATGGACGATATGGGCAGTATGTTTATTCTCGCGCGGAGCTCAACCCTTCTACGGTGGAGGATATAGAATGGCCGTGGCCTACACGACCGGCTGGAACACGTATCGACCACTTCACGCGATTCTTCAGCGTTGTTGGGGTTGAGAAGCAACTCCTCGCACTTGGTGCCAGGGTTGTCGATGCTGAAACTATGGAACTCAATCTGAACAACTCGCCGATGCCGAATGTTGGACACGCTGTACCGAAACAACCCGAGAGCTGGAGTTTCGTCAATTGTTTCTCGTTTCCCACAGAGCCAAAATCTGGTCCTGTCACAGTGCGGGCGAGTATACCAGTGCTTATAAAGTCACTCGCTACGAGATCGCTTTGTTTGATGCGGGGGCCGGGAATACCGAGGTCCGAGATTGGGAGTGCGATTGAGGAAGCCATCATCAAAACATGATGAGCACACGATGAAAAGTTTTTATGATTAACGAGATGGACACACACGAAAGGATCGGATCACTATCAAGGCATTTGGAATTGGGATATTGCAAAATTTTGGGATGGAAGCGTTGTTATTATGGCCTAGTAAAGCGACCTGTACATTGATTGGTATCTTAAATCCCTTTATCTGTCATAACGTCGTAATCTGTCATTTACAAGAACACAGGTCTTTCCCTGGACAACCTGTCTACTATATACCCTCCTCTTGAAAAATATCATTTGTATGAACGCACAAAACGTGCTCATTATCGTCTCTTAGATCTGAGTAGTCCCTCCCAGGAAACATGATGTCTCCAGGAACTCTTCTGCTCTTGCTGTCGTCGTTGAGTCGGTCGTGCTGGAGCTCGAGGATTTGGTCGTCTCGGCTGTCGAGGCCGTCGTGTGTTTATGGCGACGAATTTCATAAATTCGGCGTCTTGGCTTGGTGGCAGCGTACTGTTTTTACCACTACTGGTCCTTAGAATTGGGTCGTCTTTCAGTGTCTTGGGGTGAATCTCCAAAATAGCACTTTTGTGCCCTTTTCCTAGCTTGGCCGCTTCTACAAGGCCGTTCAAGTTGATATCTCGCTTCTTCTTTTCCTTCTCTTTCATCATCCGTGTTTGGTCTGATCGCTCCATTGCTTCACGCTGTTCTTGCGTCATGGGTGTCTCGTCCTCATCGGGCTCGTGGGTCAAGTGCATCAGGTGAAGGATGTTCTCAACAGGACCCATTTCTTGCTCTGGTTGTTGGGCTTCCTTGTCATCGGCCTTCTTCCGCTTGAAGCAGCTAAATGTCTTTGACAGGAGAGAACGAGTCGGTCGCCAAATTGCAAGCCAACAGTCCGCAATCAAGTTGAAAAGATTTTGGACTAGGCTATCAGGAATCTGTCGAATTAAAGCTCCCAGTGGAATTGACATGACGCCGAAGAGCAAGCTCCACCCCCATTGGGCACCTGTGAGGGGTGTTGTGTCAAATGCTTCGCCTCCCTTGAAGACGATGATGAACTGGCCAGCGATAGTGATAAGCTGCACACCGATGAACCAAGGGTTACGCAGAAATCCTTGATACCAAATATCCAGCTTGTTATCCACGCGACGACAGTTATGTTGATTAAAGAACTGCATCCAGACGTAAATGTTGAGTACCAATGTCTGGAGCTTCTCAATCTCGAATTCAGTGTCGGGGTTGAAGAGATCCCATCCAGCGTAGTGAACAACAAAGACGACTATCAACTGGTAGATGGCTTGGCAAATGATCATCTTCCACATGGTGATGGAAATGATAGAAGCATTACGGGGTTCGGGCTTTCGCTTGAGGAAGTCGGGCGAGGGGTGATCGGTAGCATAGCCAAGAGAGGCAAAGATATCCATGATCAAGTTGATCCAAAGCAATTGAACGACGGTGAAAACAGCGTCGTCAACGAGCTCGGAAACGACGGTGATGATACCAGCGGTGATGTTGATGGTGAATTGGAACTATCGTTTGATTAGCAAACCTGCCATATTGATGAAAAACCTTACCTGGCAAAACTTCTTGACGGAGTCATTCACAGTTCGACCCCAAGCCAAAGCCTTGACGATAGAAGCAAAGTTGTCATCGAGAAGAATGATGGATGCAGCCTCCTTGGCAACTTCAGTACCCTGGATACCCATAGCAAACCCGACATCCGCCGCCTTCAATGCCAGACCGTCATTCGTACCATCACCGGTAACAGCCACCGTCTCATTCATGCGCTTCAGGTGTGTTACAAGGAGCAGTTTATCCTCGGGGCTTGAACGAGCCAGGACTTGCAGTCTTGGAATAACAGCATCGAGCTGCTCAGGTGTCAAGTCTCTAAATGCTGGTCCATCCATAGCAATGCCACCAGCTGTGTAGATACCACATTCTGCTGCAATAGCCTTGGCGGTCAAGAAGTTGTCACCTGTAACCATGCGAACAAAGACTCCAGCCGCCTGACATTGACGAACTGATTCCACAACCTCGGGGCGCAATGGGTCACGAATGCCAAAGGCACCGATGAAGATCATGCCAGAGGCCAACCATTCTAGGTTAATGTTATCGGGGTCGTCGTCTGGGCCATCAAAGATATCCTGCGCGCTAAAGTCTCGGTATGCAATGGCGACAGGTCGGAGCATTCTGTTGGCGTAGTCCTCGATTGTGTTACGATAGCTTGCACGGTCATTCTCCGAGAGTCGTGCAATTGGCACTCTAAATGTAGGGTCCAAAACAACAAAAGCACAATATTCAAACACAACTTCTGCTGCTCCCTTGACGAGAAGTCGATAGCGATCCTCATTGATTTTGACCAAGACTGCCATCCATTTTCGGGAAGAGTCGAACGGAAGGATCGCAGCGATGGGGCAGTTGGCTCTCTCCTCGGCCAAATTGTTCATACCGAGATGCTGACGACCAAAGTGTAGCAATGCGGTCTCAGTGCTTGAACCCATAAAAGTAGCGGTACCCGAGTCATCGTTCTCAAAAGCCGTGGAGTTGAGAGCAATACTGTCCTTGATCAACCGCCGACATTCTGGGGAGAGTGATTTCGCCATGTCAATTGAACTGTCGTACTTGATAGTCGAGGCACGCGACATGGACGAATCGGGATCCGGAACAACCAGGTCAGTATCATCAAAGTAAGACTCCAAGCCAACACGTCCAGCCACGACAGTCATCTTGTTCTGTGTCAGGGTACCTGTTTTGTCGGAGCAAACGGTTGTCGCGTTTCCCATAATCTCACACGATCGAATCAATCGCACCAAATTGTTATCTCGGAGCATACGCTTCGTAGCAAAGGCCAGTGCAACGGTTACATTGAGCGCCAGGCCTTCTGGAACAGTGATGACGACAACCGTGACGGCCAGAATCAGAATATGTAAAAAGTCTTCTGCCTTCTGAGATGGCCCACCAGTGACGGTGTGGAGAGTGACCATGAAGCGGATGAAGAGGACAAGAAAAAAGATGGAACCTGCAATGGCACCGATAACAATGAGTTGCTTGCCAAGACGGCCAAGCTTCACCTGGAGTGGTGTCTCCTTGACGTCGTCTCTCAACGACATGAGGATACGGCCATAGGTCGAGTTGACACCAACAGCAGTAACGAGATAGGAGCCAACACCGCGCGCGACAGTGGTTCCACTGAGAATGAAGGGGTCAATTCGTGATGTAGCTGAATGGTTTGGCCTTGGTACGGTCTTGTGTACAAGATCAGCCTCTCCAGAGATGGAAGACTCGTTCATCTGCAGACTCGAAGCTTGCACAAGAACACCATCCACGGCAACAATATCGCCAGCCTCGAGGTGCAAAAGATCACCAACGACAACATCTTGAACGGGGATGCGCTGGAGTTTACCCGAGCGCATCACCGTTACATCTCTTTGTTGCTTTCGCTCATTGACCTTCTTGAACTTGTAATTCTTCTGCCAATCGGTGGCTGCGCTTGCGATGATGATGACGAGGATCGCAACCACAATTGTCACACCATCTACCCACTCAACACGCGATGCGCCTATCGACTTGTCGACAGACTGGTAAATACCAATAGCGAGTGAGATGGAAGCAGAAATAGTTAACAAGATGATAAGTTTATCATTGAATGCTATCCATAATAGTCTGAAGAAAGATTTTTGTGCTATTTGGGGCAGGCGGTTATCCCCAAATACTCGTTTTCGATCGACAAAGTGGTTATCGCGATGTTCGAACAACCCATTGTGTAACAGCGGCGGCGACGGCGGAGGGGATGCTGCCGATAGAACTGGTGGTCGTTCAAGGCTACCAGAGGCTACAGCTTCATCCAAAGTGACGGTACCGTCCAATGTTGTTTCGTCGGCGCTTAGTCCTGCTGAGATATCGGTTCGAAGACCAGCGGCTAAACCCAACAAGCCTCCAAACGCGCGCAGAGCGGGGATATTCTTGGCGGTCAGGAGTCGATGTAGCTGAGACGGGGTAAAAGCAAAGTTGTTGCCTTGAACATGTTCGTCGTCGTGCAAATCGAAGGGCGGGTCGACGTCGTGAGGTTCGGGTTGAGTATTCATCGTGTTATCAATCTTCGGCTGGTCGTGACTACCAGCGTCAAAGTTGGAGTTAGAGTTGGACCCTTCGCCAGAGCCGCCATAGCGTAAATCAGGAATACTCGTGATGTCGTCCATCAATGGGAATCTGTGCTACAGGTTTGTGAGCGCGAAGCAGCCGTCGATCCAGAAAACCTGGTACGGCACTGAGCCACAAAGATAAGTTGATTGAAAACAAAACAGAAGAAAGAGGAAGAGAGATTCAGTTGTGGATCGAAGACGGTTTGAAGAGGACGGGACCGTTGATTGATTGTGGAGGAAGCACTGAAATCATGCTCAAGCTCTAGCGTGGGGGAGGCTTTTACAAAACTCTACCCCGAAAGCGTTAGAGTCAGCCAGGACCAGCAGGAAAATAAAGAACCTTAAAGAGAAACTCGTCATACCTGGACGACATGTCTACGGAAGTCTGTAGGGCTCAATGTTTCAAAACCCAAAATGTAGTAGATTTACACCTCCCGTACGTTTCCGTAAGCAGGATAATGCCCCTAGAATTGCATAGGAAAAAGTCGGGTTACATAAGCAGT